>JAJOZX010003385.1:0-157500 GCA_023014485.1 Bathynomus jamesi | reverse complement strand
TACGGCATGCGGGAGGTGCCCCCTTGGGGCATTGGTTTCTGCGAGTATGTAGAAGAATTACGGCATTTGGAAGAGTGAGGCCCATGGTGTAATGGTATCGCGTCTGACTGGCAATCGGAAGATCGCAGGTTCGATTCCCAGGTGGTTACCTCATTTTTTTCATTTGTTTCGTTCTCTCTCGTCTTGCGCGGAATATCTCCTATACAAGCGTCGTTCTTTACGTTATTTATACTGCGGTGTTCTTTGCAGTTGAATGTATATAATGTTACAGCATGCGCGAGGTGCCCCCTTGGGGCATTGGTTTCTGCGAGTATGTAGAAGAATTACAGCATTTGGAAGTGAGGCCCATGGTGTAATGGTATCGCGTCTGACCGGCAATCGGAAGATCCCGGGTTCGATTCCCAGGTGGTTACCTCATTTTTTTCATTTGTTTCGTTCTCTCTCTCTCGTCTTGCGCGGAATATCTCCTATACAAGCGTCGTTCTTTACGTTATTTATACTGCGTGTTCTTTGCAGTTGAATGTATATAATGTTACGGCATGCGGGAGGTGCCCCCTTGGGGCATTGGTTTCTGCGAGTATGTAGAAGAATTACGGCATTTGGAAGAGTGAGGCCCATGGTGTAATGGTATCGTGTCTGACTGGCAATCGGAAGATCCCGGGTTCGATTCCCAGGTGGTTACCTCATTTTTTTCATTTGTTTCGTTCTCTCTCTCTCGTCTTGCGCGGAATATCTCCTATACAAGCGTCATTCTTTACGTTATATATATATATATATATATATATATATATATATATATATATACACACAGGGTGTCCCATAAGTCCAGCATCATAGAAAAAGTAATAAAAAAAGGCAAAACAAAAGCTTTTATTTACAGAACATGCTCAATATGTCCACCATTGTTTTCAATGCACAAATTCAGACGTGATACCCAGTCAGCAAGCACACGGTGAATGATGTCAGGAGTAATGGTGTTACATGCCCCAATAATGCACTGCCACAAATGTTCAATACTCCTAATTTTCTCTGCGTATACCAGCGCTTTCAAGTGGCCCCAGAGATAAAAATCTAGTGGCGTGAGATCCGGGCTTCTAGCTGGCCATTCCACAGGCCCTCAATATCCTATCCAATGACCAGAGAATTGTTGGTACAGGTATTCCCTTACTTGGGTGCTGTAATGTGCAGGAGCGCCGTCTTGCTGGAACCATGTTGGGAAATTTCCTTCTTCGTTCAAGACACTGGGAAATGCTTCTTCCTTGAGCATACGTAGGTAGGTGCCTCCAGTGACATGTTCATCGAAAAAGAGGGGCCTATGATACGATCCTTCCAAATGCCACACCATACCATCACCCGAGATGCACCTTGTTCCTTTGAAGAGGTATACCAGTGAGGGTTGTTTTGAGACCAGTAGTGGGTGTTCTGTCGATTTACCTCACCATTTCCATAAAAAACAGCTCGTCACTGAACAGAATGGTGAATGGGAAATTGGCATCCTGAGCATATTGTTCCATAGCCCATTCACAAAATTCCATATGCTGGTTGGGATCATCTTTGCTTAATTTCTGTAGGATCTGAAGTTTTATATGGATGCCATTTGTGAACCTGAAGAATGCGATGGATGCTACTTTTTGTCACTCCTGTCTCAGTGGACAATCGCCAAAGAGACTTATTGGGACTTCCGTTAAAATGAGCCAGGATAGCAGTTGCTGTATCGTCAGTGGACCTCCTTGAAGGTCCACTGTGTGGTTTATCTTCTATGGATCCTGTTTCCTTAAACTTTGCAACAAGTCTGCTAACACAACTCTGTGTTATTGGCTCATGGTCTGGATGCAGTCTGTTAAATTCAGCAGTGGCCTCTCTTTGACTCCGATTTCCTATGAGTAGAATTATCTGGATTCGTTCTTCCTTGCTCACAGACATTTTGGCCTGTAGAAAAGGAAAAATATGAATTATGGTTTGTAGAAATAGAAAAATATGAATTTCTCCTATGATGCTGGACTTATGGGACACCCTGTATAATAAATATATATATATATATATAATATATATATATATATATATATATATATATATATGGTACTTACATGTGGCTGGTGGTGACTACAAAAATACTTGTGAATTTCGATTGTGTTTTAATACACTATTAGGTGTAACTTCTTTCTCCAGGAGATTAAGGTAATGAGATTGAACATCCATAGGTTAGAATGTTAGGACATTTCTCCTGTAGTAGTTCTTTCATCCACTTCATTTTGCTCTCATTATCAGTACAGATTGCAAATACCTTGAAAATATGAGAAAGAAATAATCATAGTATTGTAATGATTTTATCCATAGTTTTATAGTATTGTACTGACATTTTATTATAAGGATTTTATAGTTACTTTATTTATTTGAGCTATTTTAATTAATAATCTCTCTAAAATTTTAATGAACTCAATTACTCACATCTTTGTTGTATTTCTGTTGGACCTCATTTATTGCAGCTATAGCAAGTTCACAACAATATTCTGCTGGTTTTTCTCTGATCTACAATCAGTTGTTGATAGCAGGAATGTTGAGTGGCCAGTGCGGATTGAGGTGGTAATGATGGAATCATTCTGCACTGATGACTAGCCATCTTGTAGAAGAGTTATTATAGTATTTGTTAAGTCATTACTCAGATTCTGTTCTATTTCATTATGTACTTCAGTAAGATGATCTGCTAGGTCTTTTCTTGTTGGTGCGCAATACCCAGGTCTTAACAGATTCATCATTTGTTTATATTCTTTGCTGCTAGCAGCATTAAAAGCTATTGCGTTGCTGTTGAAAAACTTGGCAACTTATAGATCAAGCAGTTTCTTTTGTTTTTCTGTTGTCTTTATGAGAAAATCAGTCATCTGAGGTTGGGTCAATCTTGACTTTAATGGAGTACTACAAATACTGCTTGATTGGGAGAAATACAAAGATTTAGGTTTCTTCTTTGGAGGTTGAGAAGTAGAACAACTGTCAGGTCTGTTGACAGACACCAGAAGCTGATTGTGATGATGATAGAAATGAATCAAATGATAGTTCAGAAACTGATGATTCAGATGAAATATTTAATGCAACTTGATCATGAGTCGGAGGATTTTCATTTCTCTTTATACATTTTTGTAAATGTGTTTTGATTCTCTCAATTTTAGAACTTAATTCCATTCCACAATGTTTGCATTTCACTTTTGAGCTTCCTTCAACTCGTATGACATTGGCCCACTCATGAGAGGATTTCCTACCACTTCTAGTAACAAATGGCATGGTTTCTTAAATTCTTAGTGTTAAATAAAAATAATTCAGTATAGATGCTGGTAATACTAAACTAGCAATTATATCCAAGTTATATTTTAAAAATAATCATCTATATGTATCTGTAACAAAATAGCAACAATCATTATCAAGAACAATGAATAAATAGTCTAGGGTGGTCCTTAAAATTCAAAGTTGGGAAGTTTCAGCTCCCACCCCCGGAAATCATTCGAATGGTTGAGAAAACTCTCTAGTTGAATATTTTATTAAATCGGACAACGTTTACCCCTCCCTCATCGACCTTGAACTTTTACCCCCGGAGTTGTTGCCCAGTTGCAGTTGTTGCCCGGTTAGCGATCCTGGGTCTGTAGGGTTCGCTTCCGAGAGTCCGGAAACTGGCGTTGCTCCTCGTCGTGGGTCAGCGTCCGGTTGTACTCTTGGACGAGGGCAACTCCTCGCTCGGCATGGTCGTTGATTACGGCGAGCCCTCCCACACGTGCCGCCGCTATCTTGAAGTCTTCCTGCTTCGGCCAGGTCTCCAGGTCGACCTCGAGGAAGCCGTCCTCCAGTCGAAGTTTCTCGAAGAAACCTCGTGTGTTGGACGACGCCAGGTCTTCCAACTGAAGCCCGGCGAGTACTCGGTTTGGCAGCGTGGGCCGCTTCGCCGGGGACTCCTCACCGACCCGGTCGTGGAGAGAGGCGATGATCTTCCTCTTCTGATCGACGGCGATCCCCGGATCGAACAGCGCCAGCGCCACCAGCTCCTCCGACAGGTACCAGAGGTGGTTCTGGAACTTGGTCAGTGCCGCCTTGGCCACCGCAGGGTTGATGTCAGAGTAGGCCAGCAGGTCCTTGAGGAGGGCGAAGTCATTTCGGGGGGCAGTTGCGGCGATCGGAGCCTCCGTCCACGCCTTGGCGTAGACCCGACAGACGAAGATGCAGATGCTCCAGAGGCCACTCTCCTCCCTCGCCGTGAGTTTGAACTGCTGTCGGAACATCCAGACCTTCAAGGCGTAGATTGCCTTTGCCATCCAGCGGGCGTGGTGAATCGGCCCGGGAGCTCGGAAATGCACTCCTCGCGGGGGGACGTGACCGACGAAGAGGAGGGTGAGCTCGAGCAGCTCACGGTAATCGTCGCGCAAGGACCTCGTGCAGGTCCTTGCGCTCGACTATCGCCTTCTCAAACCACTCCGTGTCGACAGTGGTGAGCAGAGGAGCAACATCGGGGTGCGCAGCGCCGGACTCGTACTGGCTTCTGTCCAGGAAATCCCAGCGCTCCTGAAAACGCTTGAAGAGGGTCACGTCAGGACCGGACGTGGGGCCCATCACAGCCGTGAACGCCGCACCGAGGAGGAGCTCCAGCACATGATGGCGGCACGCGAAGTAGAGCAAGTCTTTCGCGAGGTGTTGCTCGATGAAGATGCACGCTCCGTTGTTCCAGCCGGTGTTCGAGGCGGTGGTATCGAATGACAAGCCACTCACTTGCTCAGTGAGCTCCCACTCCTCCAATGCGTTGAGGACGGCCTTGGCCATCTCAGAGCCCGTTCCACTCGGCAGCTTCGGGACGCCCAGGAGCTGCACCGCGCCGTTACCGGAGACCAAGATGGGAAGCCGATCGACTTGCTCCTTGCTCGTCAAGTCCTGCATGAGCTTGCCGTCCAGTGAACGACAAGATTGCTGGCCCTCAGCTCTTCCTTGAGCGCCACGTTGAGCCTGGAGCGGTGCCTGCGGATGGAGCTGCGGTTGATATTGAGCTCTGCGACGTCGTGCCCAAGCGACCGGGCAACCTCTGTCAGGATGTAGACAGCTCCTCGGTCGGTCACCTTCGTGCGATCCAGCGACGACGCCACAGCCGCTGAAACGATGTTCGTCGTGCCCCGCCTGGAGCGCTTCGGAGCCCGAGGGCTCCCTTCTTCTCCATGGTCGTCGCTCTCCGCTGCGCTTGCGGCACCACTGGAAGAGGACGAAGACCACTCGAGCTCCACTCGGGTAGATGTCGCTTCTTCCTCGGCTCGCTGCCTCCGTCGGTCTTCTTCCCCTTGGCGTTGATATGCGCGGGCATAGACAGCGGCTAGCGTCGAGTCGACGGACCCCAGCTTGCCGCGCCGACGGGGTTCGCGCTGAGCGAGGAGGAACGCCTTGTCCTCCTCGTTCTTGAGCAGCTCCATGGCGTTAGCGGCAGCGACGTCGAACAGGTTCATCATCCGCTCGCTGAACTCGTCCTCCCGCTTCGCTTGAGCGCCAGCTCGCCCCTTGTTCCTCTTCACATCGTTGAACTCCTTGTGGAGCTTCTCAATCTTGGTGGCAATGTGGTCCTTCTGGCGGAGGGGGATTCGCGCCTTGGACCACACCTCGGTGACGAGCTCGACGACCTGGTTGGCGGCCTCTCGAAGTGACTTCTTCTGGACGTCGATCCTGTAGACTATCAGGGCCAAGACCTCTTTTTGCGAAGGAAGTTGCGACCCGGCGATCGATTCCTGCGGGGCAATCAGGTAGCGCAGCTTCGCTGCCATGTTCCAGGTTATCTACTAAAAGGTTGAAGGAGTTATTCACTATTCAGTTTAAATTATAATCATTAGAATTTACAGTTTTACACACATTAGTTATCCAACCACTGACGGGTAGCTTGACTTATGGTTAAAGGAGTTATTCAGTTTAAATTATAATCATTAGAATTTACAGTTTTACACACATTAGTTATCCAACCACTGACGGGTAGCTTGACTTATGGTTAAAGGAGTTATTCAGTTTAAATTATAATCATTAGAATTTACAGTTTTACACACACTAGTTATCCAACCACTGAAAATCTGGAAAGAATGAAAAAAACAAACATTACAAATTATGTAACATTTACTTGAAAGTAAAAAAATTAGCTTAATGGTAATGCTCAATGAGGGAGGGGTAAACGTTGTCCGATTAAAAAAATAAATCACTAGAGAGTTTTCTCGACCATTCGAATGATTTCCGCGGGTGGGAGCTGAAAAATGTTCAACTTGAAATTTCACCCCCTAAGCAAGGACCACCCTAATAAATACTGTATATAAACAAAAAATTTTAAAGGCCATTTTTTAAATTTTATTATACACTTCTTATATTAGCGATAGAAAATTTGAAAAACCCAATAAAACCCCCAAAAAAAAAATAAAACCCAGGTGGGTTAGGTTTTTTCAATAAAACCTAGTTTTTTACCAACCCTGATTCCCATGCACCTGGGCTATGACTCAATATTTCTCACTCACTGCTCTTGTAATATCTAGATGTTAGTGTATAATCAGAAACTAGTATAAATTATATCAAGCCATTCTTAAAGAATACGCCAAAGTGTGAAATTGGACCCTAGAATTTTTCTTGCTGAAGCATATTCAAACTACACAAGAAACACATCACAAGTAAACATGTTAACTTGAATCTGAGCAGATTACCTATGACACACACACACACACACACACACACACACAGTTATAATTTTATTGCTGTGGCATATGAGAAGCTAATTAAATGCTCATTTTGAAGCTATGACATGGAAGTTTTATATGACACAAGAATCTTGACAGTTCATAGCTCAGGTAAGACCTTGCTCTTTGTCATATTTTGGTAATGTTCCTGGTTCACTGTCAACTGATTCCCTCATCATATTCAAAGTAAAACAGTCCTAGTATTGAAACATCTTCCAATGGATCAGAAAAAGGTGCTTGAGTGGTGGCACAAGACTGAAAGTATCATTGCAGTACAGAGGAAGTTTTGCAGTTTCTTTGGAGTTTGCAAAGCTCCTGATCACAAATCAATCAGAGCCTTCATAAAGAAGTTCACTGCTCATGGGACATTTCAACCAATCTATACTGGATGCCTGAAAACTGTGAGAATGCTGTAGAATTCCAGGAAAATCCATGAAACTGTAGTTCAAAGTTCAAGAAAGTTAATCAGGCACATTGCAAATGAACTTGGCTTGACATGTTCATTAACTCAAAAGATCCTGTGCCTTGACCTTCATGCATTTCCATACCAAATGAATGTGCAGGCCCCTCTCACCAGTGGTGGTCAAAAAGTAATTGATTACAAACAAAAATTACTGGGAGCACCGACAATTCAGCGCAAAGACAATTCAGCGCAAAGACAATTCAGCGCAAAGACAATTCAGCGCAAAGACAATTCAGCGCAAAGACAATTCAGCGCAAAGACAATTCAGCGCAAAGACAATTCAGCGCAAAGACAATTCAGCGCAAAGACAATTCAGCGCAAAGACAATTCAGCGCAAAGACAATTCAGCGCAAAGACAATTCAGCGCAAAGACAATTCAGCGCAAAGACAATTCAGCGCAAAGACAATTCAGCGCAAAGACAATTCAGCGCAAAGACAATTCAGCGCAAAGACAATTCAGCGCAAAGACAATTCAGCGCAAAGACAATTCAGCGCAAAGACAATTCAGCGCAAAGACAATTCAGCGCAAAGACAATTCAGCGCAAAGACAATTCAGCGCAAAGACAATTCAGCGCAAAGACAATTCAGCGCAAAGACAATTCAGCGCAAAGACAATTCAGCGCAAAGACAATTCAGCGCAAAGACAATTCAGCGCAAAGACAATTCAGCGCAAAGACAATTCAGCGCAAAGACAATTCAGCGCAAAGACAATTCAGCGCAAAGACAATTCAGCGCAAAGACAATTCAGCGCAAAGACAATTCAGCGCAAAGACAATTCAGCGCAAAGACAATTCAGCGCAAAGACAATTCAGCGCAAAGACAATTCAGCGCAAAGACAATTCAGCGCAAAGACAATTCAGCGCAAAGACAATTCAGCGCAAAGACAATTCAGCGCAAAGACAATTCAGCGCAAAGACAATTCAGCGCAAAGACAATTCAGCGCAAAGACAATTCAGCGCAGTTAAAAGTTTAGTTAAAAATAATAAAAATAAATCGCAATAAATAAAAAAAGAGAAAAATTTGTGTATTTATATATATGCTAAATTGGGTCTGTATCGAAGGAGTGACATTTCAAAGGTGTGACATAACAAAGGAGTGACATAAATACCATAACGAAGGAGTGACAAATCGGAGATAAAATTCAAAGGAGTATAATTATTAAAATTTTATTTAAAAAAACAAAATTTGTTAGAATTGTTAAAATTAAGATTTTATTTCAAAAACTAGAAACCTAACCTAACAGTTGCAAGCCTCTCTTCCCTCTGGATTTGTTCTTTCTTCTTCTTTGTTGGTATTTTCGCGCTGAATTGTCCTGCGCTGAATTGTCGGGTCACAAAATTACTGATGTCTGAAAAGTAACTAAAAGTATAAAGTAGAAATTATTTCTCTGGATTAATTATAATTAATCCAGAGAAGTAATTTCTACTTTATACTTTACTTTTCAGATATCAGTATTTTTATTTGTAATTGATTACTTTTTACCCATCACTGCCTCTCATTGCCTCTCACTGACCAGCAGCAAGGCCAGCATGTGGCATTTGCTCAGTAGATGTCCAATAAGCTGGAAGATGACAGACTTCTTGAAGATCATCTTTACTGTCACCAATTGGCATAACGTGTGTTTCTGGGGGCTACAGTGCCCTGCCAATGAAGATATTATGACAACACAATCCAATGCAAAAGTTACCATTTGGTGTGGCATCAGTTGGCACAGCATCCCATTACACAAAACTCCCAGATCTACATGAAACCTCACAATCAGCATTCAGTTTTGGGGTGTTTTTTGTGGACACTATATACAGGGTGTCCGAGAATTATCTGTACAATTTTTGGCTGTTATTAAACGTCAACCATGAAGTGTAGAAATTCCAGTGTTGTCCCATTTTACAGAGAATCTCATTAAGTTTTTTCTGATACCAAGTTTTGACAAGTTTTTTAGAAATTCCAGTGTGTCCGAACATTATCTGTACAATTTCATCTTTTAATAAAATTCTTGATAACACACGTAAAATTCTTAAACAAGATTATTTAGAATCTGTATTTTCAAAAGTTTCTTTTATTAAAGTAACGTTGTTACAAACATTCGATATGTGCACCATTAGTGATTCGCAAAACATCCAATCGATACTCCAAATGTTGCCATGTACGCTGCAGCATATCCACATCAATTTGCTCGATGATAGCTGTGATTCTTGCTTTTAAATCATCAATGTCTGTCACCCGCGTACATTTCTAAAAAAATTGTCAAAACGTGTTATCAGAAAAAACTTAATGAGATTCTCTGTAAAATGGGACAACACTGGAATTTCTACACTTCATGGTTGACTTTTAATAAGCCAAAATTGTACAGGTAATTCTCAGACACCCTGTATATATATATATATAATATATATAAATATATATATATATATATACCACACACAGCCTGGTGGCAAGTCTTTACAGTACAAGGAGTATCTTAATCAGAGGTCCTCAGCTCAGTACCACAAGGAACACTATTCATAATCATGCTAACTGACATAGATGAGGATGTTACCAGAGACAGCACAGTAACATCCTTTGCAGATGACACAAAGATCAGTAGAAAAATAAGAAACCCAGAAGATATAGGATCTCTACAAACTGACATGAACAGAATCTACAAGCGGATGGAAGACAACAATATTTGAGTCATTCCAGCTCAACTGGTACAGATTTCAGAAAGTTGGTCGGGTGACCATCTCTGATTTTCTTCAAATTTTCAGGGTTGATTCATACACCATTCACTAGCTTAAATCTAAAATTTTAGCTTCCTCAGTCAAAAACTTTTAATTTTATGGTTGCTTAAATGGCCCCCCACCTTCGACAAAAAATGCCCATGTTGGGCTTGATCGGCCAATGCCTTCATTTTGAGAGGCCTTGAAAAGTGTCTTCTAATAGGAGTAGAAGCTTCAAATTTGTCATGCCAATACAACTTCTGGTGGGCTTTTCAATTTTGCAAGCTAAAATGCTGTGGAACAAACAGTTTCTGAGTTACAAGGGCTTAAACATGGCTCCATTTTGAAGCTTGCATCAATTCCTCCCACTTTTACGACACTACCATTTTCAAAAGTTTTAGTTCTACATCAATCACAGCTGTTTTAATACTCCTAATAGTCTCTATGGGTTGTAAATTTATGAGTGAAATAAAAAAATAACCAAAAAAGGATTTATTTTTATTTTTAAAAATTTCCAAAAGTTGATATTTTCACAAAATTTGCAAAATTAACATCAACTTTGGGGCTTAATATAAAGGTGTCTGAAATTAGTCAGGGAGTTGATACTTCTAATAAAGAAAGATACATGTGTACAAAAACATACCGTATATTAAGGAATAGATCTCAACTCAACTCCTTCATATAGTTTTGGCTATTCAAAAAAAAGTACTTTTTGTGAAAAATTCTGAATTTTTTGAAAATTTTGAAATGTTTAAATTCCTTTTTACAATATTGAATTGTAATTTTACTTCCATTTTATTACTTGGTAAATTAATTCACAAATGTTAAATTATCTAAATAAGTTTTACTCATAAAAAAGACATAATATATACCTAGATTATTACTACATTTGCAGTTAACACAACAGATGGACCAGCTTGTAGGCTTAATACTTGGATCTACCTAAGTAAATCATGTAGAACCGTGTTCTACTGCTCTTTAAGCACTTCCTAGTAATTTAAATTATGCAGTTAGTACAGATAAACTAGCAGTAACCACCATTTTCAGTACAAAACCTTAAATTTAAGTAGCTTTGTTGTATTACTTCCCTTAATACAAGTGTACAGTACTTAGCTATATACAATAATGAATTCCTGAGTTTTTAAGCATGTGAATTATTGGCTATAAGTTCATATTCTTTTTTTAATGTGTTGTTTTATGTAAATTCGTATGTAAACTTATATATAGCTAATAACTCTTATGTTTAGACACTGACTCAGGAATTTATTATTGTACTCAGGCTTTAAGTCTGATTGTCTTCAACACTCCATGGCCTCACAGCCATAAATTGGCAATTTATTATTCAGCTTGATACAGGTCTGTAGTTACTTAGGCTTTTTTTAAAATACTCCTCAATTTTAGCTAAACAATCATTTGATAACTTGTACTGTCTCCCCATTTTCCCAGCAACTGTAGGTGGTTCAATTAAACACAAAACATGTTGGAATGGAATCCAGCAAACATCCTCTTGTTCAGGCCATTTAAAAGGATTCTTTTTCATGAAATTTACTAATAGATCCTTCTCAGTATCACACACTTCAACTGTGTTTCCAACAAACCAGTCACCTTCATAGAAACAGGCCACATATGTACCAGTAGGCCTGTTCAAAAATCAACTTTTTCTTATTTTCATAGGTTTCTGTACATTTTCCCATGCTTTTTGACCTGAAAAAGCCGAAAATCACAACTATTTTGACCTAGGATGTTGGGAAGCATTGCCGCATGGAGCTTTAAGTTTTCTGCCTTGAAATCGGCCAAAGCGCCAATTCCGGGGTCCCTTGAATTATGTTTTGCACTTTAACTTTTGATCTAAACAAGATAGAACAACAAATTAGGTATCAAATAAAAGAGCATAAAATTAATAAATAATAATAATAATAATAATTAATAATAATAATAATAATTATCTATCATTTTCAGGAAACAACAGAAACTCAATCAGAATCTATAAAACCATCTACAAGTTACAACTTCATAATGGCATTAAGCAAGGAGCTGAGGGAGCTCCGTGGGCGCACAGTTGATATCTCAGAACCTCCACGTACTGTCCACAGGCAGGTGTCAACTGGGCCATCTACCAGATCTCTCACTGAAACTTTCCTGGTTGGATACCCTTCAGCTTTTATCAGTGGTTCCCAGCTTCCCACCAACAGACAGGCGTTCCAGTATTTCCTTAATCTTCAGAATTTACCGGAAAATGCAGGGAGGCCCATGGTTCAAGACCTTGCATATGAAACAGTTGAATCTATCATCCCATTCTGGCAGATGGCTAGGATCAAGACAATGACCAAGTACAATGCAATGAAGCTCTTCGTGAAACTACATGAGAAACATCGTGCTCTGGTGAAAAGCAAAGGAAGAGCAAGTAACCCTGGAGGAAAAAGAGGGCATTTGTGCTGGAATTAGACAGCCTGTTCGATATAGGAGCTCCAGATGCAATCCAGGAAATACAGAACAACAGACTGTTATCCAGAGAGAAGAAAGATGAGGATATCAGGTTCTACGAAGACCAAAAGACTGAGAGGAAAGGTCATATGTCTGGTCATGACAAGATTTTTGAGACAAGATCCCTGCAGCAAGCAGCGAGGAATGAAAGACTGCAGCATAGACAAGAACAAGGTAAAACTAATTACTTTGAACATTACAAAAAGTTTTAAGTTTTAAGTTTTACTCCATTGCGATATTTAGCATGTACTTAACAATTACTGTCTTAACATGTTGTACTATTTTACAGCTGCAGCAGAACAAGAGGCAGTTGTTCATGTGGATGACATTACCTGGGGACTCAACTGACAACGACGCTAACACAGAGGACATGGATTACCATCAGCCTCATCCTGGATGTTCTCACCATCAAGACACTGTGACTAGTGTGACTGACGTTTCCAAGGAAGGTCATGGAATGTGATGTCATCTGCAATACAGCTGATCGTCTTGGTTTATCAGACAATCAAGTTACTGCCATGGTTTCTGCCACCTTGAAAGCTGGAGGGGCTGATCTGGATAACTTCGTCATCACAACCTCAACAACACATCGCAACAGAATGCTGTCCAGGTATAATATCAGCCAGAGTCACATGTCCAAGTTTTGTGAAAACCCCCCACAGTACGCTGCCTTACACTGGGATGGAAAGTTGCTCAAAGATGTCTTGGGCACTGGAGACATGGGAACTTACAGATAATGTTACTGCCCTTGTTTTTGACACTACATCCAGTAACAGTGGAGTTCACAGAGGAGCTGCCAAACTGCTAGAGAAAATGCTGAACAAAAAGGTGTTTTATCTGGCCTGTCGACATCACATCCTGGAAATCCTAGTAGGAGCAGTCTGGGAGAAGCTGTTTGGGAAGGTGAAGGGGCCAGATAATCCCTGGTTTGAGCATCTGAAGGATGTTTGGATGGACTTGTCCAAGGAAAACCCAAAGATGCTGGCTATCAACAGCAAATGGCTGAAGGAAAAGAAGAAGAACAGTGAAGAAATACTCCAAGACATTCTAACAGCAGAAAGGCTTCCAAGAGCCGACTACAGGGAAATGGCTGAACTGACAGTCATTGTTCTTGGAGGAACGCCTCCTCGAGGTATTCACTGGAGTCGACCAGGCGCCATTCATCAGGCCAGATGGATGGCCAGAAACCTGTACTCCATGAAAATGCTGATGTTTGCAGATCAACTTGAGTACGACGAAGACACTGTATCAAAGCTGGAAAGACTCAACACCTTCCTTGCGCTGTTCTACACTCCTGTATGGATGATGTCAATGTCTGCTGCAGATGCTCCCATGAATGATCTAAGTCTAATCCAGGACATGTTGAAGTACAAGAAAACTGACCCAGAGCTTGCTGATGCAGTACTTAATAAGATGGAAAACCACAAATGGTACCTGACGCAGGAAGTCGTGCCATTTGCCCTGTTCAGCAGTAGATTGAGTGACACATTGAAGCACGACATTGCTGCCCAGTTACATGCCACTGAGAAGCCAGACAGCTTCAGAACAGGAAAGTCTCTATTCCAGAGAGTCACAGCTAAGACCACCCTGGTTGATCTCATTGGCCCAGAATCACATTTCCTGCTGGACACACTGAACATTGGATCTGAGTGGCTTCTGGAACCTGTCACGTCTTGGCCACAGAATGAGGACTACAGAAAAGCATTGGACTATGTTAAGAATCTGAAAGCCGTGAATGACATTGCTGAACGTGGTGTCAAGATGATGAGCGACTTTGCAAATGTCATAACAATAGATGCCAAGCAAAGGGACTATCTCCTTCAAGCTGTGGAGTTCAACAAACTCTCAACAACTGACTGTGTAAATGTCATTATGAAATTAATCATCATGTAATGCTTTCACTTCTTGATCGATTAGACTTGTGACAAAATGTTAATCTCAAATTTGTGTCATGAATAAGGCGCCTTGTCTGCCTTGAGTGTGAGAAAACGAATTTTGTGATATTTCTGAAATCTTTGTATGTACCAATGTGCCATTTCTTGTTCCAAGACTATCATAATTGTATAAGTTAGAAAGAGGATTAAAAACACTTTAATTTGGTGCCTATTTTGTTGCTCTATCTTGTTTAGATAAAAAGTTATAGTGCAAAACATGATTCAAGGGACCCCGGAACTGGTGCTTTTGGCCGATTTCAAGGCAGAAAACTTAAAGCTCCATGCGGCAATACTTCCCAACAACCTAGGTCAAAATGGTTGTGATTTTCGGCCTTTTCAGGTCAAAAAGCATGGGAAAAAGTACAGAAACCTATGAAAATAAGAAAAAGTTGATTTTTGAACAGGGCTAATGTACCAGGTTTATATTGGTAAGCCACATTTTCTTGTGTAGCATTGAGGAAGGAAAGTTGTACGTTAAAGAAATTTTCATCACTAGAAATTTTGTACAGTTTAATGCCTGTTGATGAAGGTCTAAAGCAGTGATATGAATGGGTTCCTGGGATTGTCTTAATTAAGGAATACCTTTTTTCTAACTCAAATAAATTAGCATTTTCCTCAATTTTAGCTGAATCAATGTACAGAAATTGTATACCATTAATATTAGATTTGCACCAATTGAACATCTCTTTTGGATTGGTGATGTGACCTTTACTTGTTGCTTGTAGACTTGCCCGGGCAACTAACCTTTTGATGGTGCCACCAACACCATCACAGGGGCTCTTTCCGAGAGGTGGCAAAAAAGTTCCATTCACATGTTAGTTGGAAATCTTTTTCATGTAACACTGAATTAATGATGTTTTTATAGTTTTTATATTGACTTGCTGCGCCATCGCTAAAGTAACAAATATGTTTTAGTTTAGGATTCTGACTTTTAAGTAATTTCAAGGCTTCACATAAAAAAGAATGAACTGCAGTTGTGTTGTGTGTAAGTGAATCTGATATTACACAAAAATTTGTAACTTTTAGTTCACCATCAACTTTTTGATAGCAGACTACCGGATGCAAGGTAGCCTGGGTATTGTCCCAGTGATGCCCTTGTACGGCATCCTGAATTATAAAACTATAGTTTTCAGAGAAGTCAACAAGCACTAATGCTGTAGAATCATTGAGGTTTTCTTTACAGTCGGACAAATATTTTGATTGGGCTTTTGCTATGAAATGTTGCACTTTCACATATGTCTTCTACTACATTCGAAACACTTTTTGTCATTGTGACCAGTTGGGTATGGTCTGTATGAAGCCACTGCTTAAAGGAAACCTCATCATCCATGTCATAATCATTGTTTTCAAAATTGGTAAGAAGCCAATCCCGTAACTCATTTAAACCAGGACATGTTTTGCAGTTATTAATCATGCAGTTTCTGGTTTCAGTGTTGCAGACTATTTTCCCTAGTAACTCTCTTAATTCTACTTTGATGGGGAGTGATTCACATAAAAGTTTAAAGTTCTGGTGTATTTCACAAATGCATACATTGTGTGATCCTTTACTCCCCACACCCATACACCATTTTGGTCTCAGTTCAAAAAACTTTGATTTGGAGATTTTGTCATTTGGTATTTATTTTTGTAAAGCGTATATAATTCTCTGATATTTGTCAACAACAGTATTTTCTGCTTGTGAACCTTCCCTTGTGGTGTTTTTATTGATTTGTAGTCTTTTTTACCAGGGCATTCTCTAGTATATTCATTGTTTTGGAAAAATTCTATCACTCTTTCCTTTATTTCATCACTTATACCCTTGCTACTCTCTTTATTTCTCATTATAGGAAGGATACCTTCTTTTCTCTTTAAGGTCCTCACAGCATTAACCATTCTGGCTGACACTTCAAATTCTTTCATAATTCTTTCTCTGGACCAGGTTTTACCAATTGGAAGGAGTGTTAGAATTTGTATCTTTTCTTGTCTGGTACTAGTTTTACACTTTTCTTTCAGTTCCTCTATCATATGCTGATAACACTTTTCTTCCTCACTCTCTATAGGTTTCTCCACTTCCTCATCCAAAATGCTAGGCTTCATATGAAGTACTTTTGACCGCTTTGATTTTGTTGATGTTTCAATTTGCTTTAGTTTCCTTTTCGCGTAAAACTTTCGATCTCTTGCTCTTACATACTTAATGGGTGAGCATTCTAGTGAACCTAACGTTTCGTCAAATGTCTCCTTAACTATTTCTTCTGGAACATATTCATCACTACCTGAGTCTTTTTCATCTTCAATTGTCTTGGCTCTAGAGAAGCATGTTGAGCAAAGTTTCTGTCCTGGTATCAGATTCAGTCTAGTTGCTATGTCTTTGTCAATAATTTGTAGTGATTCTGCAAATAAAGTAGGGTAATGTAAACTCTAAACACATTGGAAAATAATTTTAAAACCTCAATATTTGGTTATAGGCTCTTCGTATAAAATATTCAAAACATATGCATTCAGTAGCACAGTATATAGCCTACCCTATTAAAATTAAATAGCTAATTTAGGTTACAATTTACAATATAAACTTCTTTATGAAATATAAATATATTAGTACCTATATTTACTTACTTGTTATCTTCTTTCGATGATTTCTCCATGGATCTTGGCAGCTACGTTGCATTTGTTGGTAATGCATTCCAACATTTTTCATGGTGATAGCATACAGTAGCACTATTTGGGTTGATTACAGTTGCTTTTGTTCTCCACAGTAGCAGTTTCCTTGTTTCATCTGTCAGCTCATGTAAGGTATACATACCCACCTCCTGGTGAGTCTGTGTTCATGACATGGATCATCCAAGTACATACCAAAGCTGCACTTTGATTCTTGATTAGAATAAGCCATTATTATAGGCAGTAAAATTAAGTTAATTGCTCTAGTTAAATTTTCTGAAAATAAAAGATCATGATCTATAAAATAGGCCTGGACATTAATGATTAACAATCATGTTTTACATTTATAAGAATATACAAAGTGAAATGAGCTACCCAGAGCCCTTCGAGTCGCTGGTTGTTTTGACAGACATATTAAATTTCTTGTATGTTTGAGACTTATTTACATATTATTACAATTGTAAATCAACTTAAAAAGTAATAAAATGGAAGTAAAATTACAATTCAATGTCATAAATAGAAATTTAAAAATTTACAAATTTTGCAAAAATTTGAGATTTTTCACAAAAAGCACTTTTCTTTGAATCACCAAAACTATATGAAGGAGTTGAGTTGAGATCTATTCCTTAATATATGTTTTTTTACACATGTATCTTTCTTTACTAGAGGTATCAACTCCCTGACTAATTTCAGACACCTTTATATTAAGCCCCAAAGTTGATGTTAATTTTGCAAATTTTGTGAAAATATCAACTTTTGGAAATTTTTAAAAATAGAAATAAATCCTTTTTTGGTTATTTTTTTATTTCATTCATAAATTTACAACCTATAGAGACTATTAGGAGTATTAAAACAGCTGTGATTGATGTAGAACTAAAACTTTTGAAAATGGTAGAGTTGTAAAAGTGGGAGGAATTGATGCAAGCTTCAAAATGGAGCCATATTTAAGCCCTTGTAACTTAGAAACAATTTCTTCCACAGCCTTTTTGCTTGCAAAATTGAAAAGCCCACCAGAAGTTGTATTGGCATGACAAATTTGAAGCTTCTACTCCTATTAGAAGACACTTTTCAAGGCCTCTCAAAATGAAGGCATTGGCCGATCAAGCCCAACATGGGCATTTTTTGTCGAAGGTGGGGGCCATTTAAGCGACCATAAAATTAAGTTTTTGACTGAGGAAGCTAAAATTTTAGATTTAAGCTATTGAATGGTGTATGAATCAACCCTGAAAATTTGAAGAAAATCGGAGATGGTCACCTGACCACCCCTGTACCAATTGAGCTGGAATGACCCTTTGGCAAAGTTACAAAATAAAGAGTTTAAAAATTTTCTAGAAAAGTACACAAATGAGCATCTGCCAAATAAGTCCACATTAAGGAAGAACTATGTTTCGGAACTGTACATGGATAAATTAGAAAAGCTTAGAAGTAAAATTGGAAATAATAAGATCTGAGTGGCTATTGATGAAATGACCAATGTAGAGCAGAGGTGTGTTGTAAGTTTTGTATTTGGTTTATTGCAGGGGTCCCCAAAGTGGTCGATAAGACATTTTCGGGGGTCAAAAATTCCTCGGGGGTCGATTGGGGGTCGATTAGAAATTGTTGATACAGAAGCATATCAGCATCACATCATTGCACACCTTATTAAATATTGTTGGTCAAATCGGCATAATGTTTTGTGCCGAAAGCAAAAGTTGTATAATCTACAAATTGGCAACCCTCTGTCCACCCTGCTGACAGTTGATTGTGCCAATCAGAAAGCATTGTGAGCGTGACATATTTTTCCATGGATCTCGAAGCTAAATCACTGTTCAAAAATATGACCCTCAGTAACTTCTGGAGTAATGTAAATATTGTCAATAAGTATCCCAAACTTTGTGCAGCGGTAAACCCCTTTTTACTTGCATTCCCAAGTTCCTATATGGTTGAGGCTGGTTTTAGCTATGTAAATTCAGTCCAAACAAAGATGATGATTGTCACATTCCAACAGAAAATATATTTGGGAGTATTGAAGCAAGTTTACGAGGAGGAACAAGAATACAATACATTTTTCTGCTTCAAGAATTAAATAACTTTTCAAAGAAGATAAAATAAATTCTATCGAATGTATACTATTTAAGATTGTCTATATAATATTTCTAAAATTTTTATCTAAGATTTGTGTATCTACTTAATAGTTATAAAAATCTTTTCAAATTCTTTTTTCTTATTATTATATTATTAGTGTCTAAAATTTGGATTCACTGGATGAGAATACTGTCTCTTAATTCATTCTCAAAGACTTGTGTACGTGTAGTATTAGGAAGAGTATTTTATACTCTGATAAGTGCTTTATAAATTAAACATTACTAGTACAGTTCCCGCCGCTTCGCTGATGGTTAGACAGGCTAAACTACAAAAAAAGAACCCAGCCGTGAAAATTTTGAGCTTCACATTGTGTCAACATTTCTGAATCTGGTATCTCCCAAAACCTCCTCACCCCCATTCATACAACTTGGGGCTAACCCCTCCCCATTACCCCCACCCCTCCCCCATTACCCCCCTCCCCCATTACCCCCTCCCCCATTACCCCCACCCCTCCCCCATTACCCCCACCCTTCCCCATTATCCCACCCATCCCCCATTACCCCCACCCTTCCCCATTGCTAAACTACAGAAAAGAACAGTCATGAAAATCTTGAGCTTCACATTGCTGCGTCTGTAATACAATTTCTGAATTTTTTTTACAATTTCTGAATTTTTTTTTCTCAATTTTTTCTCACAATTTCTGAAAGTGTGATGGACAGATGGACAGCTCTCTTATTATATTATATAGACTAGTACAGTTCCCGCCGCTTCGCTGATGGTTAGACAGGCTAAACTACAAAAAAAGAACCCAGCCGTGAAAATTTTGAGCTTCACATTGTGTCAACATTTCTGAATCTGGTATCTCCCAAAACCTCCTCACCCCCATTCATACAACTTGGGGGCTAACCCCCTCCCCCATTACCCCCACCCCTCCCCATTACCCCCACCCCTCCCATTACCCCCACCCCTCCCCCATTACCCCCACCCCCACCCTTCCCCCATTGCTAAACTACAGAAAAGAACACAGTCATGAAAATCTTGAGCTTCACATTTCCGCCTGTAATACAATTTCTGAATTTTTTTCTCAATTTTTTCTAACAATTTCTGAAAGTGTGACGGATGGACAGACGGACGGACAGCTCTCTTATTATAGTATAGATTATTGTCAATATATTCTGTCCCTAAATATGAGAGGTTATGTATGTACAATTGTACATTGTACATATATTTTAAAAGATTTTTTCTCCTTTGGTTTATCTACATGTATTTTTTATATGATTTGAAAATTGTCTTTTTTTGGACCAACAAGTCTAATAAATCTTCGTTGTCTGAAAAAACATTTTATTACTTAATTTCAAACTCAGTTTTGAGCCTTATAATAAACTATAAGCTGACTTTTTATTACTTATTATGGTGTACATACATCAAATAAACATTTTTTATTCTTGGTCTTTTTCTCGAAAAATGATATCTTCGCTGCCAAATCGCACAAAAAAAAAAAAAAAAAAAAAAATTTCCAAAAAATTATAATTTTATTTTTGTTACCCTAAAAAAATGATACATATTTAGAAACTACAGTTAATTTTACATATTTTATCATTTAAGACTTATTACGCTACCACAATTAGCAGCTGAGATATTTACATTTGAAAATTGTTGGTTTTTTCATTTGACCAAAATTTGGTCAAGCCATAAAATTTGACCAACTTGACCAATTTTCAAAAAAATTCAGAATTTTGTAATTTGGATCAAAACCAACCCTCTCACCAAGTTTCATGAATTTTGGAGATGGTGGAGTGTACATTTGGCACTTTCATTTGTCTATTTGTCCTGGAATTACCCTATTGTTTTTTACCCAAATCAGAATCAAAATTAAAAGTTAAATGGCTTTCAGCTGATGATATTTGTAACAATGTTTCTTTAGGTGAACTTGATGGAAATGCTAATTTAAAGAAGCAAGATATTGATGATGAATTATCAAAGTGGTATTTACATAGCCTGTATGTATGACCAAGATTGGTTCATTGGTATCATTATTGATTGTTCTAAAGAGTACAAGGATGTGCTTGTGAAGTTCATGAATCATTCTATGAGCACAACATTGTCATGGCCTCAACACAGGCAAGATCAATGTTGGGTGCCTATTCAGGATATTCTTTGTACAATCAATGCTCCAGAACTGCAAGGACATGGAGGCTGTCAGTACAAATTATAATGTTTTGACTATAAAAATATCATTGCTCTTCTACCTCAGAGATAGAAATGGGTAAAAATTTGTTGAACCTGTATATTTTTTAACTTGTTTGCAAGATATGTTTCAAAATACTGATATTTGTATAAATGGGATGTTAAATTGAATTCATTACTGTTTTTTTGTATGCAGAAGCTTTACAATACATACCAACAAAAATGCAATGTGTAATTTTCAGATGCTTGTCCAACCTAGAAGTAGTTGAGGTGCAAAGTTTGTGTATATTTATATTAGACTGTCATAATTAAGTGGTACAAGTTTCAATATGCTATGTAATTCCACACATGGTCATCCATCCACCAAAGGAAGGCCTTTTAAGCAAAAAAAATTCAAGGGTCCAATTTCACACCTGCCTGTTCTTTAAGAATGGCTTGATATAATTTATACTAGTTTTTTATTATACACTAACATCTAGATATTACAAATTTATAATTTGGGCATTGTACAACAAAAAGTATGTGTGCCATGAGAACCTGAAAATTAGAAAAAAAATTTAATTTTTAATAGTTCATAGCTCAAAAATAAAGCAGTGTACACCACTTCTAAGGGCATATTTGGAAAGATTGCGTCAACATCACCTAGAGCAGTGGTTCCCAACCGGTTTTGGCTTATGGCCCCCTTAGGAACCTTATTTTTTCCTGTGGCCCCCATAAGCATTATTTTCAGTAGGTAATATGCAGATTAACTCTATTTTACAAAAACAAATATATATAAAGGATATTAAAACAACTATTTGTATTCAGGTACAATATTATTTGTCACATAGGACTATAAACATAACAAAAACTAAATAGTGGCTAACAAAAATTTGCAGTTATTTACTTATATTATGTATTAATTATAAAAAATATAATCAAAAGAAATACTGTACTTATAGCAATCTATTATAAATTAAAAAAACTAGTAAAATTACTACAACTTCGCAATATTAGGGTAAACAAATAAGAGCTACTTACACACTACAGCGACGATCCATGTGGTAAACAGACTGTAAGGATTTCAACCTGAAGTATTTTTATCAAGTCAACAATGCTGCCAGGCGCATAACGATCAAGCGCACAATGGAGTGCGCCGCACAATAAGCTTGTAAGATGCAAAATATTTGTTTACAGATAAATTCAAATTCTATTATAAAATATCTAAAAAAAAGGAAAATATATGTATTAATAATTTTTTAAAATGTAATTCAACTACATAAATTAAAATTATCTATTGGCCTAACTATAATTTAGGCTTCAATAGGTTGAGTCATGTGGCCCCCTTCAAATGTGACATGGCCCCCGGTTGGGAAACACTGACCTAGAGTACCAATTTTCAGCTTTTACTTCATGAAATACAAGACATCACAAATTGGAACAAACCATAAATACACTTATGAATCATCATCTTCCTCAGCATAATTAATCCCATTTTTATATGGGGTCGCTCTTTAAGGTGAGTTGCCTCCATCTTGATCTGTTGTATACCATATCCTCCTCCAAATTCTTCTCCTGTAAGTCTGCTCTAACACAATCCTTCCATTTCTTCTTCGGTCTTCCTCTTCTTTGCCCACCTAGCAACTCCATCACTCTATATCTGACATAATCTTCTTCTTGCCTCATCATGTGCCTATACCATCTCATTCTTGCCTCCTGTCTCTTCTTTGATGCCTCTGCTACCTTCACAGTTCCTCTAATATACTCATTCCTGATCCTATCCTCTCTTGTCACACCGCACATCCATCGCAACATCCTCATCTCTGCTACATACACTTATGAATCATACCTGGGAAATTTTTCAAGGGCTTGTAATTTGAAAACTACTTGACATAGGCCACTAAAATTCTGTGTTATCATTATAATACTATATCAACATTTTGGTAAAGTTTCATCAAAATCTGAGGTCACCTTGGGGTGTTTCCCAATATTCAGTGATTTGACCTGGAATATGAAATGAAAAGGTTTATTGGCAGACTATAGTCCATATGACAAATATTATTAATATTAATATTAGGAATAAACCCTTACATGAATTATAGTATTACCTCAGTTTTCAGGTAACTTCTTCACTACTTTGATTTTAGAAATATTACCTCCTGGAATACATATTCTCTCTACAGGTTTTCCTTCCCTTATTGCAAAATTCATTGTCCTGATTCCTAATGATAGTGTCTCCAACCATGGTAAATAAACACTGTATTGCTTCATCTAAATTCCCTAGCATCTGAAACCTGTTACTAGTTGCTACAACATGATTACTATTCTCTCTAATCCTATTTCTTGACTGACCTTTGACTATATGCCATTCATCAGGCCTAACTTTACTTCAACCTGCATCCTTATCACTAACACTTGGCTTAACTTTACTTGGGTGTGCATCCTTGTCTCTAACACTAGGACTAGGCTTAAGCTCAACCTCTCTATATCTTACATTAATATTTCTTGTAATGTAATATTTTCCAGTTTCTGGCCTAACTGTTCCATTAATCTCGCTAGCTACTCTATCAATCATAGGGCCAACTAACTTAGGCTCACTAGACTCTAAGCTAGCAGCTTCCTTAAACTTTGGCTTGAGCATTAGGGTGTATCATCCTCAGGTTGAATATTGAAAAACTTGGAATTTCAAGATTGGCAGTATGTATTCCTACGTAAAATTGAATTTTAAGAGGGGTTTGTCTTCTACAACTTTTGCGAAAAATTGCATTTAAGTGTTCAAAATCATACTTTTTTGTGAAAAATGGGATTTTTGGCCAATTTCAAAGACTTGGTAGCCTCAAATGACCTCCATATTGTTCACATACACCCTTAAGCATTTCTAGGGGTAGGCTTGAACCCATTTAAGATCAGCCAAAGTGGTTCATAACCCCTAAAATAACCAAAATCACCCAAAACTAAGGAGTTGTATGATTTTTAGTCTCCTACACACCACATTTTGTGGCTGTTCTCTTCATCAGGCAGAATCTTTTTGTTCTTCTTTCTTGGTCTTGCATTTTCTTTTTTTTAGAAATGCCTCCTCCAATTTTTATTTATTTTCTTTTCAGCATCACTGAGTGTGATGGCAGTTGCCCCCACCTTTCCGCAAGATGCTGTGACGTTCAACCTTTTTTTTTGCAATTGCAATTTTTCTTTAATATTTGTACAAGTCCCTCCTCCACCCCCCCAGCTTGTAATAATATGCTGGTCAACTGAATGTTTGAGATTTTTCTTCTGAAAGCATCTTGATTTGTCTAGCAGGTCTTGTAGAGATCTAAAACATGTTCATAATGTCTTGCTTTGACTTGAAAACTGGCAACAATTCTCTGTGATTGATCCTAGCATGAACAAAACCATCTCTTCTCTCTTGCCCATACACTGCATGAGCTGCAGCTGAAACTTCCTGGACTGCTCTTTCACAGCTTTGAGTGTGAACTGAGAAGTTCTCAACTTCAAGTGGAGACCTGAGAAGCTCCTTAACTTCTCTTGACATCTTACAAGTGAAGAGTGGCTCATACAGTTTCTCCTTATCCCAATTAATCAGAGTAATTGGAGAAGTGGCATCAAAGTTCAGTTTAGGGTTTCTGAGTTCTCAGACTCATGTCTCCATACTCAGACTTACTTCTGATCTTCTTGATCATCTCAACCCCCCATGCCCTCTCCTGCACAGGAGAGAGGCAATGAGGTTCTCACTGTGAGCATGATATGCTCTATGAACTATCACATGAGTGATTATGTTCCTGACTTCAGAGGTCTGGCTTCTCAGCAGTCCCAGAGTGGTCACAATATGGTGAGGTCCATACCTCATGTGGTGCTTCACCTTGATCTCAAAATACATCTTGAAGTAGAAGTCCAGGCAGAACTTCAGCAGCACCTACAGCTGCTTCAACACCTCCCCCTTCAGACCATGCTGCCTCATCCACAGCATCAACAGAGCCTCACCTGTAGTCAGCCAGCGTGACTGATTCAGTGGGCCACACTTCAGACCAGCAACTTCCTTGCTCAAATCATCTGTCTTGAGAGCTTTGATCAGTAGGTAGCAGTTCTTCTGGTCATTGCTAAGGTTCTGTACAATGTCTTCTGGCAGTTCAATTATATCTTCTGGCAGAGCCTTGAAGCTAAAGTTGACAGGTGTGTCATTGATCTCCAAAGGTTTCCTATTGGGCCACTGAACCCAGACTTGTGCGTGTAGGGATCATCAAGCTTGATGATCATGTGCCTGAGGCTGAGTTCAATAATATGCAACTGGCATATCAGCCAGTGACACTTGTGACCAAGCAGTCTCTCCAAGTGAGTGATGGCTCCTCCATCAGGTCCTGTGTTTGTGTTGGTGGAGTCACCACCAAGGATCACAATAGTATCTTTAGCACCATGAGCACTAATCTACTGAGAGTCTGAGCTATCTTCAGTGCAGGTTTCTCATTTCCTTCAGGTTCTTCTGGTGTACAATGGAAGAGATACTTCCCCTCCTGAAGGTTCCCAGGTAACACTATCATGCTCTTCAGTTGTAATATCAGGATGGAAGCAGCCAGTTTCTTCATTGTACTTCATGATCTTTGTCTTCTTATCTTGTTTTCCATCAAAGAAAATTCCCTTGATCTCCTCTCCCTCTGTCCTTTTCTCCAGGGTCTCCACCGAAGCACCTATTACAGACTTCTTGCCCTTCCACATCTTCATCCTGTCAACAGCTAGATATGCCTTATCAGCAGATAGATGGCCAACTTTGATGAGATCTTGTAAGAAACCAGTTGCAATGGCTGCTGCAGGAGTGTTTGCCACCTTGAACCTGACTGCAGCTGCAGCAGTGCTTGAGATATCCATGTAGTTCCTTCTGGTAGAGGTGGAGACTGTGCCAGTGTTGACACTGGAGCTTGTGCCTGGTGCAGTACTGGAAAAATCTGTCAGCAGTAGGAGCTGCTTTGCCTGGAGACTCTTGCAAGGAAGTTACCTCATCTTCATCAGCTCTAAGCAGTAGCTCCTTTTCTTCTCTGTCTCTCTTCTCAGCTGCTTTCTGTTCTTCCTCCTTCCTCTTAGCAGCCTTCACCTGCTTCACTGTTTTCTTCACATCAACAGATGCCATCCGGAAGCCAGAAACTTTTGAGGTTTTGATCCTCTGGTAATGGAGCCACTCTAGCTCTAGCTTTGGAATTTTCTGAGGCAGAGGACAGTCACAGTTGACATGAACTCTAGCAGCACAGCCAGAGCAGCTAGATGCTTCAGTTCCACAGAGAGTGATATCATGTCAAACAATGTATCAAGTTCAGATATTCTTTTCCCTCTCTTTGCAGCCTTCACTCTGCCATTCATTAGGTCAATCATGTCATTCCACCTGACAAGAATCTTCCTGGCAATGGATCTCTCTTGAATGATCACAGGAGGAGTGAACTTGGCATTGCTTTTGTGCCACTGTGCCAGTACCAGTGATGCCAAGTCCTTAGCCAAATCTTGCAGAGGGTACTGAGCTCTCTTCATATCATCCAGAAGCAGCTTCTCTTCCTGGAGGAGGATTCCTCTCTGAAACACAGTTCTCCAGGTTGGAAATGCTGTGGGAAATAACTGCTGCTTGCTGGACCCACCAGATCATTCAGCTTTGAACCAGAACTTTTTCTGGTCTTTTGTCCTTGCTTAGCCATGGTGGCTACACAATCTTCACTAAGCTTTGTATCTGAAACATAGAAAATTATCACAGTGAAACTTCAGTAGCCTATAACAGCTGTTACAATGGTTTTGTTTGGTAAGAAACTGGTCTGTTACATTTGTACTACAGTGTATGTCCTGCACAGTTGTTCTGTACATAACCAGAAAATGAAAAAGTGGAAATTTGAACACTTAAATGTGATTTTTAGCAAAAGTTTAAGAAAACAAACCTAAAATTTAATTTTACATAGGAATACATACTGCCACTCTTGAAAGTCACGCTTCAGTGAGCATGATGGACCCTATTGAGCGTGTCCTAAACCACTTATTGCAAAATCACAAAATATTTGGTGACTTCACACCCCTATACACTTGTTCTGTAATTTTGATGTAGGCTGAGTGATACCAATCATCACAATTCTCACATGCTACAGCCTTATCCCCTCCCCTAACTTCCTTCTTACAAACCTTACAGTCAGTCTAAAGTCATCTTAAATACTATTCTTTAACTCAGTTAAAAGCCCTATGGTCTAAGTTAGGCTATTCCCTGGATGGAATAAGCTAATGAGGGCCTAAGCTAATCAACCAAAATGTTAGGTTTGCACTGAATGAACCACTAGATCTCTCTAAATACTAGGTTAAATTAAGCTTAAAGCTTAGGAATAGAGCTATTTGTACTTTAATAATCCCAATAAAGTAAAATCTACAGAATTAATAATATAATCCTTTAACAATTTGTAAAAAACTTGAAGCACAACAGTGTGTGTTTCCACTTCCACTTCCAACTTCCACTTCTAACTTCCAATGGTATATCAAATCATATATACCATTCTGATCATTTAGTTTGTCCAGTTTTTGCAAAGTTCTTCAAATATTGATAACCCTCATGCTGATAGTTCTGTATTGACATTTTACATAATGCCACCAATTAATTGGTAATGTGCATTCATTTTAGGTAGCCATGGAGTGAAGGTCACCTAGATTGGAGAAACATGTTTAATAACTGAATGTTAAATACAAAAATGAAGGTTGAAAATTCCAAAATTTCGACAGAAATAGCTTTCAGTATGCAATTCAGTTAGGTCTACGTAGGTTGAGTTCAGATTTACCGCAGAAATGATTAAAGAATAGCACTAATAACAATTGACAACAAAATGTGATATTATCCCTACTTTTATAATACAGGGTGATTCAAAAAATTTTAATACTTGTATGGGGAAGAATTACAGATGTCATCCAATCATTACCACCAGAGATGTGCCTTAGGGCTCTGGAAGCAACATGTGACAGCTTTCATACATGCATAGATATCCATGGACAGCAAGTAGACTGTATGGTATGAAGCACTGTTTGCATCACAAAAAATGTTTACAAATTGGAAATAAAAAATTTACTATATATTATATGTAAACTGGTTCAATGCTGGGTCTACCATGAAGGTACCATAAATTGTAATCATATCTTTTGATTCCCTCTTCAGAGGGGCAATAAAAACATTCCATCCAGGAATAATTTTAGTATGACAGATTTAATCAGGAGTCTTCCTGCTTTCCTTAATATTTATACTATGTCAGCATAATACCTATCTTTGAGTTAACAGTTTGAATCATTTGAACAAAGATTACTACGAGTGAGATGCAGAATTTCTAAATTATTAGAGGTGATCTGTCATCTTTATATTCTGTTCTTGTTGCATATATTAACATTTGACCAATTATAATTATTCTTACCTACTGAGTTCTTACATTGTGCATTACTTGGTTGGTAAAATAAATTATTAATTTTAGCAGTCTATGATCGGAAAGAAGGAAATCCCGCAGAATATGAACCCTGCCAATTTGATCCTTTAGATTATTACGAGTGAGACTGATCAATCCATAATACCATTCATATCACCAACACGCGCAATATCTGTAACAAGTTACTATTCAAAATATTTTCATAAGTGACAGTCTTAAAAGAGAGGCAAATCCATTGTTAAAGTCCAATTTTATTGTTGATGTAGATGACTGCCATTCTAATAGTGGTGAAATTACTTGGGAAATTGATGAGGAAGGAAGTGAGGAAGAAGTTACAATTTTGACTGAAACAAAACCTTTGTCAGATGTTGCAGTTGAGATTCCTCGTTATAATGCCGTAAGTACCTTTTAATTCTGTATATTTATAAGCAACATTTTTCATTTTTGTAGGAGGGAGGGGGCAAGGGCGAGTGGTGGCAAGAATGCCCCATCCTATATAAGAAGAAGAAAGACAAAATCAAGGTCTATGAGGCCCATTTTAGTTATTTTTTTATTTATGATGTCTATTTTTTTTTTTTTTATAAATTTTGAAAAGATTGTATTTTTGGACACCCAAAATGAAAAATGATTCCAAGGCCTTTAATGTATTCAGTATCACACCTCACCAGGGTGAGGTGTACTGTTGAATACATAAAAGGCCTTTGAATCATTTTTCATTTTCTTGTAGGTACACACACACCACACACACACACACACACACACACACACACACACACACACATGTGTCCCGTAAGTCTGGAAACATAGGGCAAAATGATAAAAATGGCAATAAAAACACCGAAGAGACTTTTGGGGACTCTGTGAAATGAGCGAGGATGGTAGTGGCTGTGTCATCATTGGTGGATGCCCTTGGAGGTCCACTGCGTGGTTTATCTCGTATGGATCCTATTTCCCTGAACTTTGCTACAAGTTTGCCAACACAGGCTGTGTGTCATTGTGTGTGGTCTGGATGCAATCTGTTAAATTCCTCAGCGACCTTCCTCTGACTCCAATTTCCTATGAGCAGAATTATGTGGATGTGTTCTTCCTTACTCAAAGACATCATCATGGGCACTTGCATAAATGGAAAAACATGAATTACTTATTTTACCCTATGGTTCCAGACTTATGGGATACCCTGTGTATATATATATATATATATATATATATATATATATATATATATATATGATGAATAAACCACGAAGGAAAGGAAACACAAAAAGGTGCTCAAGCGCTTTCGTCTAATGACATCCTCAGGAACACTGAAGTACATAAAAGGTTACGGCCTATATATAGGTTACAGAAAGAAAAAATAAATAAATAAATAACACATACACAAACATATATATATATATATATATATACACACATATCCACACACACACACACATATATATATATATATATATATATATATATATATATATATATATATATATATATATATATATACATATATATATATACATATATATATACATATATATATATATCCCCGCAAGGGGGTTCTAAGCTCGTGCTCTTGAGTGCTCTTTGTGCTCGTTTGTACGTGCTTGTTCCTGGATTGTTCACGTGCGCCCTCCTGGCCCTAGCACCCAAGGATGATGGGGCTTGACCCTGCCATCCTTGGTCTTTTTCCACTTCGACTGTCCCCTCCACCCTTTCTTTTTCCTCTGTCTTTCCTCTCACTTTTTCTTTGTTTTTCCGCTGAGATATGCCCTTTTAAATAGAGGCGAATCGGTTCTTCCCGAACTTAAAAAATAAACGGAGAAGTAAAAATTAAAATTAAAAATTAAAGATTAGAGGATTAACAAAGAGGCATACAAATTTGTAAGGAAAAATATCGATTTTTAGCACAAGATCAAATGAATTAAAAATATAGATTTATACTGGAAATCTACCCGGGTTTTAACACTTTGCCTTTTAGAGTCAAGTTTCGATATATATAAAATAAACTGAAGATTAAAAGTTAATAAAGTAGCGTACAAGTTTACCAAAGATTTAGCGTCCTACCCTTTTTATCTAAATTTGTTTTGAAGGAATTCAAAACAACAGGATCGAGTTGAAAAAGACCTTTGCTTATGTTGAAGTTATTTGAAAGTTGGATAATGGCAGACTCAAGAATATTTCTATTGACAATGTTGCTAGAATGAAATAAAACTGAAGCATTATTCCAATCAATACAGTGGGATAACTCTGACAAATGGACAAAAAGAGCACTGGACAACTGTCCTGTTCTAACGGAATATTGATGCTGTTTTATACGTGTGTGCAAATCCTTTCCTGTCTGACCTATGTAAAAGGAATCATATTGTTTACACCCAATTTTATAGATAATGCCTGAATTATTGGTAGGGCTATTTTTTACTATGATATTTTTCACAATATTGTTATATGAAAAACTACATTAATATCCAAAAGTTTAAGTACATTAGCAATGCCTAAAAAGCCTGGGAAAAATGGAAGTACTAAAATATTTTTTGACAAAGTACGAGTGTTATTATTGACACGATAGAAAGTTCGTTTTGCCTTGTTGAGACAAGATTCCATAAATGCAGATGGGTAACACAGATCACTTCCAATACCGTTGATTTTTTCCAATTTGGCATCGATGTATTCCGGACTGGCGATCCTAAGGGCACGGAGAAACATTGATGAAAAAATGGCCTTCTTAGTGGGGGTGTCATGTCCAGTGTTCCCTCTAAGGTGTGCGCGCGCACACGCGTTGTGAAACCCGTGCACAAAGCAAAATAAAATGCGCACAGGCTCAAGCGTATCATGAGTCACGACAGTAAATGAAGTAATTTAAAAAGTATACCGTCACATAAGGTCTGACCATTTGCATCAACATACTCTATAGTCGTTCTTTTAAGTATTAACCCCTTCCGCCCAACTTCGCTGACGTCCGCGCAATTAAGCAATACGGATTTTTTTTACTCTATGTATTTGCATTTTTTCTTTTATACATTAACGCATTGAATATAAACCTTCTCTCTCTTATTTTTGCATAAAAACGAATAGTAATTATCTCATAATTCCTAGTTTGTGAATGGATAAAATTATGTATTAATCTTGATAGTCTATTTTAAATTGCTAAATGCTAAAAATTGTATTGAGAAATGATAACTAAATTAGTCATTTTCATTTATTTATTTTTATTTTATTTATTTTGTTGAATTTTATTTTACTACTTTTTATTTCATTCATATTTTTAAGAATGGATAAAATGTTTTCTTTTTTAAGAATATAATATTGTAAACAGTTTTTTAATATCCATTTAATAGTACCGTAATGATCAAGCTATCACCTTATGGAAATAATATTTATTAAGTATTTAATATTTATATATAGTATTTCATTTTGAAGATAATAGCGCTCAGAAAAGTTTGCACAATTTTTCACCATGAATCTAAATGTATGCATAACGAAAATTTCTTGCGCACACGGACTAAAAAAAATTAGAGGGAACATTGGTCATGTCCCGAGTAAAAGTGTACGTAGGACAAATTGTTTGTTGTTTTCAGTTAAATGATCAAGTCCCCTCCATTAAGTTTACTTTAGAAGTGGAACAAGACAATTCAATCCCATTTTTGGATGTGCGGGTACATAGGGAAAGCCCAGGTTTTAAGTTTAGTATCTATCAGATTTTTTCTAGCATGTATAGTTTTCAAGATGAAGGCATATATATAACTACACAGATTTAACCATTTTAAGTAGGCAAAATACTAATATTTCAACATTTGATTGTGTTTATTTTATTGTGTTTTTTTAGTTTATTCATCTTATTTATTTCAACTATCTTAATTGTACATCTTATGTATTTCAGGTGTGAGCTTTTATGTCTAGCAGCATTGTGATTCAGGCAACAACGCCGTGCTTTGTGTGTCAAAAGATCAGTCCAGTCCAAGAACTTGTGTCAAGTTGGTGTACATTTTTTTTGAACTTATAGTTTGCTCAGGTCAGTCAACATGCCTCGACAATGTAAGAATGACCCCGACAAGTTCTGTTTCGTATGCGGCCAAAGCTATACTTTGGTTGCCATCTAGGTGACCAAGATAAACCATGGGTGCCACATCAAATCTGTTCTGGCTGTTCAAATGGATTACGTGATTGGCTTAACAAAAAGAAAGCTTCACTGCCATTTGCCATACCCATGATATGGAGGGAGCCGAGAGCTCATCATGAAGACTGTTATTTTTGTAGTGTGAACTTAATGGGGTTTTCTGCCAAGAACAAACACCAGATTGTATATCCAAACTTGGATTCAGCACGTAGACCAGTAAAACATGATGAAACATTGCCCATTCCAATTCCCCCAAGTGATAGGCTAGATTCTATCATAGATGACATGGAAAGTGATGAAGGTGCAACTGGCGTTTCCGGACCATCTACAGAACCAGAGTACACTTTTGAAGGTAGACATTTAGAGCCTAAAAAGTTAACCCAAGGACAGTTGAATGATCTTGTTAGAGACTTATCGCTGTCTAAAGAGAAATCAGAGCTTCTCGCCTCAAGACTAAAGGAGAACAATTTACTTGAGAACAATGTTCGTATTAGTTACTACCGAAAGCGGAATTTTGAATTAACAGCATTCTTTTCAGTAGACGGTCCTCTCTGTTATTGCCATGACATCAATGGACTATTTACAGCCATATCTCAGACGTATGTGGCATCTGAGTGGCGCCTCTTTATTGATTTGTCGCAGAGAAGCCTGAAAGCAGTTCTTTTGCATAATGGTAATATAATGCCATCCATCCCCATTGCCCATTCCGTCCATCTAAAAGAGACATATGACAATATGGATATACTACTAAAGGCAATCAAATACGACAGTCATCAATGGAATGTTTGTGGAGATCTAAAAGTTATAGGAATGCTTATGGGTATGCAGTCAGGATTCACAAATGGATATGTGAAAACTTTCTTGGAAGCAACAAGTCACCTGCGTATAAGGATGGAGTCAAGAACCTCCTTGATGCCTTCAAAGAAATGGAGTGTTGAATGTCGTTAAATATTCACTTCCTGCATTCCCACTTAGATTTCTTTCCTGAAAACCTTGGTGCAGTGAGTGACGAGCAAGGAGAGCGCTTCCATCAAGATATTCAGATGATGGAGAAGCGCTACCAAGAATATTGGAATGAAAGCATGATGGTGGACCATTGTTGGATGCTGTATCGTGACAATCCAGGCCAAATTTACAAAAGGAAATCACACTCACCGCGCTTTTAATAAAATAATGTATATATTCTTTATTTATAAGTACCTACATTGAATAAAGTATATGATGTATTTGTTGTTTAGCATTCCTAAGTGTGATCTATACATCCATAAATTTTCTTATAGCAATATCAAAAACTTAAAAATATCAAAACCAGTGTATCTATATAACTCTACGTGCTAGAAAAAAATAAAACCAGATTCGGAATCAGCGCGAAAAATGCATTAAGAAAAGTGTGATCATGTTTGTGATGAGAAAAAAAAGTTTCATTTTGTTGGCCAGTGTATTCAAGGAATAAGACCAAACCAATCACGCAATAAGGTTTCGTACCTGAAAGGATTTATGGATGAAACAAGGGCGGACATCGCATGCCTCACAGAAACTCATCTTAAAGATTGCAAGGAAATTGTGAAAACTGCGAACATTGTATTGATAAGAAAGAGATAAATATAGAGGGCTTCAACTTACTAAGAGCGGATAGAACGACGAGATGGAAAGGTGGCTGTGCTATATATGTACAGGAAGGTCATATGACAGAGATGATAATAAGTAAATCAAACAGCTATGTGGAACTCCTAGCAGTGAAAATAGAAAACTAAACTTGATAGTAATAGTCATCTATAGACCTCCAAGCACCCCAACCAAAAAATTCTCGGAGGCCATTGATGACATTAGAAAGCTAATAAAGGCCATAAACCCTCCATCCCCCAATATAATGATCTGCGGAGACTTTAACTTCCCATTTATAAAATACAAAAAGGTGAATAGGAATATATATATTCACCAGGACAAGGGGGGCACAAGAGAAGATCAGGAACAAGCAAAAATGTTGATGGCTCTCACAAACGAGTTTATGCTGACACAGGAGATAACAGAAAATACCAGAAAAAATAACTGCCTGGATCTGGTATTCACGAATAACACGAACTTGATTGCTGATATAAAAATAACCCCAACCATTATCTCAGACCACAACTTAATCGAGATATCAACAAATATGATGGTAGCATTAGAAGACAATACACATATTGTGGAAAGAAGTAAATTTGGGGCCTTTAACTTAAACTCGAAGACTATAAATTGGGAAGCAATCAGATCGCACATGGCCCAAATAGAATGGAGAACAATTTTCGAGAATAAAACAATGGAAGAAATGCTAACAACTTTGGAGGAAAAAACGCTGAGAATTTTAGAAAAATATGCTCCGAAATCACAGCCAAAAGGAAAGAGGAGCTGGCTAAAGGCAAAAGAGAAGACTATTCCGCAAAAGAAAGAGAGTGGAGGCGAAGTTAGGAAACTGCGGAGATAATGGCAGGAAAATAATAAAGGAAAAACTGGAGGGTATCGATAGGGAAATACAAGCCCTGATTAAGGACCATACAGAGAGGGAAGAGGAAAAGGCGGTAGAAGCAATAAAGGAAAATCCAAAATACTTCTATAGCTATGCAAAAAGGAAAACAAAAACGCGTGCCGCTATTGGGCCCTTAAGGATGGGAAATAATGAACTAACCGACGATCCAAAAGAAATATCTGATACATTGAGAGCTCAATATGAATCAATTTTCAGTACCCCAAAAAGTGAAAGTGATACCTGACATAAATGCTTTCTTTGAAGAGGAATTGCAAGGAGAGTATATAACAGACTTTGAGTTTACACCAGAAGATGTAGCGAGAGCTATAGAACAAATGAAACTACATTCAGCTGCAGGTCCGGACAATTGGAATGCATCATTGATTAAAAACTGTAAAAATGAAATAGCTACACCTTTATACTGGATATGGAGAAGATCCCCTAGACACTGGGGAAATACCGAGCATCTTGAAAAGAGCAAACATTGTCCCTATATATAAAGGAGGGGACAGATCTCAAGCAAAGAACTATAGACCAGTGTGATTGACGTCCCACCTCACCAAAGTATTTGAAAGAATAGTTAGAGAGAAAACTTAGGATTTCCTGGAGACACGGGAAAGATTCAACGAAAATCAGCATGGATTCCGATCAGGTAGATCATGCCTATCACAACTAATAGAGCACTACAACAATATCCTAGATGCATTGGAAGGCAATGACAACTACGATGTTATATACACAGATTTTGCTAAAGCTTTCGATAAATGTGACCATGGTATAATAGGACATAAAATTAAAGACATGGGAATAACAGGCAAAGTGGGAAAATGGATCTACAACTTCCTTAGTGATCATCTGCAGGTCGTCAAAATTCAAGGTATATCATCATCAGAATCAAAAGTACGCAGCTCAGTACCACAAGGGACAGTACTGGCCCCACTCCTGTTCATTATCATACTAACAGACATAGACAGCGGAGTAAACAGCAATAGTATAGTAACATCCTTTGCAGACGATACAAAGATCAGCAGAAAAATCAGCGATGTACATGACATGGAGGCCTTGCAGAGGGACACGAACAAAATATACAAATGGTCAGAAGACATGTCATTCAACGCCGAGAAATTTCAGCTCTTGAGATATGGTAGAAAAGAAGAACTTAAACAGACTGCATATTATGTTCCAGATAGACAGGAAATTCAGAGAAGCATGAAAGTGATTGATCTCGGGATAATAATGTCAGATGATGCGAAATTCGAAACACAAAATCAGATAGCGATAAATAAAGCAGAGAGAGTCGCCGGACAGGTTCTAAGAACTTTCAAGAGAAGGGACAGGACAGTAATGATTCCCCTACTAAAAACACTGATTATACCAAAACTTGAATACTGCTCAGTTTTGACGTCCCCATATAAAAAGGAAGAAACTAATAAACTAGAAGAAACGCAAAGGCATTTCACAGCCAAGATTGATGGCTGCAAAGAACTCAACTACTGGGAAAGACTACGTAAACTAAATCTGTACTCACTGGAAAGAAGAAGAGAGAGGTACATCATAATCTACATATGGAAAATGATCGAAAAACTGGTACCAAACCTTAAACTAAACCCAATTACCATTCAAACAACACTGGAAAATAGGAAAGGCAGAATGTGTAGTGTTCCAAAATTAAAAGCACGACAAGGGACCTCCTCAACCCTGAAGGAAAATAGCTTGGTTGTCAGGGGGCCAAGACTTTTCAACCAGCTTCCTAAGGACCTCAGAAACGTAACGGGGGTCAAAGTTGAAGTCTTCAAGAAAAAACTGGATGCCTGGCTTAGGACAGTACCAGATGAGCCGGGCGTGCCTGGCTATGTACGGTGGAGAGCGCAAGAAAGTAACTCACTCCTCCACCAGGCCAGACCTAGAGACGGGGGCCACCAGCTTGACCTCCGTGTGAAGAGAGACCAACACACGAAACAACATAAGGTTCATAAGGTAAGGTAAGGTTCATGTAAAACTTTGGAAAAAGCTAAAAAAAAATTGTCTTAGATGAAAGAAAACTAATACTACACGTTTGCCTTAACAATTTTAAAGGAAAACACGTTGGCTAATGTTGGGTGTGGGGTGATATCCCTTCTCTGGTGCCTCCTGTAATCAAAAGTGGGTGGCAACATTGAGATGAATGATCATCAAGAGCGAATGGGAACGCGTAATGTTGAGTTTTGTACCCAAATTTAGTTTCACAATTGGAATGTTACATAGGTATTTTGTGACCCACCTCAAGTTTAGAAACTTAATTTAATTAATGCGTGATATTGTTTATGACACCAAGATATTTTGGTAGCATGGACAATTTTACACACGCAGAATGTTACAATTGGAATGGTAGCATGGTCCATTTAAATCTTAAATTTCTTTAATCCTCAGCTAAGTAAGAATGGTTTACCCTTAATATTTTCCACTTATTCTTTGATGAACAAGTCTCTCTCTTGAATTTTAAACAACAAATTTGACTTCTGCTGTTATTGTAAAACATTAAAAGAAGTTTTAAAATTTAATCTTAATTCATTTACAAAATGAATTAAAATTTACATTATATAATGTTAGAAGAGAAACAGGCCTGGAGTAGGACAAAGATAAAAGATGGGCTGAAAGGAATTACTACCCTTTTAATGCTCTAGGGTAGAATTAAGTTGAATTTAGTGATTGAAGTTCATATTGAAAGTTAGGCCCTATTTACCCATCGCCTGGGTTGAGATATTAAAAATAAAAATGACAGAATCCACTAAGATCTTACTGTCTCAACTCAGTCTATATATATATAATATCTATATATATATATATATATACAGGGCATCCCAAAAAAATGTATACACACTTTAAATAATTATAAAGGCAGTGTTTATTAAAATACATTTCATTTTCAAAATGTAATAGAATCTACAGACATTATTTAATTGTTTTGTCAACGCCTGTTTTCAAACTGATATCCGTTCTGGTCCAGGCACTGCTGATAACGCGAAGCAATGGAATCGCAAACATCACAAAACATTTCGTTTGGTATTTGTGTGCATTCTCGTTCAATGGCTGCTCTCAATTCAGCGACTGTTGCAGGTTTTATAGCGTAGACTTTGTCTTTTAAGTATCCCCATAAAAAAAAGTCTAGTGGTGTGAGGTCTGGTGAACGCGGAGGGTATTCTACGAAACCCCTTTGTCCAATCCACATCCACATCGTGCCAAGAACCACTCGCAATACTCCACTCTTCAGTCCGGATCATCTTCATTAATAGCATGGACTAATCTTGAAATGTAACTTTTCCATTGACAGCGCTTCAAAATGCGTTGGACAGACGATTCTGAAATTCCTACCTCATGACTCGCTTGCCGCACAGATTTTCTTGGACTTTGGTGATACGTTTCCAGTACTCTTTCTTGCTTTGTGGGGCTTGTCGATGTCCGTGGTCTTCCGGAACGCTTCTTGTGGACATTCTGAACAGTTCCATCGGCTTCAAACTTCTCTAATTCGAGTGATGGTAAGTCGCGTTGGTGGATCTGTTTGAAACTCCCTCCTAAACTGTCTTTGCACTTCAACTGCGTTTTCACACTTCCAGTAGCATTTTAGAATGAATTTCCTTTGTTCAAAGCTTAGTCTGACTGCCATTATTAATTCTAATGGGTTTAACTTGGAAAGAAAGAAACATCAATTGAGCTATCAGCTGTTAAAGTGTGTATACACATTTTTTTGGGATGCCCTGTGTATATATATATGTATATGTATGTATAGAAACGACATAAGTATAGAGGAGTGTTCTGCACACGAGGAAGAGAAATAACAAACAAATGAAAAATAAGGCACCCGCCTGGGAAATGAACCTGGGATCTTCCAATTGCCGGTCAGACGTGCTAACCACTACACCATGGAGCCACGATAGTCAGAAGTTGTAATTCTCCTACACAGGGCAGAAACCAATGCCTTGAGAGGGCACCCTCGCAAATCGTGAATATGTACATTTAACTGCAATGACCGCGCAGTATATTAATGTATAGAAACGACGTAAGTATAGAGGAGTGTTCTGCACACGAGGAAGAGAAATAACAAACAAATGAAAAATAAGGCACCCGCCCGGGTGCAGAACACTCCTCTATACTTACGTCGTTTCTATACGTTAATATACTGCGTGGTCATTGCAGTTATATATATATATAGTGAGGCCTTGCATAATGAACGCCTTAAATAGCGAATTTTTCTTAACGAATTACCTCCATAAGGCTCCATTGATTTAAATAACGATTTTACCTTGCAGAATGAATTTGGTAACGAAAAACGTAATAACACGTTTTCTGTTCAGTTGGAGGTTGGTTTTTAAAATTTTGCTTTACAGTGATTTATCACTATCATTAATTAATGTAGTGAATAAATAATAATTAATGCTTTTAAGCATTATTAGTGCTAAATAAAGTTAATTACAGTGCACATAATAAAGATAAAAAGTGAATTACAGTGAACCAAGTGGGCTTACGATAACACGTGTTGTTACAATAATGCAACACAATTGCTCACTATTAAATTTTAATTTATTAGCTTTATAAGTGTATAAAACGTGTAGTCATGGCCCCTAAAAGACCTTCATCTGCTAATGCTCCAAAGAAATCCAGGAAAACTATCAGTCTCTAGATGAAGCAGGACATTATTAAAAAAAATGAATCTGGAACAAGCACCAAAGATCTTGCTGAATATGGATTGTCTGCCAGTACAGTTTCGACGATTTTTAAGAAGGAAGAAATTATGAAAACTAAAGTAAGTGATGCTACAAGTAGACTTATTAAAGGAAGGGAAGCTATTGCTGAAATGGAGAGAGTTTTACTGATATGGATTAGAGAAAAGGAAATGAAGGGGAATCCATTACTAAGGCATTCATTAGTGACAAGGCAGTGCAAATATATGAACAAATTAAGGAATCCCTTCCAGCATCAGTTGAAAGATATGAATCATTCAATGTAAGTTGTGGGTGGTTTGAAAATTTCAAGAGAAGGTCAGGAATTAAGAACATTATAAGGCATGGTGAGGCTGCATGTGCTGATACTGAGGGAGCAAGGAATTTAAAATAGAATTTGCAGAACTTGTTGAGGAGGAGGATTATTTGCTTCAACAAGTTTTTAACGCTGATGAAACTGGCCTATTTTGAAAAAGCTACTGAACAGGACCTACATTACTAGAGAAGAGTCCAAACTGCCTGGCCATAAACCAATGAAAGACCGGTTTACTTTACTTATGGATGGGAATGCATCAGGGGACCTGAAGATTAAGCCTATGCTTGTGTATCATTCCAAAATCCCAGGATATTCAAGCAGAAGAAGGTGAACCCATCTACTCTTGGTGTTTTGGCGACACAATAAAAAGGCGCGGGTGACAAGAACCCTGTTTAATCAGTGGATTGTGGAAGTTTTTGGCCCTACAGTGCAAAAATACTTAGAGACCAATAAACTTCCTTTAAAGGTCTTGTTGCTTCTTGACAATGCTAAGGCCCATGACCCAGATCTGGACAAAATTGTCAAGACAAGTTTCAGCTTCATTACTGTGAAATATCTGCCTCCAAACACATCACTGCTCCAACATATGGACCAGCAGGTTATTTCAAACTTCAAGAAGCTATACACGAAGTTCATATTTGCTCAGTGCCATAATGCAACCTCCAGTGAGGATTCTGTAACCTTAACACAGTTCTGGAAGCAGCATTACAACATTTTGGAGGCTGTCAAGAATGTTGTGAGAGCATGGAGAGAAGTCTCAACAATTTGCATGAACTCTGCCTGGAAGAAGTTGTGGCCATCTGCTGTGCGTGATTTGAAGGTTTTCAAACAGATGAACCAAATGTAGAGGCTGAAATTGTCCAGTTGGGTCAAGACATGGGCCTTGAAGTCAATCAAGAGGATGTTGAAGAACTTCTTGCAGACCATGGAAAGGAGTTGACTGCACAAGATCTTCTGCAGTTGGCCAAGGAATCAGATGCTGGTGATGATGATGATGATGAAACAGAAGAGAAAATAACTTCTGCTGAAGTCAAAGAATTAATGTTACATTGGGGCAAGGTGAAGGCCATTGCAAGCAGCACCCTAATGTTGAAGTTACTGAGCTTGCTATCTGTCATTTGAAGACAAAGTCCTGCCATATTTCAGGGAATTTGCAGGAAGCAAAAAGACTACAACAGCCCCCACTGCTTCAACTTCAACATCTTCTGTGGATGTGGTTGATCCTGATGACCCTCAACCAGGTCCAACTGGCAATAGGACACCCAGGAGAGAATCATTTGACCTCCCAGATGTCCTAATGGAAGGAGATTCTCCTTCCAGAAAGAAACCATTAATTCCCATCCTCCTCCAAGCCTCATCTCCAGCCCACTCAAGCTCATCACCTCCAAAACCAAGGTAAATAAAAATATTTTATTTTTAACTGTTTAATTTATTTATTTAGCATGTTTATTTAAAAATATACATAGAATAACATTAATATAACAATAAGAACACATTACACGAAAAAACCTTTAAAAAATGGGTAAACAAGCGCAAAAAGGGTCAAAATTTGGGCTCTGGAACGAATTACTGAAAATCCCATTGAACTAATGCATTGCATAATGAATTTTTCAGTTAACGAATGACCTCCTGGAACGAATTAAATTAGTTATGCAAGGCCTCACTGTATATATATATATATATATATTTTTTTTTTTTTTCCCCTCCTCCAGCTGACTGTTGAGTAACTAACTGTTCTGTCCCAATCATGGTCTTCCAGCTGTGATGATGCCTCCAGCAAGAATGCCTTTGGTGTTTTATTTCTCAATCCTGAAACTACAAACATTTTTAAATACAGTACATCCTATTTAACACTAGAAATACTAAGTGGTCATTTTTAACTGCTATTAGTTTTTAAGTGTGTGATACATTAACTACAGAAAAGGTAGCGGTCTGACCTTTTATGACTTTTCATAAATTTCTGCCATTATTATAATTGATTTTTTTTTTTTTATTTCCAAGAGATTTTGTATGTTACTACCTATAAGGACCACGCATTAAAAAAATTACCTTTCATTCAGTCTCTTTCCCCTATTCCTTTGGAACATTCTAGAAGATAATTGAGATGTGGCATCTTAGTTTTGAACATTCTAGAAAATACTTGAGATATGACAACACTGTATTAGTTTGCTCATCAGCCTGAAGCCACTCAAATTTTATGTCTGTGTGCCTTTTCCCAGCATCGTAAAAGGAGGTGAGTGCTTGATTTATGGATCTGTCGTGACATCATTTGTTTCAGTCTGCCGATAGTGTTACTATATATATATATATATATATATATATATATATATATATATATATATATTATATATTTGGGTGTGACCATTGCCCTCCAAAAATAAAAAAATGGTCCTACAATGCTGTTCAAAGTTTTAGTGTTGTGTATTTATATAGGAAACACCCCTGTAAATTTTCTTGGAGATCGGTGCATGTTTGAGCTAGCACCGTCGTACCAGCATGTATTGCTATTTCAGCTTATGAACTTCATAAATAAGTGTGAAAATAGCACATTTTATCAGATTTTCATTTCCGGGTCTGGAACACTGACCCACAAATTTTCCACGTATTATTTTATTGCATTTAATTTTAATGATGCTCTCTTCTTTTCCCTTGACAGTGATTTGATGTTGTGAATAGAGAATTTAATCATGGATACACGGCAAGATGATGAGTATGTCAGAATGTTATTGGGCACCGTACCCCGAGAAGAAGAAAAGGAAATAAAGGGCTGCAAACTGCCAACTAATAGGCAGGTCTTACTATGTCTGTTAGCAAACCAACCTTCGGGATATGCATTGGGACCAGGCTTTATCTGCCACCATTGACAATGTGCTTTTGCATTACCAGAAGGCGAATGTCCCGACCATTACAGGCAGGAACAATATTGGCCGAGTGATTAAAACTTACTATTCCAAAGACTACATGATGCTTATGAAAAAGAATGAGGATAGAAGACGGGCTGATGATCCTGGAATTATGAAGTTTAAATCAGAATTGAGCCTGACGATGAAATTTTATAAGAACACAGTGTTGAAAGACATGGCAGCTGCGAAAAAGGGAAAAACTCAGGCTGAACAAGATGCCATCGATACTGACATACTCTTTATGAAAAGCATGCTAAGTGACAGAGTAGCTACCTACTCTGGGGTAAACAAAGTACTCACAGAAAAGGTTCAGAAGCGACAGAAAAGGCAGATGCAAGAAGAGAAGCGACAAGAGAGAGAGCAATGTGATCATGCTGAGAATGTACAGGCTGATATTGATTCACCTATTAGCTCTGATGAGGACGATGACATTGATGAGGCCAGCACTGCTGAACCAAAGAGAAAACATCAGAGAACAGTGAAAGAGGGAGTTTCAATTTTTGTGCCCCATGATATTCTGAAGTCGGCAGAACTTGTTTCATGCAGTATTCGAAACATCTCGCCGACCCAGCTGAGTGCAATTGTGTACTCCCTTGTATCTGCATGTGGTAGAGATACATCAAAGCTGAGTCTAAATGCAAGGACGGCCCACCGATACCGAGCTTCCATCATGTCAGAAATAAGTTTAAAAATCATGGATGAATGGCAACCATCAGACAAAGTACTGGTGCACTGGGATGGTAAACTTATGGACACGCTGGATTCCAAAGGCACTGATGACTGCCTGCCCATTCTTGTGTCTGGTGTCAATGGCACAAAGCTTCTTGGAGTCCCACTCTTCCGCATTTGACTCAAAAAGCTGGCCTGGTTCAAGGAGACTTGATATCAACAGCAACCAAACAACTTCTGGTCGGTTGGGAGTGTGAACAGAATGTCGTTGGTATGGTTTTCGACACAACTTCATCCAATACAGGTAAACCTATTTCAAACATCAGCGTGAATTTATCACGACATTAATACAAAGGGTCATTCCATGTCAACTCAGCCACAAAATGGCACTTTTTGCACTCACCCCTTTCAATTTTGCTCATACTTGGCACAATAGCAGATATACATGCCAAACTTAAATTCCCAAATTATTAGAGCTGACTGACCTTTGGTTACTGAGATACAAGGTCACAAAGTTGTGACATTTTGACCTTTTTTGCGTTAAATGACTATTTTCAAAATGGTGTAACTAAAAAACTATTAAAGCTAGAGCATTGATTTTGGTCTCATTTTAAAGCTCTTTAGTAGCCCCTTGTTTATTGTCTCTTGTTAAATATCTCTACTGTGAAAAATAAAAAAATCCCTTCAAAAGTTGACCTTTGACCTTGAATAAAAAAAAAATACCTTCTCCTAAAAAATTCAATTTTTTTACATTAATACCTTGAGTCATGTACAACAAAATCCCAAGAAGCTGTAAGTGGCTGATAACTAGTTCAATGTATAAAAAATAAATGAAGTTGGCATCATTCTTCAATTTTAGATTTTTTTTGTCAGTTCATTTATTTAAAAGTTCTGTTCTGATATAGTGTCAGTGAAGACTTAGTTCAACTTAACATTATTAGTTCAAAAACCTTTTTGTGACCTGTGCCAAAAGAAGTCTTTTAAAAGACAACCAGGGTTAAACCCCTCGACAGCCCCAAATCTACTGGAGTAGCGCTGATCCAAAGGCCCAACTAGTATATAAGTACTGTCAACTTTACAGAGTTGACTCCTGACTTCAAGTTAAAGTTAATTTATTTTTACTAAATACATGTATAAAAATTTATTTAATAATTCATTAATTGTTCATTGTTTTCTTTTCAGGATTTTCTTTGTGCTTTTGTGATTTCAGAGTACAAACATGGAACATTTAAAACTGAAACAGAAGTGTGCTGATCCTTTGCTGCGTCACAAAGGTCAGTGTCGAAAGAAGAGTTTGAGAATTGTACCACAGGAACTTGTAAATAAGTTTCCCGATCTGCACTTAACACTACATCACAGACTTTGTAAGCAGTGTAGAGAACATCTTGAGTCCTTGCCTGAGAAAGGAATAGGCACTTTGAATTCAGACATAAATGATGATGATTCTTGTAGTAGTGAACCACCTGAAGATCTTGAGAAAATTGAAAATGTTGACAATAGTGATGCATCAACTTCAGAGCAAAACCATGAGATGTGTACTTTGAATGCTTCTTTTGTTTCAATTGGTGAATCACCCATAAAAAAGAGAAAGCTTGTAGAGCAAAAGTCATATGGAGCTAAAAAACTAAGCAAGGTGACAGAGACAGTTAAGAAGAGAATGGAAACAGTTGCAGGAAAAGAGATTTCTGACTCACAATTTAAGGAGCCATCTGGAGATGTAGACTGTTTAGAAATAATAAATCAACTCAAGGAAAAATTCAAAAATGAAAATACTAAAAGAAGTGATAAAATAAAAATCCTCACTGTATTGCCCAAAAGTTGGAGCATTAGGAAAATTGCTTCAGAATTTAACAACAAGGCATACAGCATCTATTGCTAAAAAAATAGTTGAAGAAAAAGGTGTCCTTTCAGACCCAAATCCAAAGGGTGGGAAAAGAATTAAACAGGATACTGTTGACGCTATTAAAGCATTTTATCTTTCAGAAGACATCAGTAGAACAATGCCAGGAAAGAAAGACTATTGTAGTATCATTGACAATGAAAGAGGAAGGATACATTTGCAAAAGCATCTTTTACTTTGCAATTTAAAAGAAGCCTATCATATTTTCAAAGAAAGAAATCCTTTGGTTAAGGTGGGATTCAGTAAATTTGCAGAATTGCGTCCAAAGCAGTGTGTTATTGCTGGAGCAACAGGAACTCACTCAGTATGTGTCTGTACAATTCATCAGAATGCCAAACTTATGTTTGTAGGAGCTGAATTAGAAAAACTAACTGCAAATGATGACACACCTATTAAGAATGTACGTCATTGTGTTGCCTTTATGGAATGCAATCCTGCCTCACAGAAATGCTGCCTCAGACAATGTGAACAATGTGGAGATCCATCAGATTTAAAAAACAGACTACTGGACATATTTACAAACAACTTCATTGATATCATAAATTTTAAAAAGTGGACCAATACAGATCGGTCAAATCTTGAATCAGTAGAACTGAATACAGATGAATATATTGACCAATTCTGTAACCAACTGAAAGAATACCAGATACATGACTTCAAGACAAAGATGCAAGCAACTTATTACCGTGAAACAAAAATGTCTTTGAAAGATGGTGAGGTCCTTGCTGTGTGTGATTTTGCTGAAAATTATTCCTTTATTCTTCAAGATGAGGTTCAGAGCTTTCACTGGAACAATGAGATGGCTACTCTACATCCATTTGTTATTTACTATAAAAAGGAAGATGAGATTGCTCACCTTAGCTTTGTTATTATTTCAGAGTGTAACATCCATAACACAGTTGCTGTACATTTGTTTCAAAAGCATCTGATAAAATTCCTAAAAGATAATATCTCATCCATCGGTTCCATCCACAAAATAATTTACTTTTCAGATGGGTGTGCAGGACAGTATAAGAACTGCAAAAACTTTTTGAATCTTTGCCATCACAGAGATGATTTTGGAATTGAGGCAGAATGGAATTTTTTTGCAACAAGTCATGGAAAGGGACCCTGTGATGGTGTTGGAGGCACAGTTAAGAGATTAGCTGCAAAAGCTAGTCTACAACGACCTTATGATGAACAGATCCTTACTGCAGAACAGTTATATACATTTGCAAGTGAAAATATTGTAAATATAAAATGTCATTTTTCAACCAATAAAGAGCATGAAGAGGAAAGCCAACTTCTCCAAGAAAGACACTCAACTGCAAGGACTATTGCTGGTACACAGAAATTACACCATTTACAGCCAGTTTCATTGACTTCTCTTAAGGTTAAACATTATTCATTATCAGATTATTCAAATATTGAGAAAGTTACTGAAAAGGAAGAAGTTGTGACTGAGGAGAAAATACATGGTTTTGTTACTGCTGCATATGATGGCCATTGGTGGGTGGCATATGTGCTGGAAAAGATACCAGAGAATAGAGAAGTAAAAGTCACATTCCTTCATCCTCATGGCCCAAACCCATCATTTGTGTATCCTGGTCGACCAGATGAATTAATCTTACCATATTCAGATATTCTAACACAAGTTGAGGCATCTACTACTAATGGACGAACATACAGGATTTGCAAAGAAGTTACTTTGAAGGCATCCAAAGCTTTGGCAGATCTACAGCACAGAAAGGTAAGAATTCAAAATTAAAATGGTCATGTAACTATATATACACTGCATACATTTTAAGTTGTGATAAATGGAAATCAATGAGCACTATACCTATACATATTGTATGTACATTTTAATATGTTACTTGTATTTGTTAATTAGGTAGCTATCTAGGTATACATTAAAAATTGTTTTCTCTTCTAGAAATCACAATAAATTGGGTGGCCCACAAGAATCTTGTCAACTACTGAAAACCATCACATACATGCACAACATACAGGTGAGGTGGGTAAAGAACAAATATTTAAAAATAAGCATTTGCTTGTTTGTAGAAGGCTGCAGATAGTATGTAGATATGGGTTGTATTTGTAAGAGATTGAGCTGACCTTAGACAAAAATGGTTACTGACATACAAGGTCACAAAGTCATGACTTTTTGACAATTTTTGTATAAAATGACTTTTTTCAAAATGTTGCTTGAATTCATTATTTTTTATACATTGAACTAGTTATCAGCCACTTACAGCTTCTTGGGATTTTGTTGTACATGACTCAAGGTATTAATGTAAAAAAATTGAATTTTTTAGGAGAAGGTATTTTTTTTTTATTCAAGGTCAAAGGTCAACTTTTGAAGGGATTTTTTTATTTTTCACAGTAGATATATTTAACAAGAGACAATAAACAAGGGGCTATTAAAGAGCTTTAAAATGAGACCAAAATCAATGCTCTAGCTTTAATAGTTTTTTAGTTACACCGTTTTGAAAATAGTCATTTAACGCAAAAAAGGTCAAAATGTCACAACTTTGTGACCTTGTATCTCAGTAACCAAAGGTCAGTCAGCTCTAATAATTTGGGAATTTAAGTTTGGCATGTATATCTGCTATTGTGCCAAGTATGAGCAAAATTGAAAGGGGTGAGTGTTTTAGGTGTTTGCTGGGATTGCTTGAAAGTGGAGGGCTCTTCAAGTCCAAACATAATGGTTTTCCAGAGGTGAGTCATAAGCTTTACAAAATAACAAGGAATATTATTATCTAATGAACAAATTTAGTGGAATTTCTTTTATTAGACTTATAAGATATACTAACACCAAGCAAATGATCGATCATATCAATCTTAATACCCCTAAAACAATATTATAGATTAGTACGAAATACAATAATCCCAATAATTGCATTTCTAGGTTCAAGAACCATTTCTCTCAACTGGCGTACAATGAAAAAAAGAAATACTACTACCCCGCAATGCCTGGAGTGTTTGAGGAGTGCCAGCAGGAGATGGCTGACTTCTTCCGTGAATCTCTAGCCCAACCATTTACACGTGGCGACTACAAGGAGGTGGTAGAGCTTTGTCTGCTGCTTGTAACTAAAGGATCCGAGCCAGTGAACTTCACAATGGTCTACCCCGGCGCACTTCACAAAGCAAGTTGGATGGCTAATATGATGCCACAATAGTTGACAAAGCACGTGTGGCACTCGGTAGACACACTTGGTACCTAACTGAGGAGTTGGCCCCACTGGCTTTGTTCTCGTCCCAAGTACAAGAAAGGACAAAAGAGGAGATGAGGAAGGCCCTTCTTTGCCATGAAGGCACTGAAGTTACTAAGAGAGTGGGGCTCAATCATGGGGGCTATGGAAAGCCATATCTTCCCCCTGTCCCAGAAAGTGGCACTGCCATGGTGGACCTAATTGGGCCTGACTCAAGCCGGTTCTTCACCATTTTAGGCATGCCCTATCAGTTTCTCCACAGTCCAGCCAGTGAATGGGCGGATCATGACGACTACCTGAACATGAAATGGGTTGTGGACAAGCTTCAGGTCGTCAATGAGGCTGCAGAGCGTGGTGTAAAACTTTGCCATGACTTTCTTAATGTTGCCAGGGATGAGGAGCGCTTTCAAGAAGTCCTTCAAGTAGTTGAAAATGACAGACTCCACGTTCCTAATCAGCGCAAACGATCATCTGTTTCCGAACAGAAATCATGGTTTCTTGCTCTAGAGAAATAATACCTTGTGAATATATGATAAAACCCTTAATGTACCATGAGAGAATAAGAATGATTAACTTTTTTGTGTTAGTGATAACAGCTTTTAATTAAGACAGGCAAATGATTTGTGTTAATATCCCTTATGATGGTTGTGTAATCTCATATATAGGCGCGTATGCCGTATAAGCAAAATCGCTATTTTTCAAATTGCTGGTGCTCACTCGAATATGCATGAATCTTCAAAAAATTGCACGTGGGTATTTTTTATGTCAATATGCAACACCAAAATTTTGAACAGCATTGTAGGACAAAGTTGGGGCAACTGTCACACCCTAATATATATATATATATTTTACAGATAAAATGGCACAGTGTTATAGAAATAAAGGAATTGAGATTAAAGAAGATCTGTGTCTTCTTCAGGAAGAACTTGCCTCAGATGATTCAATGGGTGAAGATGATGATGCTGTCAATCAACTGCAGGAGGCAATATGTTCTATCGAAGAAACGAATGATTCTGATGAGACGGAGGAAGATGAGCCTTTAGTTTTTCAAAATGAGGCTCCATTTAGTAGCATGAACAACAATTTACCTTCTCGTGTGGGTGTCTTATGGACAAAAATTACAGGTAAAAGAGAGAGAGGTAGAACTCCTGCTGAAAATGAATGTATTCAAGCAGAAAAGTGGTTCTACACCATATGCTTACCAAGGTATTGAAGAAAATAGACCTCTTAGTGCATTTTGACTGCTTATTGATGAACCTATGTTACGATCAATTCGAAACTACACTGAAATTCATGGGAAACTAAATGACCCAAGTTTCAGCATTCTTCTTGAAGATTTGGAAAAGTTTTTAGGCCTCCAAATTGCTTGTGGTGTTTTAGTTGCAAAGAACACACCTGTGAAACAATTATGGAATCAAGACGGGGGTCCACCTATATTTCATAAAACATTGAGTAGGAATAAGTTTGAATTGATCATGAAGCACATGAGATTTGACAATATTGCCAGCCGCAGAGAAAGAAAACAGGCAGATAAATTTTGTCTAATTTCTGAAATTTGGAACTCTTTCATATTGAACTGCCAAAAGTGCTATGTACCAAACTTTGATCTTACTATTGATGAACAACTCTTTCCATGCAAATCTCAATGTCCATTCATTCAGTACAGTACATGGCATCAAAGCCAGATAAATTTGGAGTAAAATTTTGGCTTCTTGTGGACGCAAAGTTGAAATACCTTTGCAATGGAAAACCATATTTGGGTAAGATCCTACTCGTAATGCTGCTGCACATGATCTTCCAGCTGATGTTTGTTTATCACTCATGAAGCCATACTTGAAGAAAGGTTATCATGTAACCACGGATAACGTTTTTACCAGTTTACAATTGGCTGAGAAATTCAAAGCTGAAAAAACAACTCTTCTTGGTACTATCAGAAGACAGAGATGGGAAGTTCTTGATGGAGAAGCTATATTGAAAAGAAAGCCACTTTATTCATCTGCGATATATAAATCACCATCGGACTGCACTCCAACCATTTATAAAGGTAAGAGATCAAAAAATGTTTATCTTAGTTCAATGCACAAATCCATTGAAATACGGTAGATGAATCTCACCGCAAAAAGCTACCAGAGACAGTGCAGTACTATAATTCAAGGAAAGTAGGTGTAGATATTCTTGACCAAATGGCCAGTACCACACCAGCAAAACTGGATCTAGGCGATGGCCAATGGTGATTTGGTTCAATATTCTTGACTTGGTTTGCATAAATGCATGGATTGTATACTGTGAAGTTACTGGATCCAGAGTCTCATGCCGACAGTTTCTGCTTGATCTAATAACTGAAATGTGTAAAACAAAGGCAGCTGTAGGTTATGATGAAATGGAGCTTGGTGAACCAGAGCAAGTTGCTCAGAGCCCAGCGCCTAAATGGCGTCAATGTCAAGTGGAATCCTGCAGAAACAAATCCACATACAAATGCAGAGCATGCGGCAAGGTATGCTGTGGCACTCATTCAGGACCTAAAGAAAAAGTCACTGTTGTAAGGTGCATGAGTTTTGTGTAAAATGTTTCAAATAAATGTTCTGTTCAAGTGTACCAATTGTATGTAGAATGTTCTAAATAAATGTTTTGGTTGTAAAATGTTTCAAATAAATGTTTTCTTTGTAAAATGTTTCAAATAAATGTTATGTTAATAAAATATTTCAAATGTTCTGTTTATAAAATGTTCTAAATAAATGTTCTGTTAAATACTTCAAATAAATGTTCTCTCTGATAAATTGTTTCAAATAAATGTTGTTTGTAAAATGTTTCAAATAAGCTATGTTCTAAATAAATGTTTTGTTTGTAAAATGTTTCAAATAAATGTTCTCTTTGTAAAATGTTTCAAATAAAGCTATGAATTTAATAAAAATAAAAAATAAATTAAAATGAATATAAATAATAAAAATAAATAAAAAATAAGTAAAAAAAAATATCCTGCTTAGTGGTCAAAATTGACCGCAAGGTCTTTCTAGGTAAACAGAATTCATGATACTTCTAGTGTTAAGGAATTCCATATTCATAACTTCTATATTACTAAACTAACCTGTATGACCTATTTGACAATACAGTACCTTCCCCAAATATTCAATTAGGGACACCTTTTTTTTACTACTATGACAGGCATCTGTTATAACATAGACATACTATCATGAGCTGTATAAAGAAATAATGAGCTGATCAAAACAACTGTCAATTGACCATTTCATAAAAAAAAAAAAAAAGAGGCCTCTGCAACTGACAAAGCTGATGTTAGCCAGCCTTCAACCTCCAAAGGAGCAGATGCGTAGCCACAATTGGCTCCACCTGTCACCATTTTCAGATGATGACCCTGATTATCCCACACCTTCAACTCCCTCAATAACTCCACCACTTGCATTTGCCAGTAATTTTAGGTGTATGTATATAGTGTAATATAATTTGAGGTGTATATGTATGTTTTAATGCATAATAAAATGCTTAATACTTATTATACTTAATTGTTACATATAATAATCATTTTTCTATGCTCTCTCGCTTTCAGTCCCTCACACATTCAACCCCCCCATTTTAATATTACATATTCTTATGAGGAAATCATGTCCATTTAACACAATTTTGTTTAATGTGGTACTTTTCAGGAACACAACTACTGTACTGTGTTATGCTGGGAATAACTCTATTATATTTTTTAATTATATTCCAAGCACTTTGAACATGATTATTTACAAATGTGCAATTGGAGGAAACAGAAGTGTGGCATTGCGTGATCAATTCTCTCTCACCCCATTGGTGACTAAAATTTTGTTCTAATATCATACATGTTCAAAGTAAAGTAGGTTGTCTGGATTTCACCTATGGCCTATCTTTAATTTACCTGAGATGACTCCTCCAGCCTGCACTTCTACATTAGAAGTCTGTTCCATTATTAATGGTGGTGCTATTTCATCGGTTATTGTTGTTTTATTAGAGTTTTTATTACTTCATCAAAATATTGGCTGAAGTTGAACTCGTCTTTTGCTTCTAGGCCACTTTCTTGTCATTCAAATGCAATGGAACTACCTGAATTTGATTTGCCTGCTTCCTCATTATTATAAATTTTTTTCAAATCATCATCTGGCCTGCCCTTGTGTTTGGGAATATTGCTATTTCACAGATACAGCTGTGGTATTGGCTGATGCATCAGTGCATCTCTGAAAAAACCATATACAGTAACCCTCTAACTTACGTGACCCCCATTTGCGTGGTTTTGGATTAACGCGGTCCAAAAATATATTTCATTTTTCTTTATAAATAAATAAAAAGGCACTGGTAGTTAAGAAGCCAGCTCCAAGAGACCCTAATGGTATTATTTTTATTTATTTATTACATGTTACTAATTTTTACTTTTTTTTTTACAGATGAGTTTATGTATTTATTTACTTAGTCGCTGTTTGCGCTTCGCGTATCTGCGAATTAGCGTGACTGGATGAAATTCTCGTGCGTTGCTGCAGAGGTGCGAAATTGCAACTAACCTCGCTTAGCTGACCGTTTATGGACTTATAGGCACCTTAGGCCCCCCCCCCCCACCTTTTGTCAGTACTGAAATTATGTACAATGTCCGGGTCTAAAATACTATTTCCATTATTTCTTTCCCAGTACTGTTCAGTAGTTAAACACTATAGCAGGCACGGGTATATTCCTCGCAACAAAAATAAGATAAATATATCAGAGCAATGCCAAAACTTTACAGCCACAACTGGGAGCAAGTCCTTTACTGTCCCTGATCACTTAGCATCTGTTTCTAATTTATGTTAAAATAAGTTATATTAATGTTTTTATTGCCCCCCAAAATTAGTATTCATATTTTAGAGTGAGTGTCTGCGGGTCCCCAAGCACGTAACACCCTTTTTCCCATTCAACCTTCGTATCGCGGTTCGCAGATTTCGTGGTTCGTGGGGTCTCCGCCGAATGAAATACCCGCGAGGGGCGAGCGACTGTATTTAATTAATATTATATTTTTAGCAGGTGGTTATTATTATATTGTATTTAATTTTGGGGATGTCTTGGGCTTGTAGGGGGGGGGGGGCCGTACTTAGCACAGTACATTATGTGGAAGGTTCAGGAATGCTTCTACCATGTAAATCGGAGGATTATTCACACATTCTTAAAAGTTAATTAATTTCCATTCATCAAATATGAATGTATAAATGGAAATTGATAACGATTTTTGCGAGCTAACACGAGGTTGAGGCAAACTTTGTCAGGTTTTATGTCATCTTAATAGTATGGTACCGTACTAAATATTTAATTCACCATTCCCTTTTTTCTGAAAGATGATTATATGCAGTGCCTAACAACTATTGCAAAAATTATTTTAAAAGTCAAAGGTGACTTAATTTTTGCAATTTAAGGTGTGTGTGTGTGTGTGTGTGTGTGTGTGTGTGTCATGGAGGAATAATATAGTTTCCAAGAATTTATAATTTTTTGCAAAAAATTTCTCCAATTTCTCCATTACATTACCTTTTTTACTCTTATAACATGTTGAGTGAGGTACTTTGTGGCTTATAAAATTCAAATATTTCAAAAAATGAGTTACAACTAAGTTTAGTGTAGTTAGTTTAATTGCCACTTGGGTAGAACCAGTGTGTTGGGTGTGTGTGTGTGTGTGTACGTTCTTCACTACCATACAAAATTGCAATAAGCTTTAGTATACATATCAAGGTTGTGGCGACATTACTGGTGTCACCATAATTTCAGTTTTATTTCTTAGTTGAAAATCATTAACCCTTTCATACCCAAATTAAGTCGAAAAGTAGGCGGAATCAGTTAATGCAAAAATCGTCCTTATAACCTTATAAATAAGGTCTAAAATTGCTTCCAAAGTTAACGATGAAAATTTCACACACTGGGCATTAAAGGGTTAAATATCAAAATAGGGATGTAATAATGAAGGTTACAATAGGCTAGGTTAAGTTAATTAGGTTATATGTCACCATTCATAGTTGAAAAGTGAAAAGTTGGTTTTGTAAGGTAGCCAAATGCGCGTGTGTGGAAAGGCATACTGTAATACTGATATGCCAATTCTAACTTCTATACTTGGTGTATGCATTTAATTATAATGTAAAACTTCTGTTCAAACAAGCGGAGCCGGCCCTAGGGGCGCGCGAATGAGGTGACCACCCGGGGCGCAACTGCCCTGGGGTCACCAAAAAACCCTCGTAAAAATTATCGATTGCACAATACAATCTTTATGCAAATGCTTATTCCACCCGGGCGCCATTTTGGCTGAGGTTGGCTCGCTTGTCTTGATGGTTTCCAAGTTAAAAATAAAGTTACCAACTTACTGAATTTTAGTTAAAAGCTGTATTCTTTAAGTATAGAATTTAAAGTAAATTGATATTTGCTATTGTAACCTATACTTTGATCGCTTTAATGAGCCATTGGCAGACTTGTTCTATAACAGGGTTTTAAACTGATATTCACACACAAAATATATACCCAAGTAGGCTTAAGCCCTTTTCTGAAATTATTATTAACTGGTAAAATTAAGTGTAATTCATATTTCAGAAATTTACTGGTTATCTAACTGAGAAAGAATATAGCATGGAAACGGGGGCGCACATTAAAAATGATTGTTTTCCAAAGAGAACTTGTTTTAATTGTCTGGGAAATCATAGCATCAACGAGTGCAAAGAGAAGAAAGATCATCAAGCAATTGCTCGTAACAAGAAGATGATATTAGGAAAAAAACCTTCAAGCTTGTAAGTAGTTTCACTTCACTGATCTTGAATCATAACATTTCACTTGATTTAAGAACTATTAACAGTAATAACAAGTCAAGAGGGCCAGAAACTGGCACAGCATTCAGGCCAGATGAATGTAGCCTATTGTGCTAACCATCGGAAATCTTCACTTCGTAATAGGAAGGTAATATTACCTACTGAGTCATGGGAGCTGGCTAAGAAATATTAACTCGTTTTTTTTTTTAAATTTTATTGCTTGTTTATACATTTTCTCTCGCCTAAGTCATTTTGGTAGCTTTATAAATTTGTAAAATGAGAGCTTCATTCTTGTTTCTTAACCTTTTTGTTGATTAATAATAATAATAATTAGTCAGGAGGCCCAGAAACTGGCACAGTGCTCAGGCCAACTAATGTGGCCCATTGTTGTTCTAACTTTGTATTATTATTACCAGCACCATAGAGTTGAACTCCCGACCTAGGTGTCTTCGTTTCACTTATAGGAAAATGGTGTTACCCGCTGAGCTACGGATGCTGGCGTTGATTAGTGGAATTTTGTTTGTCGCATGCAAAAGTTGAACGGTAAAGAAGTTTTCACAAGCCAAGTAATTCGTGATCCGAATTTGAGTCAGTCTTTAAATTGATCGTTTGCACGGGTCTAAAATAAAGCTCACTTTTTGTATTGGTTTCATTATTAGATTGTATCGCTTGTCAGCCATTCATTAAATGAAACGAGCATCAAATCGAACATCATCGAGTTTGGACGCTTTTATCAGTCATGCAGAATGCGAAATAAATCTGCTGCTCATTTATCAGGAATGAGAGAGAGATTCTATTTCCTAAGACTTGTTTTTAGTGTATGCTTTATTCGTTTCTTAAATATATTAAACCATGAGAAGTCATACCTCGTATATTTTACTGTTTATCATACAGATTTACCACTTACTCGACTGACATTGTTTTTAATTTATGTACATTGTACAACCATGATATAAATGTTTTGACTGCACTACCATCTTTGTCATGCATTAATAGAACTTGTAATCACTCGCCTATCAAGTGTTAGCCGCTTGTTACCTTTTTCATTATCAGATTCCATAAAATTGTTTCGGCACATCTTCCTTTGTTTTATTCATTCTTCAGACTTCGATAAGTATATTTTCTACAATCTTGTTCTCAAATTTTACTGTCAGCAAGCTACTTTCCTTTCTTGAATGTCAAGAATGAGTTAACATTTTCTTTCACTATGATTCCCAGACGTTATCATGAAGATGTTGAAAATAAGTATAGCAGTTTTACAGTTGGAGAATTTAGTGAGAATTTGCGTAAGGCTCTCGGGCTCCGGGACTTCGAAGCTCCAGACTTTATCTATCGAATGAGAATACTCGGTTACCCTCCAGGATGGCTCAAGGAAGCGGAGGTACAGCGGTCAGATGTTAACTTGTTTGATGGTACTGGGAAACGTAAGTGATTCATTGCTTATTTTAGGTGTCTTCGAACGATGGTTCAGAACTGATCTGGGGTTGACCTCTGTGCAACATTCTGCCTTATTTTTGGGGATTTGATAGGGGAAAAGAGTTGCTGGCTGGTGAGGGACATTGTACAAGAACCAGTCCAGTTGGTTCTTGAACGTGTTTAGATTGGTGCGCATCACGTTAAATAGTTTACCCATGATATTTTAGTTTATATATCTGCTGGGTATAGCGTCGGGCTGTTAATCTGAAGGTCCTGAATTGGAGTCTTGGCTCTGACTTTAGGTTCTTCTCTGAATCTTTCTCGGTGGGATAGCGGTTTGAATCCAGTGAAAAGCTGCAAGTCTCCTCCGTCACGTGTTATGAAGGAGGTTTAACAACCCCATTATTATTACCAATTTATATATATCATTTGGCAATACAGATGAAGTACTTACGATGGACTGGGTTTTGTATCTCTTGTGTGCTAAAAACTTATTATTATTAAGGAATATAACAGAAAGTACCCACAACTTTACGTGGGACCCGAATCACACTCCCACCATGGAAAACAGGGAGGCATCTTAAATCCGAATTGGAGATTCAAACCTAAGACCATCAGATTAGTAGCCCGTCACTCTACCGCTAGAACCCTGGTGAGTGCGCTAAATTCTTGGGTTTATTATAGTAATAATTAATAGTTTGGTTCTTGCTATAAAATGAGTTGTCGAATACTATCGCTAGATAGTTGTAAAGTATAATTTCATGTATTACAAACTTTTTTAATGTAATTAATATAATGGAAAAAAATTGACAGCTATGTAAGAGGTAAATGTGTTTGGCGTAACATGTTTCTAAGGTCCAGAGATTGTTTATTGTAGTGGGCGATTGTTTTCGTATAAAAAATATACTGAAATTAAAATTTATCACGTTTTGAAATTATTTTTGCATTTTTCCCTGTTACAAATTCAACTTTACTAGCAGAAATAGGTTGACCTACAGGATTTAGGTCCTTAATAATATCGTATAACCTAGAGTCCTAGACGTAGCCCAGAATAGTCATTCGATGTTTTGATTCTTTCCTATTGAAAATAGATAAAACTAGGTTTAAATGCGATTGGTTTCGTCTTACTCATAAAATGATAGTGAGGGATTCAGAATTAATAGTTGATGCTAGTTTTAACATTCAAAAAGGTTTTTATCTTTACTACAAAGAAATAACTGCTCTGAAAGGTTTTTGTTTCCTAGTGGAAGGTTCAAGTGAATTATCTTCATCTTATAAACTTTTTGTCATAGGTCGTTTAAACTTTATGAAAAACTTTTAATTGCAAAAGTACCATTCTAATTATTGCATATTTGAAAGTATTTTTTATTTGTAGTCAGTTTGCTTTTTTTTTTTTTTATGAAAGATAATTTCAGCAGATTTGTTGCAAACACTGAATACATTGCTATTTTTAATGCATTATTTTTAAGTGTACGTTTAGGGATCAGATTGTTTAACGTGTATTCTAAAAACTTTATTACAGTACTGTAATTGTTTTGTAGGTGTTTGGCTGGTGATGAACCCATCTTGTCTGATTTCAGAATCTGGTTTTCTTTCACGGAGTGTGGAAAAAAAAAAGCTGGCGATTTAACTTGGAAGTGTATAGTGCAGTTGTAAAACTGGAATTGGACGCACTTAAACGTTTCGCATTTTTAGGAAATTTTGTCACTTCTGTTGCTGGCAGCCCTGTAATCCTTCTATTTTGGGTTATGTTGTGTACATGTGGTAACATAGGCGTATGAGGCGAGGGGGTCTGAATACATGAAAGGCCTTGGAATCATTTTTTCTTTTTCTTTGTGGGTTTGCATCATTCATTCATTTCACGTGTTTAATTGTGAAATTCATCCCATTATATATATCCCTGGGGATAGGGGATTTGGAAGAATACTTCCCACATGGTCCCAGCGTGTCGTAAAAGGCAACTAAAAATAAGGGATGGGTGTGGGGTAAACCTCTCCCAACTGTATGTAGCTTTCCACAAACAAGAATGGGATGTAATGTCTACTAAGGAAAGCTCACACACTGGCAGGATGTCACCTAGGATAAAAAGGTCCCCTCAACCCGCTTACGCACCAGCGTGGATGAGGTGAGCAGTGGTGCAACTTTTCTCAGTCCTAGAGAAGATTCTTCACCGAAGTGATCAATGGGGGATCCCATCAGGTCAAGGTATTGACCCTGGACCCCAGCTTTTCCATCAGACAATGGGCCCAACAAAAACATATGTTGGTATGACACAATAAACTGGACCATTGGAGAAAAGAAGAGTGTAATCCTAGTGGCAAATCAATGCTAAGCCAAGTTCAGATATAGTTGAAGTGTTTGGCTTCGGGTGGAAGCCCCACTTACAGCTATTAAAAATAGTAAAAGGAGTATAAACCAAAAAAAAGTGAAAAGCCTTTTAAATGTGGCATGTGTTCCTACAGTACAAAGCAAAGTTCTGCTCTTAAGACACATTTAAGAAATTGCACTGGTGAAAAGCCTTTTAAATGTTGCATTTGTTCCTACAGTACATCAAATATTTCACATCTTAAAACACATTTAAAAATGCACACTGGTGGGATTTAAAGAATACTTCCAACGTGGTCCCAGTGTGTCGTAAAAGGCAATTAAAAATAAGGGATGGGTGCGGGGGGAAACCCCTCCCACCTGTATGTAGCTTTCCACAAACAAGAATGGGATGTAATGGCTATGAAGGAAAACTCACACACTGGCAAGACATCACCCAGGATAAAGGATAAAAAGGTCCCCTCATCCCGCTTACACACCAGAGTGGGTGAGGAGAGCAATGGTGCAACTTCCGCAGTCCCAGGGGAGAAGAAACTTCACCAAAGGGATCAATGTGGGGGACCCCAGCAGTTACAATGGAAAATGGGCCCAACAAGAAACCTATGTCAGTATGACACAATAAACTGGACCATTGGAGAAAAGAATGTAATCCTAGTGGCAAATCAACACTAGGCCAAGTTCAGACATAGTTGAAGCGTTTGGCTTCGGGTGGAAGCTTCACTTAAAGCTATAAAAAGTACTAATAAGAGTATAAACCAAGAAAGTGGAAAGCCTTTTAAATGTGGCACTTGTTCCTACAGTGTTTCACAAATTGGGAATCTTAAGGCACATTTAAGAAATGACACTGCAAACAATGATACAGGTATATGCAAACAATGATACAAACCTGCAATACCAACTCAACATAGTGCACAGGTACTCTCACGACATCCAAATGCTGTTTGGCCTAGACACGTGCTCCAAATGCACTATAACAGCAGGGAAAAAAGGTGTCAATGGAGGATATGGATGTGGGTGAGGGCACCAGGATTGCAGACCTGGAGGATTTAAATGCGCCTCGGTGGTGTAGTGGTTAACGTCGCTGTCTACGAATCCATCGCCCGGGTTTGAGACCCGACGGCAGCTGGCGCGCAGCAAAACCCAGCTGTTCATCTTTCCACACAATAAAGAAAGTGGTTGGTAGATAAATGGGTACCCTAGGTGGCCTAGTGGTTAAGACGCTGGGCTGCTGATGGGGCGTGGTTCAGATTCCACGTTAAACTGTAGGTCCAAGGTGGAGTGAAAAGCTTGACCTTCGTCAGAATGAACAATTCGGGCGGAAGCTAACCAAATGTTATATATATATATATATTATATAATATATATATATATATATATATAATGTAAAGAACGACGCTTGTATAGGAGAACATTCCGCGCAAGATGAGAAGAGAACGAACAAATGAAAAAATGAGGTAACCACCCGGGATCTTCCGATTGCCGGTCAGATATGATAACCACCACACCATGGTCCTCACTCGATCTGAAGTCGTAATTCCTCTACATACGCGCAGAAACCAATGCCCCGAGGGTGGCACCTCCCGCATGCCGTATCTATATATACATTTCAACTGCAAAGAAACACGCAGTATAAATAACGTAAAGAACGACGCTTGTATAGGAGAACATTCCGCGCAAGATGAGAAGAGAGAACGAACAAATGAAAAAATGAGGTAATCACCCGGGAATCGAACCCGGGATCTTCCGATTGCCGGTCAGATATGATAACCACTACACCATGGTCCTCACTCGATCTGAAGTCGTAATTCCTCTACATACGCGCAGAAACCAATGCCCCGAGGGGGGCACCTCCCGCATGCCGTATATATATATATATATATATATATATATATATATATATATATATATATATACTGTATACACATTTCAACTGCAAAGAACACGCAGTATAAATAACGTAAAGAACGACGCTTGTATAGGAGAACATTCCGCGCAAGATGAGAAGAGAGAACGAACAAATGAAAAAATGAGGTAACCACCCGGGAATCGAACCCTGGATCTTCCGATTGCGCGTATGTAGAGGAATTACGACTTCAGATCGAGTGAGGACCATGGTGTAGTGGTTATCATATCTGACCGGCAATCGGAAGATCCCGGGTTCGATTCCCGGGTGGTTACCTCATTTTTTCATTTGTTCGTTCTCTCTTCTCATCTTGCGCGGAATGTTCTCCTATACAAGCGTCGTTCTCTACGTTATTTATACTGCGTGTTCTTTGCAGTTGAAATATATATATATATACAGGGCGTCCCAAAAAAATGTATACACACTTTAACAGCTGATAGCTCAATTGATGTTTCTTTCTTTCCAAGTTAAACCCATTAGAATTAATAATGGCAGTCAGACTAAGCTTTGAACAAAGGAAATTCATTCTAAAATGCTACTGGAAGTGTGAAAACGCAGTTGAAGTGCAAAGACAGTTTAGGAGGGAGTTTCAAACAGATCCACCAACGCGACTTACCATCACTCGAATTAGAGATAAGTTTGAAGCCGATGGAACTGTTCAGAATGTCCACAAGAAGCGTTCCGGAAGACCACGGACATCGACAAGCCCCACAAAGCAAGAAAGAGTACTGGAAACGTATCACCAAAGTCCAAGAAAATCTGTGCGGCAAGCGAGTCGTGAGGTAGGAATTTCAGAATCGTCTGTCCAACGCATTTTGAAGCGCTGTCAATGGAAAAGTTACATTCCAAGATTAGTCCATGCTATTAATGAAGATGATGATCCGGACCGAAGAGTGGAGTATTGCGAGTGGTACTTGGCACGATGTGGATGTGGATTGGACGAAGGGGTTTCGTAGAATACCCTCCGCGTTCACCAGACCTCACACCACTAGACTTTTTTTTATGGGGATACTTAAAAGACAAAGTCTACGCTATAAAACCTGCAACAGTCGCTGAATTGAGAGCAGCCATTGAACGAGAATGCACACAAATACCAAACGAAATGTTTCGTGATGTTTGCGATTCCATTGCTTCGCGTTATCAGCAGTGCCTGGACCAGAACGGACGTCAGTTTGAAAACAGGCGTTGACAAAACAATTAAATAATGTCTGTAGATTCTATTACATTTTGAAAATGAAATGTATTTTAATAAATACTGCCTTTATAATTATTTAAAGTGTGTATACATTTTTTTGGGACGCCCTGTATATATATATATATATATATATATATATATATATATATATGTAGCCTTGGCCAAAAGTATTAGCCACCCTACTTATATGGGTAATAGGGTTATTCCTGTCTTTTGAGGTTAGAAAAAATATAAAACGAGAAAGTTTGTCCGAAATATTTTAATACCTAGTACACCCACCATTTGCCTTTATTACAGCTTGAATGCGTCTTGGCATCGAATAGACTAATTTTTTTTTTTGCAAGTTTCAAAGGCATTTTTTCCCGTTCTTCAAGAAGCTTAGCATGAAGTTAAGCTTTAGACGAAGACTTATGTCTCCGGACATCCTTCCCTAATATTGCCCACAGGTGTTCTATGGGATTAAGGTCTGGGCTTTGGGGAGGCCACTTCAAAAGTTGTATTCCTTTCGCGTCAAGCCAATTCGAGTTGCTCGAGATGTGTGGCAAGGTGCATTATCTTGCTGGAATGTAATGTCACCTTTGCTTACTCCTGGGTAAAGCTTTTCCATAGATGGGTCCAGAACTTGCTCTAACATGGCAGTATACAACGAGGAATTCATCCTCCCGTGGCGCAAAAACCGTTTTCCAACTCCTTCAGAAGACACGCAGCCCCAAACCATTATGCTACCACCAAATTTTACTGTAGGGACAATACATTCCGGCTTGTATGCTTCGCCTACTCTTCGCCCTCACAAACGTTGCACCAGGAGAGCTGAAAATCTGAAAGAATCCAAGAGAAATCAAACTTTTTATGATTCCCTATGAAATTTGAAAGGCAGGGTATTTATCAATTTTGATGGTACAAGGAAATAGAAGAAGGGTTTTACTACTTAACTCGAAGTTACTTTCGTCTGACCAAAGCACTTTTCCCCAATCTTCGGAGGTTCAATGTTGGTGTTTTTTGCCCATTCAAGGCTCTTTTTTTTCTTTGTCAGACAGCCATGGTTTCTTTCTGGCTTTTTGAGCCTTGATCAGATTCTACAAGCCTCCTTCTCACTGTTCTAGATGACACACTTTTATTTTGCTTGGGATAGCTCTGCAGATAGCTCAGATGATGTTTTTAGGCGATTTTGCAAAGATGAGCGTTTCAAGAATCGATCCTCCCTAGCATTAGTAACCCTCTTTCGCCCACTCCTTGGCTTAGATGCGTGGCTCTTGGTGTCCTGAAGACGTTTTAAAGTTGTTCGAACAGCACACCTTGAACATTTAATTTTTTTGTAATTGAAGCTTGCGAAAATCCTTGAGAATGAAAAACCTCGATTTTAGCCCTTTCACATTCGGTTAACTCTCTTTTCTTACCCGTTGTTTAAAACTTATGAATATCTCTGAAAAAAATGATCAACATTTTGATAGTTTTCAAAAAATTAACCATGGAAGTAGGTTTTTATAATCAATTTTTTGAGAGAATAAGTGTAACTCAAAAAATTAAATAAATTAAAATACCTCGGCAAAAGTACTCAATGAAGATGCAAATTAGTCATATTATAAGCGCAAATTATTTCATTGGTCGAATATTATTATCTATAATCACCATAAGCGAGGTTTCAAGGGGTGGTTAATACTTTTGGCCAAGGGTGCGTGTGTGTGTGTGTGTGTGTGTGTGTCACCGCGGATGAATGCCAGTGACCACGCCCTCAGTAAGGTCATTGGCATAAACGAGGGGGTGCAAGATTTGTGCGTCCCACTGGGCGTGAGGTTTGTTGACGCGTTTTCGGGTAGGTGGGACCTGTATCAGAGGGATGGTGTCCACCTCAATGTCCAGGGTAAAGGTGTGCTATGCGCGCTGCTTGACCGGCACCTATACCGTATGGTGAAGTCAAGCCCGGGGATTGATGATGGGGCCCCCACCGGGGAGAGATGATGTTGAGCCGGTGGCGGACGTACCTTCAACTGAAGGGTGCGTCCATGTACAGGTGGGTGACCCTCCTTCCCCGTTGGAGAGGGCTCAGCCTCCTGCGGAAGTTGCCACCTCGTTGGTGAGGGGCTCTTGAACTCCCGACAGCCCTGGCTGTTCGGGAAACGGGTCGTGCTAGAGGGCGGTCAGAATAGGGAAGACTCCCTCCGTGTAGTGCTTTTTAATGTTAGGTCGATTAGGAATAAGTTTTGCGAGCTACGGGCGCTCTTAGCATCAGAATACCAGGATATCGTTGCTATCACCGAGTCCTGGATTCATTCTGATGGTAGGGACTACGTTGGGGAGTTCGAGATTCTCGGGTATAGAATGTTTCACAAAGACCGCACCCGTGGGGAGGTGGGAGGGGTACTAATATACGTGAGGGACACGTTGAATCCGGTTGACTGCCAGTTCCGATCAGAACGGGAGCTACTTGCCGTCGATCTGAATGTGGAGAGACGAACTATAGATTAATCTTGGTGTACAAACCTCCGCATCTCCTCCTCGAGAAGGATACAACCCTGTACACCGAACTCTGTAGTCTGCTAGGGGACAGGGTGTGTTTAGTTTTAGGAGACTTCAATTGTCACGGCATAAAGTGGGAAGACGGGATTGCTGATGCCGAAGGGAGGAGGCTAGTTGACTTTGCTGATGAGAACTTCCTGACTCAGTGGGTCATTGGGCCTACACGAGGCGAAAGCGTTCTAGACTTAGTATTCACGACCGAAGACAACCTCGTCACTGGTCTCACCATTGACGAATCGTTGGGCGAGAGTGATCACGGTCTGATTAGGTTCTGTGTCTGCGTCCCTCGGGTGAAGCGTAGTGACTCTAGAGGCAGTAAGCTGGATCTACGGCGGGCGGACTTTGTTGGCCTCCGGGATAGCGTAGGTGAGATGGGGTTAGAGGTCGGTGGTGATGTTGAGGAAGTGTGGAGTGCATTCCGGGACCAGTTTATGGTGCTGCAGTCTGCTGCCCCTCAAAACCGGTCACCCCTGCTTCAACGCAGCCTAAATGGTTCAGTTGTGACATCGCTTCGGCTATCCGAAATAGGAAAGCTACGTATAGGAGGGCGAAGGCCAATCGTTCCCATGAGAACACTGAGGCGAATGTCTACTTGTGCAGGGAAGTGAAGGCGAAGGTTAGGCTAGCGAAACGTTACGAAAACTTCGGGTGGTCCGTTAACCCTTTGACGACCAATATAAGTTTCTTTGAACTTAAAAGTGTAAGTTTTATTGTTATTTACAACTAGATACGTTAGTTCTATAGTCACTTAAATGACCCATTTTTGGGTTAATTTTCTGACAACTAAACGATACCTATATAAACATGTAGATGTATTTGCAGAAACGTTGCAGCATTGTACAATTTATATTATTATTTCCGTTGGGACAAATATGTCCCATGGTCCTCAAAGGGTTAAAGGACCGAAGTGGCGTTCTGCAGACCTCCGACGCGGACATCGCTAATGTGCTGAATGAGTACTTTGCGGGAGTGTTCACCAGGGAGGACACCCGCGTCATCCCCATGCCAGGCACGAAGGTGCTGGCCTGGGTAGTGTTCGGTGTACCGCGACAGTCGTTGCCGATAGAATAGACAAACTAGGCGTGTTTAAGGCTCCTGGGCCAGACCAGTTCTTCCCCAGTGTTGCGGGAGGTGCGCGACCAGGTGGCTCCCCACCTGGCTAGTCTTCAACAAATCGTTTGAGACGGGCCAGGTGCCTGGTGACTGGAGGGAAGCCAACGTGACCCCTATCTTTAAGAAAGGGGATCACGAAAGTCCAGGGAACTATCGTCCCATTAGTTGGGGACTCCCAACATGGGTTTAGACGGCATAGGTCGTGTCTCACCAACTTGCTCGAGTTTTTCCACGTCATGTTCAGCGAGTATGATAAGAGTAGGGCGATTGATATATTTTATCTCGATTTTCAGAAAGTCTTTGATAAGGTACCTCACCGCCGGCTAATGGCCAACGTGCGCGCGCTGGGTATCGGTGGGGAAGTAGGTAGGTGGATTGAAAACTGGCTGAACAATAGGCGGCAGAGGGTTGTAATTAAAGGGGTTCTCTTCAGGTTGGGCTTCGGTCACTAGCGGGGTTCCTCAGGGTTCCGTTTTGGGCTTCGGTCACTAGCGGGGTTCCTCAGGGTTCCGCTTTGGGGCCACTGTTGTTTATCACTTACATAAATGATATCGACGGTGGCATCGTCAGCAGGATCGCCAAATTCGCTGATGACACGAAGTTTGGGGTCAATGTTGGGACGCCCGAGGCGATCGAGCAACTGCGTGCGGACCTACGTAGGATAGGAGAGTGGTCCGAAAAATGCCAAATGCGGTTTAACTTGGGTAAATGCAAGGTGATGCACATTGGCTACGCCAATCCAAGTCGGACTACTCGATGTTGGGGAGTAATATCGAGGCGACTGATTTGGAAAAGGACTTGGGTGTGCTAATTAACAGCGACCTTAAGTTTACCAAACAGTGCGTAGAGGTGGAAAAGAAAGCCTAGAAGCTGTTGGGTTATATCAGGAGGCAATTACGATTTCGGAACAAGGAGATTGTGCTCTCTCTCTACAATTCTCTGATTCGGCCGCACCTGGAGTATGCTGTGCAGTTCTGGTCGCCCACCCTCAGGAAAGATATCGAGAGGCTGGAGCAAGTCCAGGCGAGGGCCACAAAGTTAATCCCTTCCTTTAGGAATATGGGCTACAATCGACACTTAAGCGCCCTGAATTTGTTTTCGCTGGAAATTCGGAGGCTGCGCGGTCAACTCATCGAGGTTTTCAAGTTCTTACGCGGGTTCAACAATGTCTATTTTAGAAGCATGTTTAGTTTAAATGATAACCCAACTCGCAACAATGGTTGGAAGTTGGATTTGAAACGGTTTAGGACTAGTGTGTGTGGGAATTACTTTATGTATAAGATCTGTGAGACGTGGAACAGGCTACCTTCAGAAGTTGTGAACAGTTCTTCTGTGGATCCTCGGTATGGGCCGCAAGGCCTTTTGAGGTACTTTTCCTTGTATCTATCTATCTATCTCTATCTCCTGAACTGTGTTTTTCCGTTATTTCAGCGATGTCTCATCCAGATGAAGAAGAAGGGGAGACCGATGTATGTCTTATTAAATACCAACCAGAGAAATTAATTAGCTTTCCAGGCTTCAATATTCCTTTTTCAGACAACATTCAGGACGTAAGTTTGTTTTCTCACTTCAAAATTGATCTGTTTGGGAGTAGTTTCTTGTTCATTTTCTAAAAGTAATCAGTTAATACGCAATACCTTATGAAAATTTGCTAAGAACCCAGGTTTTACTGAACTAATGAATTCAAACTATTTTTGTTCACCGACCGAAGGTTGAATGAACTATCTTATAACTAAGATGCGTTTTAACCTGCGATAACCACACAATAAGATGGAAAAGGCATTGAAGTAAGAAACTAGAGCTCATGGGACTCGAAACCAGTCTCCTGGTTTTAGAGTCGGCGCTCGTATACATACGAGGGAGATGAAGGATGGTCAAACAGCGTAAATATTGGTCTCGTTTGAACGAACTTTTTCTGGGATTTTGGTCATTATTGTTAACTTTTAAGGAAAGAATCCCTTGAACGAACTGTAAAGGTAGGGAGTAACATTTGGAACCCCCTCCCCCCACTCCTACTTCCCCATATGGATAGGGGTAAGGGTGAGGCTAGCCCGACTGAAACAGACAGATGCACGAATTGAATCAGGGTCTTCGCATTCCTAGTCAATCTCCAACCACAACGGAGCCACGAAAACTGTACCGTTCTAATAATTATTGCATAATTTCAAAATTAATGTGTGTAGTCATTCTGTAAACTTGTTTTGAAAATTTTATTTAAGATATGCCTTTTCTGTACTTTAAGCAGTTTGTTGCATTGAAATATTATTTTATGTATTTGCATTCTTAATTATAAAATCGGGGATCAGATGATTTATTGGGTATTCTAAACTGAAAGGTTTATTACACAACTGTAATTGTAATAATGTACCGTATGTGTTCGGTCGGGAAACCCGTCTTGAAGACCTAGTTTTGTCATTTAAGTGTGTTTTACGTACTGCCAAAAAAAAAAAAAAAAAAAATCTTATGAAAATGATTGTCGATTGTAGCAATGCAGACAGTTGAATTACCCGCGGATGCAAGACCATCACAGTCGAGAAAGTTTTCTGAAGTTTATGAGGAGGAACAGGGCGAGCAAATACAAGAGGAAGAAGCTGAAGGATTGCGAGATACCACAGAGTACGGAGTCAGTCAAAATGTCTGGTGACATGGATTTGGACAGTTAGTAGTAGAAGTTTCGTTACTTTAAAAGTTCCTAATATTTCGTAAAGAAACGATAGCAGAATTGGAAACCAGTAGGAGTAATTTTCTTTGTTACTCGCCTGCTTTTTTAGTCTAATTTCAAATTTAATTGTAGTTGGAGCGTTTGAAACCCGTGAATGTTTTCGGTTCAGATTACACATTTTTCTTTCTACCCCAAGGATTCCTACAGTTTGGAGATGAGCCCCAATGGGGCTTAGAATAGATTTCGCTTTCCTAGTGCCAGTCACAAAAGGCGACTTTCGGGAACTCCCTCGGGACAGGGTTATATCCTTACCTTCTTCGTGCTTAAAACGTTGGAGATTGGGCTGGGGTTACGCGGAATACCTAGGACATTTTTCCGGCACGTGTGGCAGTAGATATTAGAGGTATAATTGAGGGTGCAAGTGACCAATATTTGTCGAGGTGGACGTTTTGACTTGGTTTGTGCGAAGTGAAACTGAAAAGGAAAAGTGATGTGGGAGGAGGAAGAGGAGGCGAGAGAGGTATTGCTAAATGATATGGTTGGAAGAATGGGAAATGGGTATAGAGCAAAGGTCATCGGCAGGCGGATCACTGGGAATAAACTCGTACACTGATGATAAGATTTACTTTTAAAATGTAGGCAAACTTTGTCATTTCGAAAGGATCAAAATCGACGTTTTTTCTATATTTGTAAAGTTTTATTTTAGTTTTCATTCGGGAGATCAAAAGTGGTGATTTTAAAGTGAATTTTCTAAAATAATAATGGGTACATTCAAAGGAGCAAAAAGTGATTGCTCTTTGAAAGTGTGGAGTGAAAGTCAGTGAATGCGAGAAGAAAGTATGCCGAGATAGTATGGTCAATGGTCACGTACCGAAAGAATTGTGCAAAAGGTGTATAATAGCGAGAAGTTGAGGAAGACCACATGAAGATGAAAGGGTCTGTGAGGTATGTAAACGAAAGACAAACTTCAAGTTGTATGTTGGAGGCAGTTTCCAATCTTTTCATGCAAGATGACTTTGGATACTTGAGGTTGGAATGGTTCTTTTGTAAATTGGCTTAAGTGGCTTTGATTTGAAGTTCCACTCGTGTTTATAGAGTGGAGAATAAGAAATGTGTTTTGGGATTATACATGTTAGAACAGGATTGGAGGTTGCTTTGCATTTTTTGTTTCTGGTTCAAATAGTTGTGGCATACCCACCCAATAAAGAATTGATGAACATTCGATCGTCTCTATACTTGTGGTAGTTAATTAGCTAGCTGTATTTACCGGAACAACAACATTTTAAGCAACTCTTCCTTTCATCGTGTTAAAATATTTTTGTTTCTATTAGACACGCAGACCGACTCCAAGATAGAGTTTAATCCTCCTCTACCCGAAGAGATCTCAAAGCCCCCTGAACCACCACCACTCCCTGCTTCGCCACCAGAGGTAAGCCATAATTGTTTAACTCTCCAGTTATGGTTAAGCTCTGGATTAGTTAGCAACGGAGTCGCAGTTGTTTTGTTCCGTACAGCTTTTTACTTGCTATCTTTTGATTACTTTTAATAACCAACGCAGATAAAAATAGTATGCACGTGGCACCATAGACGTTATGGGTAAACTTGCTATTGAAAACAACTAGAAAATCGGATCCTGCATCCACTTTTATAAACCCACAAACCTTACTAGCTTCTACCAACTGTCTGAGAAAAAGTAAATTTGTCGGTATAGTGACGTCATTTAAAGTTCTGTTTTGAAACGCATGAAAAGTTGTTAAAACTCAAGAGTTAAGTTAAGCTTAAACAATATTCCAGTTTGGTATGATCAGCCTATTTAGCAAGAGAAACATTACATTCTTGCCCTTACTTTTAAACGGTCGCAGCCTGTTAGGAATGGTCACTGTATCAAAACAGACTTTTTTTTCTATTTTCTAAGACTTGAGAGAAGCTATCGTGTCGGAAAGGTTGTGAAAGTTGGAACCCCACCGAACAGCTGTTTAAATAAGTATACTCATATTTCATAAGTAGAGTAGTACTTTACTTAGGAAGTGATTAGTAATCTGAAATTTCATTTCAGGAGAAAGAAGATGGAGAAATATCCGAAGATTCAAATGACTTAAAGGAGTCACACGTCACCGCCAAATCTCCGCTCTCAACGACAGAGAATTCTACACCTACGTCAGGAAAGAGAAAAACTGTGGATTCTGAAGATTCTTGCGATTCATCGGCAGCAACGCTGACATCTCTCCCAAAACGTCATCACCGATCGTCCTCAAAGGGGTTCATGATGGGCGTCCATATTCCCGAGAGTATCACACCCTATGATACCCTCCCTGACTCCACCAAATGGAACATAAACGTGAGTGATCATCTCCTCTTCGTCAATCTTCCAGACGCGCTCGGCACATGGCAAAAGATGAGGGTATCGTGAAGAGTGTGCAGAATACCCTGGAGAAGCTCCGTGCTGACGACGACGACGATGACGATTAGAATTAACCCGAAAAGCATTTGAGTATATATGAAAGGGAAGTCAGTTGACTTTCTCTCGTAAATTTTATTAATAAATTTGAGTATTATTATTCCAACGTCAATTTGAAGTAAAATTATGTGTACTGAATTCTTCTGTGCGTTTTCCCACTTTTTCTGCATGCTGAAATCCACTCTGGAACGCTAGATATATAGTTTCTTTGTGCCAATTTTCTATAGAAGTCGAAGAGGGAAGGACCTTCAATCTCTAGTTCTATTTCACCCATTTGGATGTCCTGAAAATTAAATGCACTGTTTAATAAATAGGTGTAACACCTTCGCCAACGTTTTTAACGTTTAAACACGAAATTTAAGTAGTGAAAGTAACTGCAGTAATATTATATATACTGAGTGGCAGAGAATTCGGCCCACTTACAATATCGCAAAAAAGTGGGCAAGTTTTTGTTCATAAGTTTTAAAATTCGAGAACAGTCTATGAGGCAACCAAATAATGAGACAGAACAACGTCAGCTGCGAACGCACTAGCTGTAACGAATTTTCGACTTCTAAGAATGTGAGTCTGACATTCAGTTGCTCAGACTGCTAGTGCCACTTTTTCCTTCCACTAGTGTAAGTACGCATTTGCGTTTAGTAACAGATAGACTTCGTTCTTTTGGATTTCAGAATTGGACATGTACAATGGATTTGAGTGCCGTGAACGTCGCAAGAATCGTCACCCTAATTCAAGATGGGCGGAGCCAGCGTTACGTCGCCGATGCGCTAGGAATTCCAAGAACAACGGTTCGACGTGTCTACCAACGTTATGTGGAGACAGGAGAGTACATTAGAAGACCAAGATCTAGAAGATCGCGCTGCACATCTGCCCGTGACGATCGTTTCATCGTCTCAAGTGTTTTGCGAGATCGTCGCTTGACTGCTGGAAAGGCCTCGAGACGTCAGTGTATCGGAGTGAACCGTTAGAAGGAGACTTATGGAAAGTGGTTTACATGCTAGACATCCAGCAATGGGCCCGGAATTGTTCCCACACCACCGCAATGCTCATATTGCTTTCACTCGTGAGCATGTCAATTGTACTCCTCCAAAAGCAACCCTCTTCGTAAAAGTGCACGGGGAGAATCTTTCTCCACACTCTTTCCCGTCCATCGGGTGTTCGAAGATTAAATCTTGATTCGTCCGTAAACAATACTGGTCCCCATTGGACCATAGTCCAATTGACATGCTCACGAGCATTGCGGTGGTGTGGGAGCAATTCTGAGCCCATTACTGGATGTCTAGCATGTAAGCCACTTTCCATAAGTCTCCTTCCAACGGTTCGCTCCGATACACTGACGTATCGAGGCCTTTCCAGCTCATTGCCGACGTTTGTGGCAGTCAAGCGACGATCTCGCAAAACACCCAAGACGATGAAACGATCGTCACGGGCAGATGTGCAGCGCGATCTTCCAGATCCTGGTCTTCTGGTGTACTCTCCTGTCTCCACATAACGTTGGTAGACACGTCGAACCGTTGTTCTTGGAATTCCTAGCTCATCGGCGACGTAACGCTGGCTCCGACCATCTTGAATTAGGGCGACGACTCTTGCGACGTTCACGGCACTCAAATCCATCGTAAATGTCCAATTCTAAAACCCAAAAGAATTAGAAGTCAATGTGTTACTAAACGCAAATGCCTACTCAGACTGTTAGTGCCACTTTTTTTTTTCCACCAGTGTGAATACTAAGAGCAACTGAATGTCAGACTCGCATTCTTAAGTCGTCGAAAATTTGTTACAGCTAGTGCGTTCGCAGCTGACGTTGTTTTGTCTCATTATTGGTTGCCTCATAGACTGTTCGAATTTTAAAACTTTTATGAACAAAAACTTGCCCACTTTCTTGCCGCTCAGTGTATATAGGGATCACCACAGGCAATAAAGTATTACCCTAACCTCGGGAGTCCAATGTTACTTTCTTTGATAAAGGTGAAGGAAACCAAGTAGTACGACATGTGAGACCAACGCCTCCGTTTACATACCTCGCAAACCACTTCCATTTATCTGATTTTTGGATACGTGATATAATTTCAACTTTTGTTATTCACACATTTACTGAAAATGTACAGGATATAAAACGGGAAGGTACTGTTTGGTGACGAAAGCGTGTCAGATCGGGGAGGGGGCGGGGGTACAAAGTTGAAGGGTACAAACTTAGCCTGATAATGAGAAATTATGTAGAGATTTATTTCGAAAATACAAGAACAATATCCAGAAACGGAGTTTCAAGACAAGATTTTTACAAACTGTACTAGTACATGAAGCTGAAAGAATAGTGGAACAAGATAGGTAAGTTGTAGTCGTGCCAAAACTGATGTATGGAATGTGACTAAGAAGTTTAGCATGATAGTTCGTGTTAAAAGTGAGAGCATACGAGATAATTTAAGTACGATTGGTGTAAAAGAAACTATAAAAAAATAAGGATGTTCAGGAAAGGTTGCAGTAGAGAGGAAAGTATGTTGCGTTGGTATGAATTAAAGGCGCGTGAAAAAGATTTTTAATAGTGAAGTTGAGGCAGACCTCGTGAAATAGTAATTAGTAAATGCAAGAATAAACGTAGAATTCCTATAATTGTGGTCCGAGGTTTAACGAGAAACAAGAGTGGAAGCGGTATGTAAATGGAAACCTTGGTCTCGTACGACATACCGCTGGAAGTATACCTCAATCTTGTCATGGAAAAGTAACACTGGTTCCCTGAGGTTGGGGTGGTACTGTATTTCCATTGGTGATTCTTATAATATATCGTCGAGTGTAATTCATTCGAATGTTCTCGAGTTCAAGCGTTGTGGCCACCCTATGGAGAAATGGGAAACTGGTTCTTTAGATAACGCATGATAATTCTGGTTGAATTACGTAAGGCCCTTGGAAAGCCTTGGATATAAAATAATAATTTTAAAAAATGCATACGATAATTCACTCATTTATTCTTTTACTCGTACGAAATAGATGAAATGCAGAAGATGCATATTTTACAGTAATTAATGAGCCCAGTAAATCCTAAAACTTAAGAGCCAAACTATGCAAGAAAAATGAAAGTTAATTTAACAAATTATTAGAGACGTGTTTATTTTTCCCAATAAAAACGATTATATAATCACAAAATTCGGTTCTAATCTACCTTTAAGGCGTCATCCGCGCAGTTCAAAGACATATTGTTGATGTTGCATGTCAACTTCTTTATCCTGGGGATGCGCTCAACGCCGCAACCGATGTCCAAGGAGACGGGGGTTTCTGCCACAGTTCGGCTTTCCAGTTTGGAGTCTAGAGTAATTTTTTCCATCTGTTGGTTACCTTTTTTTTTAATAAAATACATGATCGGCTTCAATTTGCGGAAATGAAGGTGGGTACACAAATTTGTTCATAGTTGGGCAAAGAAGTATTCATACAATCCTGAAATTCCCATTACTCTAGTTTAAAAATTCATTCCCTCGAGACTGTTCATATGACAAATACCATAATTTTAACATTCTTGTAACAATTATATGCTTCAAAATCGATAAGGGCTTGGTTGCAAAAGAAATTTAAAATTTTCGGCTGGACACAGCAATCGCTAGACCCGAATCCAGCAGAGAATTTACGGAGAGATTCGAAAACCTCGGTTTAAAAATTAAAATATGCAAATAAAACGAACAACATTCCTCAAGAAGCGTGTACCAAACTTATTACAAATAACTATAATAAGCGACTGGTCGACGTGATAAAAGCTAAGGGTAGTCGGACGCAGTATTTGTGGTGTGTGTGGTACCTGTTCCTGTTGTTGTTGTCGTCACATAAAACTGCTTCAAGAATGTTTGTCTACTAAAATGTCTCATTGTTATATACACGTACAAGGACATACAACAATAAAGGTGAAACTCAAATGAATCTAGTTTTAAACTCAAATAAGAAGCAAGTGATCTAGATCGCCATCGACGAAAGAGAATACTAATTGGTAATCTGTTTTTCTTTGGATATTTTATTCTCCTGGTCACAGTAATAAAATTTAAAACAATTCATTACTAATTAATTTTGTTTCTAAGCGAACTTCTTCCAAAACTGTATGTACGTTTACCTGAAGCTCAAAGTCCTTTGTACAGTTCACTGCTTGTCGATAAAGCAAAAGTAATTCATATGGTGGACTGCCGAACAAGTCATAAGGAATCAAATCGGTTGCCTCGAACAATGTGGCAAAAAGATTTCTAAATCTTCTGGTCAACCCATGATTGCAAAACATAATACAATCCTCAATGCTCACAGCAATCTATCAAAGAAAAAACTATTATAAGCTTAATATCTTTAGATATTAATAAAATAAGTAAATGAAAATTGAAAAGTTTCTGAAGATATAGAAACGTCAAATTAAATAAAACATCCGTCATTTGTTACGTTCACATGAAAACTGTATATAGAATATAGTTTTAGTTTGGAGTTATATGGTGTTAAGGGATTGGAAACTGGCTATTGAACATTAGGAGAAGAAGATCGTCTAGGGGAGGCGGGGGCTGGTGAAAGAACAAATAGTATTGAAATGTTGGAATGCCTTGACCCAGAAACGGTTGGCAACCACTGCTTTAGGTGATAGAGTGAAGAATTCGAGTTAGCTCAGTTAAAGTGGCTGATTGTTTGACCTAAATCATAAAAACAAATCCACAAAACTTGAGCATACTTTAAAGGTGTGCGTTTTCAGTTCGTGTGTTTTCAATTTTTCTTTCTTCTTTGTTTTACTTTTCTTTCTCTGATCAATTGGAAGTTCCTCTAGATTTAGTTTGAAGCATATCAAATCTTCAATAGTAGTAAAATGCGAGGTTATTTTATACGAGTCATGAAAGACCTTCAGATTCCTAAAAAAAAGATTAAAAAATTATTATTATTATAGAAGCCTTAAAGTTCTTAGCCTAAACTAAACTCTCTCAACCATAAAAGGACTTTAAGTAACTTAGATATCAAATTTTATACGAGTCTACTTCAAAAACATATTAAATTCTACAGTAATAGAACCATGTATTAATTCATACGACTTTGTTGGAGATCCTCATAGAACCTACTATCGCAATTCTGTTTATTGCTTTTCCTTATCTACTACATTTTATGATATTGACAACTGACCACTTGTGACAAAATTAAATGATGAAAATACTGTTTTTGCCGTTATAATTCATAACATTGAGCTTTATGCATGCTGCAAAAGCTGCCTATCCTGCCTTAATGTTACAGATCTAATATAAAACTATAGTACACTTTGAATGTGTTTTCAGTGCAATATATAATCACATTTAAATAAGGAAAAGGAGAAGAGGCAATAAAGTGAGAAACTAGGAGCTAGGATGACTTAAATCAACATCCTACCGAATCTGAAACCACGCAACATGGGTTTGATTGATTTCCACTTTCTTCTTGTCCTAATTTATAGCTTTTCCCTTTCTTAGTACTCTTTGTTAGCAAGGAACATATACTGATTAATTATAAAGTAGTGGAAAAAAGTTAAGAGGAAATACTGATTATAACTACCTTAAATGCTGAAGGAAAAGCATTATGAAATAAAAATAAAAATAATAAATAAAAAGTTAATTTAACTCAGCTTCTGGAACATTATGGTACCTATAATGAGCTTGCAAATATGATTATGACAAAAACTCTTACCACCTAAGTAGGTAATAAAACCCTATGACATTTATAAAAATTTGCATTTGTAGACCTCTATTTGACACTGATAAATGGTGTGTTTCCTTCAAGATTTAAGGCAGCTATAATCAGCATTTTCCCTGACTTTTTTCAGTTACTCGCTAATTAATCAGTATATCACTGCTAACAAAAAATAATAAGAAAGGGAAAAGCTATAAAACAACAAGGAGATGGTAATCAAACCCATGTTGCATAGTTTCAGAGTTAGTGAGATGTAGGTTCAGGTCCCTCTAGCTCCTAATTTCCCACTTTATTGCCTTTTCTCTTTTTTTCTTATTTAAAAATTATTAAAAATATTCAACTGAAAGATTAGAGAGTTAATACAGTAAATAAAAAACTACGAAGGGAGAACAAAATTACCAGTCTCTCAACATCTACAGCATAGTAAGATCATGTAGATAACACCAACAATTTTTTGTTTATGTTGATTTTTCGATCTTTCTATGTTTCAGCCATGCTGATTACGGATTTGGCATCAGTTTTGCTCAGAAAACTATAGTTTTTATGATATGGTCAAATTTAGAAATCTTACTTTTTCACCATTTTTAAGGTATTTTTCTGAGATAGCAAAAGTAATTTCAAGTGCAAAATTCAAAATGTCCCCAAAACTGGAGTTCATTAGTAATGTTTTTATTGGTTAAGTCCCATTATTAAATATTTGTACACATTTGGTTTCTTATTTCTGTTTATAAATTTTTTTTTTTGTATTTTTCTGACATTTGAATTAGAATTATATGGTGATGGATACCAATAGGCCCTGCAGACACTCTGCAGATTCATTTTGTTATATTTGCGGCCATTACATCAATCCAAAGCGAGTAAAGCACAAAATTTACGCAGGAATGAAGTTTTGTACAGCATATCACGCTTACTTTGGCATGCCCATGGGTGGATCAAGATAAATCATGGGCACCTCACTTTTGCTATGGAAGCTGCCATTCCACATTAGAAGGATGGCTGTGAGCCATTTGCTATTCCTCGCATTTGGAGGGAGCAAACGAATCACCACAATGATTGCTACTTCTGCATGTTAGACATTTCACTCTACAAGAGAGGTAAAGGTAAAAAAAAATGTCATATATCCAAATATCCCATCTTCTATTGCCCCAGTCCCCCATAATGAAGATTTACCCATTCTACGCCCACCCACCATGGAGGAAATAGAAGAAACGCCTTTAATATCCTCTGATGAAGATGAAGATGCTGACTTTGAGGCAAGCTCCAATACGTCACCCCATTTCCCCAACCAGAAAGACACAGACAATGTAGTCAGGATATGAACCTTACGAAAACCAATGCAGAAATTATGATGTCCCACCTTAGAGTGGAATCTTTTGGACCCAAGTATCAAGATCTCTTTCTACAGGAATAAGCAATTTGCGATATGCTTCTTTCTACTCCCATTTTGCATCGAGCTCTCTTTGCTTCTGCTGTGATGTGAATGGTCTTTTTGCCGAGATAGGAATTGAATACAGCCCTGCTGATTGGCATGTGTTTATTGACAGTTCAACTAGAAGTTTAAAGGGCATCCTACTACATAATGGAAACATGTTTCCATCTATTCCTGTGGCTCATTCGGCTAAATTGAAGGAAGAATATGAAAATGTAAAGCACTTGCTAGACAAAATAAACTAGTGAACATAGATGGGATGTATGTGGAGACTTCAAAATGCTAAGATTCCTGCTTGGACTACAGGGCAGTTACACTAAATATTTGTGTTTTCTCTGCCTTTGGGACAGCAGCACAGATGGTGAGCACTTTGTCAGAAAGGAATGGCCTGTGAGAAATGAGCTTAATCCAGCCAAACACAATGTTCTTAACGAAGCCCTTGTTCCAACAGACAAAATTTTGTTACCCCCGCTGCATATCAAGCTTGGTCTTATTAAGCAATTCATCAAAGCTTTGGATGCTGAAAGTGATGCTCTTTATCATATACGTTCAATGCTTCCCAAACTTTCTGAAGCTAAAATCAAGGGAGGCATATTTGTCAGACCTCAAGTCAGACGCATGTTAGCATCTAAAGAGTTTGAAAGTGTTTTGAGTAGATTTTCTACTAGCATCAACAAACCACTTCATTCTTCTTCTTACCTAAAAATTCATGGACTTCCAAGCATTTTTTTCAAGAGGTCATTTTTTCTTCTAAGGTTAGGTTGTAGAATGCCACTGAAGTTACACTATTTGGACTCGCATTTAGAATTCTTCAGACCAAATTTGGGTGATGTAAGTGAAGAACATGGTGAACATTTTCACCAAGATATCTAAACCATGGAGAGGAGAGATAACAGGGAAAATGGGACAAAGCTATGATGGGTGACTACATCTGGTGTTTAATACAAGATAATCCACGGGACTACAAGAGAAAAAGTCGCTCAAATGTACATTTTTAAGCATTATCCGTTTAGATTTGTGAGCATATTTGTATGCATTATATACACATTATATATACAGGGCTATTCAAAATGATTCACCTGATTTCAAATGAGAATATTTTTTAATGTTACAAATACAGTGATATTTGTGATACATCAACCAAAAGAAAAACTGTCCAAATTTTCTCTCTCACCTCATAAATGCTCTATATGACTTCCCCTAGTTACACGAGCAACATCGACACGATAGTCGAATTCCTCCCATACTCGCTCCAGCATGTCCGTTGTCACTGACTCTACGGCAGTAACAATGCGAGTTCGGAGCTCATCCAAAGATGTGGGCAATGGTGGCACGTACACAGCATCCTTAACGTACCCCCAAAGGAAGAAGTCACACGGTGTAAGATCCGGCGACCTAGGGGCTCGAAAACTGCAACACACAAAATGCCTTCTGCTGTGCGGATACCATTTTCACACTGACTGTTTGTTGCTAGGCTAGGCCACGGCGTGACTTTGGAGCCCTCTCGCGGTGATCTTGTAAAACTCGGAGATTTCCTCTTTCATGTGGTGTATGCCCAGTTGATAGGTACGGAAGTATTCTCAGTTGAAATCGGATGAATCATTTTGAATAGCCCTGTACATTAGGGTGGTTCACAAGCATAGGGAAAATTTAGCATCTGATATTTCACTTTTGGATCATTGTTGCTTTTGTTCCTACACTTAGTGTGAATAACTGTGTGAAGTATGGTTGGTCTACGGTGTCATTAAGAGGTCGCTTAATCATGCATGACGTGTCTCATAATGATGATTACTATAATATGACTAAATTTGGCTTCTTTTGTAGGAATGTGTAGAAATGCCGCCGAAGCAATCAAAAACATGGTCTAGCAGTGAGGTGTGGTTACTAGGGAAGGCAGAGGAGAAGTTAACTAGGGCAGGACTCCCTACCAAGCTTCAAGTCCTCCAGAAATTCATGTTCCACCATCTGGAGGAGAGGAAGACAGAATATAACAGTGCGGTGATGTGATGACTATTGAGGCTTTGATCCCGTTTTGGACAAAAGCAAACGTTCCAATGACGGATACCAGATACACTAAGAAGCTCCTGAAACTGTACACGAGCAATACAAAGGGCTGAAGAAGAACCGCACAAAGAATTTCCCATCCTACAGAATGAAGGAGGACATATTTCACGGAGACCTTGACGATGTGTTCGATCTTTCACATCATGATGCCCTCGAGACCATGATAATTGAGGAAGACAAGAACTTCCTTGTCGCTCAGCTCGATAATCCACTTCCTCCAGCTTTGGCCGATTGACAAGAAAATGGCTGACCAACAAATGAGGAAGAGGATTCGGTGTGAGGTGGATGCAAGATGGTCCCAGGGAGAACTGGAGGCTTCTAGTTCAAGCACATCTGAATCATCAGATTCAGATACTGTAGTTTTTAAGGAGTCAGCACAAAAATGTTCCACTCCTAAGCGATTGAAGTCTGTGATCACGCTGACATTTCCTTAGCCTTGGATCGCCACAACATCAGTGACAGGAAAGGAATGGCAGTGGCGCAGCAACTATTAAATCGCTGGGGCACAACTTGGACAAAGTGTCAATCTCACACAGCACTATTCATTGCGTGAGACAATGTACACGTGAAGCAGTGTGCCACGAAGATCAGGCCACTTCAAGACCCATGAACCCTTCTCTTGCACTGGATAGTAAGCTGCTTACAGATATCTCCCATGGGTTAGAGGTGGTGGACTATGTGGCTGTGCTTGTAACCAGTAACAGGGAAGAGAAACTCCTTGGAGTTCCAATGGTAGCTGCTGCAATGGAGCATCTCAGGCTCAGGCATGCCTGAAGCTTGTGGACGACTGGTCTTTGAGGGGCAACGTTCGAGGTCTTGTTTTTGATACAACTGCGTCCAACATGGGATTTCATGCTGGAACTTGTACTCTCATTGAAAAGGAGTTGGGTATTGATCTGTGTGGATCACTTGCTGACACCACGTGGTAGAAGTCGTCCTTGCTGTGGCCTTTGGTGCTTGTTTCGGAACATCCAGTGGACCTGAAATTGGCCTATTCAAGCGCTTCAAGCAGCACTGGGTTTTCATTGATCACAGCAAGTTCGAGAGTGCACCCGACAGCCTGTTCATTGAAACAGCAGAGCAGAGGAAGGAAATGGTCTCCTACTACAAGGAGGCTGTCAAGAAGAGCCAGCGGGACGACTATGATGAACTGATGCTTCTCTGCCTCCTTTTCTTGGGAGGGAAGCTTGACGGTCCTGTGAGAATTCGAAGCCCTGGAGCCATGCACTATGCGCGATGGATGGCCAAGGCCATTTACACGCTCAAGGTGTTCCTATTCAGAGATCAATTCACCTTGCTTCAGACCGAGAAACGGAACATCGAGGAACTAAGCCTGTTTATCACACTCCTTTACAGCCGCTACTGGAACGAGGCCAGTGTTGCATACATGGCTCCATTGAATGACCTCACTTTCTTGCACCAGCTGAAAGCTCACCCAGGAAAGACAAATGACGCGGCATTTGCCATGATGAAGCGCCATTTGTGGTTCATTTCTGAGCACTTAATCCCCTTGGCACTCTTTGATCCTCGAGTTCACGCGTCCACGAAGGAGAGGATTGCTCACAACATCGTAGCTATTCCCGAAAAAGAAAAGGACTCAAGCGCGTGGATGGGAAAAACGTTCTCCTCAAGCAATCCCTTGGAATTCTATGCCACCAAATGTTCGGCAATCTTCTTCAACCTTGTCATGCAGCACAGAAGTGAACAGGCGTAATGATTCCTGTCCAAGACACCAAATGATTGGAACACAGATCCAGCTTACAAGGAGTGAAGGAATGTGTAGAGAAGATGGCAGTGGTTAACAATTGTGCAGAAAGAGGAGTTGCGCTCATTAAGGCTTTCAACAGCACAATCACAAAGGATGAAGCACAAAAGCAGTACCTTCTCTGCGCAGTCGCTCAGCACCGCAAGGAATTCAAAGAGCCGACTAAAACTGGTCTCAAGAAGACCTAAAGATCTTCAACTGTGTGCATTATTTGTTCCGCTGTTATAATTTCATAATATATTAATATATATATATATATATAGTCATAAATTGTCAAGTCATTATTATCCTTGTTCAATAAATGTTCATCATAAATTGTCAAGTCATTATTCAAATTGTTTCATTTTGAGCGAGTGCATAAAAGGTCCTAGAGCAAAGATAATTGGCACATTTATTCTTGTTGGGGAATAGAATAAGGGCAGATGTGACCGAATTTAAAATTCCAAAAAACGCTGTTGTGGACCACCCTAATATACATTTATACATCTTTAAATATGAAATATATTTATTTTCCTTTCCTTTTCTTCATTGTGATTTTGCTCTCTGATAAGCCACTAGGTACAAAAAATAGATTATGGTTTTCAGAAGAAACGAGTTTTCACAAGAAAACTAATATGATTTTTTAATTCAGCAGTCAGCACACCCAAAAACAAAACAAAAATAAGATAAACACAAATTTTCCAAAATTTGTTACATAGTGTAATTTAAGACAATACTTTATAAAGGGTGGCCAGTAAATACATGACATTTGAAAGTAGCGATAAATGGACCTTGTGAAAGGAAAAATTTATTTGCATACCATACTATAAACTATAATCCCACAAGATTTATTACATAATACTGTACTGATGTTGTATTTTGGAGATTTACATTTTGAAAATAATGCTTTGTAAATGTTCACTATCCTGTTGTATGCAGTGACACACATGGACCACTGTGCTTTGCTTCAAAGCCTTCAATACCAAATAATGCTGTTATACAATGATGAAACTTTCCCAGGGGGTGTATCACTTGCATCTGGTGCGCATGATGTAAAATAATGCCACGCTCTCAAGGTGTGGGTCTAATGCGCATGCGTGAGAATTGTTATGTCTAAAAGGCTGAGTCGAGCTGCACACTGGACGATTCTTTTACTCACTGCTAACCTATGTGTATTACTCATTATTCATCCCTTTAAGCAGCTTACCAATCCAAGTATCGATGCCATCCTGATGCCTGAGTAATTATAAGGGGCAACCCGAATACTCCAAGGCCAGTGGATCCGAACCCCACCATCAATCAGCATCCACCACCAAAAAGCCACCACATTATTATTATTTTAAAATAAAATAATACTAAACAACTTTCTTGCTCCAAAACTAACAGAAATGGGATTTTATGATCAAACCTGGTTTCAGCAGGATGGGGCAACTGCCCACACTGCTCATGCATCAATGGCACTGTAAAATGAGCCATTTTCACATCATCAACAGGACCCCACTTCTACTGAGGGGGAAGTCCTGATATCAACATTCAAGAGTCTACCAAAAAAGGCCAAGGACCCTTCAAGATCTACACACACATTGAACAGGAATTAGCCAAGATTCCAGTTGACATTTTAAAGCGTGATGAAAACCACAGTGGTCTGTGCGTGTCAGTACATACAAGCATTTTCAAAATGTAAATATCCAAAATACAAACAACAGTATTATGTAATAAATCTCCTGAAACTGTAGTCTAGTATAGTATGGAACAATCTCTCTTCCTTTCACAAGGTCCATTTAACATTAATTTTAAATTTGTCATGTACTGACTGGCCACCCTGTATATGTTGTAAGAATCAGGAAAACTTTTTTTTTATTGAAAAAGGGGGGGAAAAGTGAGGGTGCTTATATGCCATTGTTTCTTTGACAGTAAAGGATCAAGTAAAGATAAGCACCCCAGCCTTCTTTAATTAGCCTTATAAGGCTAACTAACAAAAATATCAAGACCTAACCTAACCAATCGTCAAGGGCGTACAGTTGACTTAATGATTAGTTAGGTTAAGTTGTGATATTTCGTTAGTTAGCCTTATAAGGCTAATTAAAGAAGGCTGGGGGTGCTTATCTTTACTTGATCCACAGTAAAAAGTTAAAATGAACTATGTATCTGTGATGAAAACTCTTTCTAGAACTGAAAGTTTAAATTTTCAGTGGCAGACATCCTGAATTTACACACTAAATTATAAATCAATATTTTATAGCTAATTTAATCAGCATTCTGAGGCTGATTATTCAATATTTTGAGGCCAATTAAACATATTAGTCTTCAATAGGCCCCAATGGCTTCATGTTTTCCAAATGAAATGTAAGGTGATGTAATGTAAGGATTTTCCCTAATCTAACAATAAATTAGTAAAATTATTTATTTGGTAAATAAAACTTTATACAAGTACAGGTTCTAGAATTACTTGGTTAATGTGAAATAAAAATCAGCAACAACTTGGTCTACATGCGAACACTACACAATAGGCCATTTGTATTTTATTTCCTAATAATGACATTCATTTTGTGAATTGTGAACAAAAATTCATTTACTCTAAATTTTCTAATATTACACCAAAAATGAGAATTAAGGGAGTTCATATAACCAAATCCTGGCCCTTGACAAATTAGAACAGCCAAAAAATAACAGCTAAGGAAACTCTATACTCCACCATTTAGGCTATATTCCTCTTAAAATCTACACCCTGACTTACTTTTGTATGATTGCAGGAGTAACATCACGCGAAAGTTCAGTATTTTCGATTTGGAAAGAATTCCAAGATGAACCCATTTGAAAGGCACTCGCTAAAAGTTTCTGATCCTCCATTGTCTGGTCACGAGTTATATATATTGTATTTATTTGGGTACAAATAGCTGAAAGTACATTAACATCCTGTTAATTGCCTATGGATGTGGAATGGGTCTATATAAGCCAAGCTTATTTAACTGGGTAAAAAAAAACATCAAAACTGGTTTCATTCTAAGAATGTTAGAAAAAGTTTCTTCGAGTTTCTCAAATTTAATGCTGTATTAAACCCTAGACAAAGAGAAAATGGGAACAACTTGTTAAAATTTCTAGATATTATAGGAAGAATAACTATGCCTAATAAATGGACAAAATGTTTACAAATTGACACAGACTTATACGCGAGTGCTAAATAAAAAGTTAAATTAACAATTGTTTTTGTGTTATGTGCCAATATAAATGTGGTTTGATAAGTAATAAAGTATAACTACAGTATAGACCAGTGGCTTCCAAACTATGGTAAATTACCCAATCAGGGTAATTTGGTACTCCACAAGTACAGTACTTCTAAAGTATGGAAAGTGCATAAATAAATGACATGGCAACACTGGGACTGGCTTTAGGCGGGGTACAGGTAGGGTAGGGGTCATGAAGGTTATCCATGTGAAAATGGGGTAATGACTCAAAATGTTTGAAAACACTTCTTCAACTAAATAACATTAATAAATTAGGGTTTAGTTTTACTTTTTGTGGGTTTTCTAATGCCTCCCTCCTTTGCCACTGATTCATAATGCGCTTCAATCAACACACAGTTGGGGCATCAGGGGGAGCAGGGGGATACCTACAGTAATACATTTCTTGTAGACCTTGACCTCATGGACAACCAAATTCTGGATCACTTGGCATCATACCTTGCCCTTCATTAATGGTGCATATTTAGTTTTTGCATCCTTTCTCTTTTCTGCTACTTCTGTGGAGGATCTCACAAAGTCACTTTTTGTCTGCCCTGTTTGCAGCAAGGCTCTGAATGTTCACTGCCAAACAATAGCCAATGGCTTGTTCCCTGCTGGCTCCTGCCCTTTTTATGGTGTCTTCCACCACTCAGTCTTACTCTTCAGTGGTGACATTTTCTTCTACTCTGACTTTCATCTTCCTTTTTTTTTTCCCCCTCTGCCCACCCCTCCTCTATTCCTCTTCCCTCTTTTACCATTTTTGTAGGTGTTTCTTCAGCTCTTCATCCTAATGCCAGCGTGACTTTTCTAGTCCTTACCCCTTTTGTACCAAATATACCAGCATACTATTCCCACCCTGCCTCTTGCTCCTCATTTTTCTCATTTTGGCCATGCACCTACAAAATGGTTTTTCCTTCCTTGCAGCTTCCACTACTCTCCATACTCTTTTTTTTTCCTTTGAAATTCTCATTTGATCAACTGTAATCTGTCAGAATTTAGAAACATTTCCCTTTGGTTCTCACCAGTGTTTCCTCCACTGGATTCTTGGTACTCCATCTCCATAAAGTGCTGTCTGCTTTGCTTGTGTACACCAGTATTTCAATCAGCATCTCATTTAATCCCTCTTCCCTACTGGCCTGCCTTCAGAAACTTCACGTCATTCTACACTGCAGATCTTCAGGGCTCATGGATTACATCCAGCAGCTAACCAGCCCTTTACCACCAACAAGAACAAACTAAGAAAAAGTAAAAGCACTATATGAAAGAACAGTTTATTAATATTCACAGTATAAGTTTCAATACTTCACATATCTTACAGCTGTATGTGAAGTATTGAAACTTGTACTACGAGTATTAATAAAATAAACCACTCTCTCATTTATTAAAAACATGTTTATTACATTAACTCGCAATCAAAATTGAGAAGTTTAGCAGAAACTTAACAGATCTGATGCATCCCCTTCCAAGCTAAATTATTAGTTTCAGATGTGATGGAATAGCTTTTTAGATTATATTATTAGACATATACTGCTACCTGCCCAGAGGGCAGGTAGCAGTATATGTCACAGTGCTACCCACCTGGGGGTAGTGGGGAGGGGGTGGGGTAATGGCATTTTTTACTTTTGTGTGGGGGCTAATGGCATTTTTTACTTTTGTGTGGGGGGTAATGGCATTTTTTAAAATTTTGTAGCTGGATCACAGTGCTACCTGCCCGGAGGGCCAAGTTGTACAATGGTCGTGAGCGATAGTGAGCTACCGCTTGTAATAACTAGGGATGTAGCTACTGATATCACTTTTTAGCCAATAACTGATACCAATAATTAAAAATAGTATTGGCCAATAAATGATACCAATAATTAAAAATAGTATTGGCCAATAACCAATACAGATATCCAGCTAGGATTTATTAGTTTGTCATATTTTTGTAACATTCATAATTCATTTTCTGTGTTGAAAATTTGGCAATAAAGCAATAATCCTTTTCATTAAAGTTGGCAACATTGTATTAGATGTCAGTTTTGTTTGTTATACAATTGGACTGCGGGTCTATGTTGGGCTTAGTAAATGTGTTTTTAACCAGCTAGCTGGGTTATATTGTGAGCTATGACTACAAGATATTTTTGTTGTTGTCTAGGCTTTATACCTATTTCTCAAAGGATTTACATTGTTTGATTGGCTGTTTGAAAAGAAAATTGGGTAAAACTTATGTGCTACATTTCTTAGGATCTAGGCTATGATTAACCTGCAGTAGGGTGTGACAGTTGCCCCAACTTTGTCCTACAATGCTGTTCAAAATTTTGGTATTGCATATTGACATAAAAAATACCCATGTGCAATTTTTTGAAGATTCATGCATATTCGAGTGAGCACCAGCAATTTGAAAAATAGCGATTTTGCTTATACGGCATACGCACCTATATATGAGATTACACAACCATCATAAGGGATATTAACACATCATTTGCCTGTCTTAATTAAAAGCTGTTATCACTAACACAAAAAAGTTAATCATTCTTATTCTCTCATGGTACATTAAGGGGTTTTATCATATATTCACAGGTATTATTTCTCTAGAGCAAGAAACCATGATTTCTGTTCGGAAACAGATGATCGTTTGCGCTGATTAGGAACGCGGAGTCTGTCATTTTCAACTACTTGAAGGACTTCTTGAAAGCGCTCCTCATCCCTGGCAACATTAAGAAAGTCATGGCAAAGTTTTACACCACGCTCTGCAGCCTCATTGACGACCTGAAGCTTGTCCACAACCCGTTTCATGTTCAGGTAGTCGTCATGATCCGCCCATTCACTGGCTGGACTGTGGAGAAACTGATAGGGCATGCCTAAAATGGTGAAGAACCGGCTTGAGTCAGGCCCAATTAGGTCCACCAGGGCAGTGCCACTTTCTGGGACAGGGGGAAGATATGGCTTTCCATAGCCCCCATGATTGAGCCCCACTCTCTTAGTAATTTCAGTGCCTTCATGGCAAAAAAGGGCCTTCCTCATCTCCTCTTTTGTCCTTTCTTGTACTTGGGACGAGAACAAAGCCAGTGGGGCCAACTCCTCAGTTAGGTACCAAGTGTGTCTACCGAGTGCCACACGTGCTTTGTCAACTATTGTGGCATCATATGGGGCAAATTCAGCCAAGGTTTCGACCAAATTCAAGTCATTCAGTGCGCACTTGCTGGAACGGGGCAAACAACCCACCATGGGACATAAACAGCGACTGTGAACACAGCAAACCGTTCTAACTTGCTGATTTGACTTTGTCACAACCTCAGCTTTGGGAAACTGCTCTTTGATCTGGCCTGACAAAAGAACAATCTTGAGGGTATAGAGCAGTTTAGCCATCCACCTTGCTTTGTGAAGTGCGCCGGGGTAGACCATTGTGAAGTTCACTGGCTCGGATCCTTTAGTTACAAGCAGCAGACAAAAGCTCTACCAGCTCCTTGTAGTCGCCACGTGTAAATGGTTGGGCTAGATATTCACGGAAGAAGTCAGCCATCTCCTGCTGGCGCTCCTCAAACACTCCAGGCATTGCGGGTAGTATTTCTTTTTTTCATTGTACGCCAGTTGAGAGAAATGGTTCTTGAACCTAGAAATGCAATTATTGGGATTATTGTATTTCGTACTAATCTATAATATTGTTTTAGGGGTATTAAGATTGATATGATTGATCATTTGCTTGGTGTTAGTATATAAGCACATTGTCAATGGTGGCAGATAAAGCCTGGTCCCAATGCATATCCCGAAGGTTTGCTAACAGACATAGTAAGACCTGCCTATTAGTTGGCAGTTTGCAGCCCTTTATTTCCTTTTCTTCTTCTCGGGGTACGGTGCCCAATAACATTATGACATACTCATCATCTTGCCGTGTATCCATGATTAAATTCTCTATTCACATCATCAAATCACTGTCAAGGAAAAGAAAAGAGCATCATTAAAATTAAATGCAATAAAATAATACGTGGAAAATTTGTGGGTCAGCGTTCCAGACCCGGAAATGAAAATCTGATAAAAGTGCTATTTTCACACTTATTTATGAAGTTCATAAGCTGAAATAGCAATACAGTACTTGCTGGTACGACGGTGCTAGCTCAAACATGCACCGATCTCCAAGAAAATTTACAGGGGTGTTTCCTAGATAAATACACAACACTAAAACTTTGAGCAGCATTGTAGGACCATTTTTTGATTTTTGGAGGGCAACGGTCACACCCTAACCCGCAGTATTAAGCCAAACAGCCTATGTCTATATCCTGACCCGTGTGTATATTGTCTATAACACAGCTGTTTGGAGGAAACACTGCCAGTGCTGCTAGAAATTGGCTCTCTCCTGAACATACAGCGCAGCTGCTATTTTTACATGAGAACTTAACCCTTGTGAAAAAATAAGTTATGTGAAGTGATAAAACAATAAAATATTGGAAATTTCATCCTCTAAAGAGTCTTTTATTCATAATTTTGAAAAAATCATACTTTTGAAATAGCCAATATTTTAAAAAATTGGCCAATACTGATAAAAATCTACCCATATCACCAATACTGATATATTGGTACATCCCTAATAATAATATAATAATACATAATATAAAAGAAATAAAATTTGACTAACCAAAAATAATGATGATGATGATGATGATGATGGTGAGGATGATGGTGAGGATTGAGGTGCAGTACTATTTATGAGTGATATTGTGGAGAGAAAATCTTTTCTTGAAATTTTCAAACCAGCCTCTTTTGCTTACACTAAAGGACAAAATGGCCGTAGATCTGCTTGGCCTTCTCACAGATAACTGCACTGCTTAATGGTGTATGTTTTCAATCCATATCCTCAAAGCCTTTTTCCATTTTCACAAGCACAGCATCTTTCACAATTTGTGCAATTTTAGCACTCATGGGGACGGATGATTTAACTGAATCTCTTATTTTCTGTTCATTTTTCCTGATTGTTCGCACTATTGATTCATTCACCCCAAACAACCTACCGATTGCTGCTGCTGACATGCCTGACTTTAATTTATCTAACAACAACACTTTTTGCACTAACATCACTACTTTTCTTGATCTTTTAGTTTCACCCTCTGCCAGAGAACTGGCTCGACATTTTGGAGCCATGTTAATCAAAAAAGTAGTGTTTTTAACGAAAAACAGTTATAATCCTAGGCAAACTGGGCAACCAGCCATAATGCGTCACTAGCAAATTATTCAACCAACCAAAAATAAATGGTACCGGTACTCCAACACTTTCAAATTACTTGTTTATGGTAATTAGGTTAATTGAATGCCCAGTTAGGTCAACTGTACACCCTTGACAATTGGTTAAGTCATGATATTTTCATTAGTTTCAATGAAAATATCACAATATAATATACAGTATGATATTTTCGAAAGTTTTAACGAAAATATCATGATAACCTAACCAATCATCAAGGGCATACAGTTGACTTAACTGGGAATTCAATTAACCTAATTAATATAAACAAGTAATTTGAATGTGTTGAAGTGCTGTTTATTTTTGGTTGGTTGAATAATTTGGGATGCCAAAATAAGATAGGTATTGCCAACAAAATTTTTTTTTTTTTTTTATAACGCTAAACTGTGATTCTACTGAAACCTTCTCACTTTTCAAACTACAGAAGTCTTGCACAAAATAAAAAATTTTCACATTCCAAGTTGCAAAAATCTTGCATATAAAAAATTCTCACTCAAAATACTTCAGATTTGGGTGAAGATTCATTTTAACTGCCCCCTCATTTTTGACACACAAACATTTTTCTTGGTGTATTTTGGCATATTTTGTTGAAATCTGACCTTCATTTCTTGGGAAAATCCCCATTTTTGAGGAAATGACAATCTGACATATCCTCTAAAAATGACTATTTTAACTGGAAAATGAAGGTCAGATTTGAAGAAAACATGCAAACATACACCAGGAAAATATGTTTTCATGTTGATAATTATAGGGAAACCCACAGGGAATTGGGGTTTTTGAGTGAGGGCAGAGGGAAGGAGGGGGACTTGACCTAACCTAATATTCATGGCAAAAGTAACCTATCATCAAGTGTGTACAGTTAAAGCTAACGAAAATAACACAACTTAACCTAACTCATTGTCAAGAGCATACAGTTGACCTAACCAGGCATGGGTACCCCATAATGAATTTGAGACCTTGAAAGGTAAGTAGTTGGAAACATTATTAGTGCACTTACATTAATTATGGGAGGCTTCATGGTAATTAAGTTCATTACCACACTGAGGACACATAAGAGAAGTCTTGAGCATGCTGTGAGCGAAATATAGCAACAGCAGCACTATCATCCCTCAAAACTTGTTTAATAAAGTCCTACTCAGACTTTGAGCATGCACTACACACAGCCATTCTGAAACAACTGTTGAATTCAAATTTCAGTGCCAGACATGCACAGGGGTGTCATGTGACAATGGGCAGCCACTGATTGGCTAATGTAAATTTTTACAAGTGTACATTACAGGCTTTGTAAATCAAAACTGTGTTTTTCTGATGGTTTTTGATGTGCAGTTTGAATGAAGGTTAATTTCATTCAAACATCAAAAATTATTGGAAAAACATAGTTTTAATATAACCTAACCTAAAATTCCAAAATTCCTCAAAAGCCTGTAATGTACTCTTGTAAAAAATATGGCTCTTTTCCATTGGGGGCTAGCAGTGAATCTTAATGAAAATTGGTATACTAATGTAGTTTTGGTCACTGATTTCAAATTTTTTTTTTTTTTTTTTTTTTGGAGAAATGAAAAACAAACATGTTAGAGCACTTTAAATAATTAATATGTGGGTTAATATATATGTTTCTGGTCACAAGACCTGAACTTTGTCAAAAACACATTTTTCTGGGTTAATATTACCCGCTCTATTCAAATCTGTTAGTTATTTTTTTGTGCAAACTATTGTAGAAAATAATAATAATAATAATAATATGGTAATATATGTATATATATGTGAATCCTGTCTGGTGAAGGTCCAGTGTATTGTGAATCATGTCTGGTGAGGATCCAGTATATTGTGAATCATGTCTGGTGAGGATCCAGTATATTGTGAATCATGTCTGGTGAGGATCCAGTGTATTGTGAATCATGTCTGGTGAGGATCCAGTGTATTGTGAATCATGTCTGGTGAGGATCCAGTATATTGTGAATCATGTCTGGTGAGGATCCAGTATATTGTGAATCATGTCTGGTGAGGATCCAGTATATTGTGAATCATGTCTGGTGAGGATCCAGTATATTGTGAATCATGTCTGGTGAGGATCCAGTATATTGTGAATCATGTCTGGTGAGGATCCAGTGTATTGTGAATCATGTCTGGTGAGGTCCAGTGTATTGTGAATCATGTCTGGTGAGGGTCCAGTGTATTGTGAATCATGTCTTGTGAAGGTCCAGTGTATTGTGAATCATGTCTTGTGAAGGTCCAGTGTATTGTGAATCATGTCTTGTGAAGGTCCAGTGTATTGTGAATCATGTCTTGTGAAGGTCCAGTGTATTGTGAATCATGTCTTGTGAAGGTCCAGTGTATTGTGAATCATGTCTTGTGAAGGTCCAGTGTATTGTGAATGTCTTGTGAAGGTTGAGATTGCACACACATTTGGAAAGAGGAGCTAAAACTATACTAGAAACAAAAAAACAGAAGTGGGGTCACCAGTTGGGTGCTAAATGACAATTTTAACCATTTATTTGTTGCCTGATTAGACCTAGTTTAGTTTGAATATTAGTCAGGGCCGGATTTACTTGCTTGTGGGCCCTAGGCCAAACCTTATCAGTGCCCCCCCCCCCCCCCCCCCCAAATATATATATATATATCATAATATTGTAATGTAAAAAAAAAAGAATTACAACATAATGTAACGTATCAATAATTTTATTCAAATTAGTTTTATATCATGTACAACTTATTCTTACACAAAGGAATAATGGAAAAAAATACAGTCAAATTGAAGCATAATAAATTTTGCAATAAGAATTACAACATAATGTAATATATTACACATTAATAATTTTTAATCAAATTAGTTCCATATCAAGTACATCAAAGTAAATCAAGTTCCATATCATGTACATCTTACACATAGGAATAATGGAAAAATACAATGAAACTGAAGCATAATAAATTTTGCAAGCACAACTATGTGAAGTTCAAAATGACTTTTTCCTGCTTTTTTCTATGGCAAATTTGTCAATGATACTGTTTGTGTCAAGGGATTGTAGGAGGTCCCCAGTGGGCCCCCAGTTACTGGTGGGCCCTAGGCCAATGGCCTATGTTGCCTATTGGAAAATCCAGCCCTGATTATTGTTGTAGTGTGAGCGTGTGATAATGCAGTGCTGTGATCTATCTACTTGTGAGTTGCTCCCCCAGTTAATTGAATGTCAGGTTAGGGCAACTGAATGCCTGGTTAGGTCAAATAAATGCCCAGTTAGGTCATTTGAATACCAGGTTAGGTCAAATAAATGCCCAGTTAGGTCATTTGAATACCAGGTTAGGTCAACTGTATGCCCTTGATGATTGGTTAGGTTAAGTCTGATATTTTCCTTAGTTAAGGAAACATTTTATTTAATAAATAGGTTAGGTTAGGTTATGCTTTACTGTATAAAATGTAGTAAAAAATATATTTTTCAAGTGTATTTTGGTGTGCTTTGTTCGAATATGACCTTCATTTCTTGTGCAAATGAACAGAAATACAGTTGTCATTGCATGGCCCAAACAGTATTTCTGTTCATTTGCAGAAGAAATGAAGGTCATATTTGAACAGAGCACACCAAAATACACTTGAAAAATGTATTTTTTACCAAAAGTTCAGGTCATGTGGTCAGCAACATAATTACCAATACACGGCGCCCTCGATATATGTGAGGGATAGGTTCTGCTTAAACCTCACATAATGCAAATTCGTATATATCGAACTTATAGTTAAATGAAAAAAATAGGGATACATTCCATGACCAGTTTTTTTCTTTACCCTCCCAGTACCCCCAATAATAAATATGTCACTTTTTTATACCAAAAACGTTCAACAAGATAACAGTAATGCTATATTACATCAACACTGTACAGCAGGGGTTCCCAAATTGGTGTTCCGCGGAACACTTGTATACCGTGAGAAGTGTTCCATGGAACACAATTTGGGAACCCCTGCTGTACAGTATAAATATTAAAGGACATAGTAAGCTGAAGGCCCAGTACTAGGCAGAGGACATTTAGAAGCCATGTCTACAATAAACAGTAAGACAAAACTGGAAAAAGCACTCTCTAAAAATAGTGAAAAACACAATACAGTCTAGAGCACAACGCACACGCTATAATGGTTTATGCAAGACTTTTGTTGTTTGGTGGGAACACTTCAGTGCGCTCAGCAATATTTCACACTAGGTGGTGCATAAATGCAAATTTTTTCCACATATACTGAATTCTTGGTAGAAATAAGGTCTTCGCATGTGCTGAAGACGCATATATCGAGGGCGCAGTGTATGTGTTTTAACTAGCTTAAACTAGTTACAGAGGATTGTGTTAAATTTAGCCAGTCACAAACTGCTACTGTTTATGAAAAAGTGCTCTAAGTGTGGGAAAGTGTGTTCCTTTGATAAAAATACCCAGTTCTTTCATTGCCAAAAGCATTGGTCAAATGGTAAAAAGTGCAACTTTACAAATAATATATTTTTGAAGGATCCAGGCAGATCTGTAAAAGTAGCAGAAAAAAAAAATCAAGAATTAATGCCTGGTTAGGTCAATTGAATGCCCAGTTAGGTCAACTGTACGCCCTTGATGATTGGTTAGGTTAAGTCATATCATCTTCATTAAAAAAACATTAATTATTTAAAGTGCTCTAACATGTTTATTTTCATTTCTCAAAAATTTAAATCAGTGACCAAAACTACATTAGTATACCAATTTTCATTAAAATTTGGTGCTAGCCCCAAATGGAAAAGATCCAAAAATACCAACACGACTACATACACATGGGACAAGATGGTTTGATGAGTGAATAATGGAGTTTGGTGGACGTGTTCTACCAAATCTTAACCTTTTTTTTTTTTTTTTTTTCCCATCAAATTTTATTTTCATCATTTCCTCCAAAAAAAAAATTACTTTCCAAGAATGTAGAAAGAGAGTTAAACACATATCAAAAGTGAAAATAGCAGAATGCATATCAAAAATGAAAGGGACATTAAAACAAATATTAACCCAGACTTGTACTAGGCTAGTGTACTTTTTGAAAAAAAATTTAACTAGTAAAAAACTCAGTAATTATGTATATAGACACATTCAGTCATTTTACATACCAAAATACATTTTTCTAGTAGTATTTGATGTGATTTGGGTAATGGTTCAGAATACGGGTGCCACTTAAGCAAAATTTCGAAAAATACCATAGAGACAAAGTTGTTTCTCTCATTAAAATATGTTGATTGCACATGTCGCATTGTCAAAAAAATGAAGTTAGAAAATTACAAAAAACATATTTTTGGGTATGAATCTAGGACATTTTTAGTTAGCAACCCTACTATTGTATCGTTCATTCACTTCACACTTCAGTTTGAAAATGGTTTCAGTCTGTGACGGATGTGAGGTGACGCTAGTAGAGCTCGCATGGTATTCTCCCTTTAAATGTAGTGTGTCCAATTTGTATAATTTAGGTCTCGGGGGTACGGGGCCAGAGCCCCCATAAAGATCACATATCACAAATTGATCGGTATAGGGTTTTATATTTTTTAGGTTAGTTAGGTTAGGTTAGGAGTTAGGTTTTCCATGAAACCTAGGTTTTTCTCATGGTTTTTGATGTTTCATGACATGTTTTTTCCTTTGAAACATGCCAAAACCATTGGTTTCCTATTGTTTAGGACAAATCTGACTATCGCTATTACAGTAAATTATTGCTTGTGCTGTGTTACCCCACCCAAAACCCCCGGGTAATGGTTCAGAATACAGGAGCCACTTAATTAAGCAAAATTTTGAAAACCACCATAGAGACAAAGTTGTTTCTCTTATTAAAATACGTTGATTGCATGTCGCATAGTCAAAAAAACGAAGTTAGAAAATTACAAAAAACATATATTTTTGGGTATGAATCTAGGAAATTTTGAGTTGGCAACCCTACTATCATATCGTTCATTCACTTCAGTTTGAAAATGGCTTTGGTCTATGATGGATGTGCTGTGATGCTAGTAGAGCTCGTATGGTGTTCTCCCTTTAAATGTAGTGTGTCCAATTTGTATAATTTAGGTCTCAGGGGTACGGGGGTGGAGCCCCCATAAAGATTACATACCACAAATTGATCGGTATAGGGTTTTATATTTTTTAAGTTAGTTAGGTTAGGTTTTCCATGAAACCTAGGTTTTTCTCCTGGTTTTTGATGTTTCATGACATGTTTTTTCCTCCAAAACATGCTAAAATCATTGGTTTCCTGTTGTTTAGGATAAATCTGACCATCACTATTACAGTAAATTATTGCTTGTGCTGTGTTCCCCCACCCAAAACCCCTGGTTCCCACGGTGGTCCCCCCAGATTGTAGGAAGGGTTGGGGGGAGTGAAATAACTTCAAGCAATAATTTACTGTAATGGCGATGGTCACATTCATCCTAAACAACAGGAAACCAATGGTTTTAGCATGTTTTGGTGGAAAAAACACAAAAATTGAGGTGGCACCCCTATTCTGAACTGTTACCGTGATTTGTTCAAATCTGACCTCCATTTCCCTCAGAAATGAGATCCAACAAAGTTATATTACTTTGAAGTTTGGCTCATTTTCAAGGGAAATGGAGGTCAAAATCTAAGCAGAACACATCAAATATTACTAGAAAAATGTATTTTGGTATTAATTAACTTAACCTAACCTAACCTAACCTAACCTAACCTAACCTGGAAGGGAAAAAAATGCTGCAAAAATATCATATTCAAATCTACATAATTTGGTAAGGACACATCTGCAAACATAGTGACTTATATCAAAATGATGAGAAAATTATGCTTTAATATTTTATAATTATATTTGTTTTTGATATTCTGAATGTGATGATACTCATATTATCCAAAAACTCATCCAGATTTGAAACTAGCCTCCTAAGTTAAATATTTCAGCTTGAAAAGTGACGCACCAGATTTTATAAATTTCTACTAGTCCTTAGTTTGAATTCAGCATTATTCCAGGTCTGTGGTTCATTCCACTCACTGTCTTTGAGTCTATCTCCAGCCTCCAATCACTTAGTTCGTAAGTTCAGCCAGTAAGTCTATCTAATTTTGTTCCAATGTTAGTGGTCCAACGACAAAAAACAAAAGGTAAACTCCATCTTCAACCAAATTCAAAGTAAGCCCTGAACATACTGTTAGACCTACTTGGGTGATTAGATAAGAATAGCAGAACAGAACATCTTTATTGCGGATCATTCATAATCAATAGCCACTTAACCTAACATACAAGTGCAGTCTTATATCTTACGTATTATACACTGAACTTAATACAAAAATAAGGCCAACATAGCCACTTAACCTAATATACACGTACAATTTTAAGTATTATATACTGAATATAACAAAAATGAAGCCCATAGCCATTTAACCCAACATACAAATACAATCTTAGGTTATTATTTGTGTTTTGACCCAGTCACACCCAGCTATAATAGCAATATATATTGAATAACCAATCAAAACTGAATAAGAAAATATATACCGTATTTGTCGGCTTATAACACACACTTTTTTTCCTTATAAATACCTTAAAAAAATCACCCTGCATCTTAGAAGCCGAAAGGAAGGATGAAACATCCATCAATAGCACAAGTGTGTGAATGGGTACTGAAGTCATGGCATGATGTTAAGACTGAAATTGTGGTCAAGTCCTTTAAAATATATGGTATAAGTAATGCAATGGATGGCACTGAAGATCATTTATTGTATGAGAGTGACAATGATACAAGTGGTGGTGATGATGATGGGGATAATAATGATAATGTCAGTAATGAATCTGAAGTTGATTAATAACAAATAATAAGAGTAATAATCATATCTTTCTTTATTGGCTTTTAGGTTTTCTTTTTATTAAATTTTATATATCCATTGTATTAATAATAAAGTGAATCAAAAACTTTTTTCTTGAATTTACCTTTCTAAAATTAAGGTGCATCTTTCATGGCGCAGCGTCTTGTAAGCCGTCAAATACGGTATATTATCTTATGCAAATTTGTATAAAAAGTACTTTATAAAAAAAATATTTTCTACTTTCTAATATGTACGGTATGTATATAAATTTCAGTTAATTTGTTTATTTTGGCTACCTTTTTTGGAGATTTTCATTCAACTATAGGTTACTTTATTTATTTTTGGCTACTTTTTCTTGATTTTGCCTACTTCTTTCTGTTACTCGTTAGTTTGGTGATTTTTGTTCTAGAACCATGATGTGTCAATCTTGTGAACTTGATTTTGAAGACCTAATCCGCCTTGTTGGCCTTGAAGAAGATAAAAGTTTAGATGTTTTTTCCAATCATGGCATAATTCCAACATCCGTGATTTGCCCTAAATGTAATACTACCTGTATTTTAAGATAAGACTCGAAGATGATTGAATGCTTGTGGAAGGATGTGAAATTGTGGGTTTTTTGCATGCTGGGAACAGATGCCCTCATTACCAGAAATATTTTGCATGATACTTGTTCCTGGCAGAACATCCTGATGATTTTACAGTTCCTGCATCACTTCCTTACTGCAATTGCAGAACTATATCCTCCAAAATAAGGTGACTGGTTTGGTTTGGTTAGGTTAGGTTAGGTTGTGTGTTAGCACGAATGCAAACTTTTCTGGTCGATTTTGGGGTGTTTTGCATGAATCTGCCATCCGTTTCCTGTGCAAATGGGTAGTTTTCGAGATGACGATATCTCGAAAACTACGCATTTGCACAGGAAACGGATGGCAGATTCGTGCAGAACACCTCAAAATTGACCAGAAAAGTTTGCTCTCATTATAAAAAGAGTGGATCAAAAAACGAATAATTACCCAATCTTATTTAACACAACTTAATATGCATATATAATTTTTGCTACATGACAAAAATAAGGTATTGTAAACCAGCAGTTATGTTGTCCTATCCTAGCAGGTAGGCTATGGTTGTCACAAGCTAGCCTACTGTAGCCTAATTCAAACGCGAAAATGAGAAAAAATACTTGTAATGAAAGTTGAAATTTAAATGCACAAAAATATCAAACTTTGTGAAATAACAAAACAACTCAATTCAACTCTAGGATACTTATAAACCCAACATCTACATTTAAACTTTAAATTTACTGCTTGTGGATTGGTTGTTTGGTTATTTTAGTATGACTGTTCATCAGGGCCGTTTCCTGGCATAAGCACACTAAGCGGCCGCTTAGGGCCCCGCTGTTACTAGGTGGCGCCTTGACAGGCTCCCAGGTCATAGCTCAGTGGGCAAGAATAGGAATATAGCTGAAGTTATTATTAATATTATTGCTATTATTATTATTATTATTATTATTGTCGTATTAATTAAAGTTTTTGTATGAGACAAATGTGATAAAACGGAGACAAACGAAACGTTTTGGTCGTTATGTGTAAATAACTATTGAGATCTTATTTCTATATTATTTAACTTTATTCTTACTATGCGCTTATACTTCTTAAATGCTTAATTTTTCTAGTATTGTAAAATATTATTTCACTAATTTACTAATTATTAAAAGATTTTGTCACACTTTAAAATCTAGGATTATTTTCATTATGTTTTCAAGTTTATTAATTCTTTTCTCATCTTTTTCAGATAATGTGAATTTTGTTGGTTAAACCTAAATGGTCTGATTAATTATTTGAATGTATTTGATTAACGTTACAATTATAACAATTATTATCAGCATCATTATTATCATGATTATTATTATTTAGCAGATTAGTTGTGGTTAACTAGATGTGACTTCGTGCATCTTGGAAAATGAAACGACATATATCCATCAGGAGCTGAAAAACGGAAAAAGAAGAAAATAGAGGAGGAGAAGCTTTCCAGTAGCACAGGTGAGATGTGCCACTTGTATATTCTTATGATTACAGTTCAGGCAACTAGGTTAGGTAGACCATCAAGCTAGGCAAGTGCTCAGGAATCGTGTAAAGTAAGCTAGTCTCTGTAATATTTATAATATTTCGAAATGTGAAATTTAATGGATCACATCACCTCAAATTCTGTTCACACATATCAATTATCAAACAAGATAAGAAAGAGTATTTTAGCAAAAATTAACAGAATATGTAATGTTATGTTCTTCTCAGGAGCACTACTGAAATATTTGGAAACGCCATCCTCAGCAAAGCCTGATGAGCATCATGAGCCAACAGCAGGACCATCCTCTATGCAACCTCAAACACCAGTAGAAGTAGAGCCTGATGAACCGACAAGTGGCCCACCTTCTGTTCAGCTTCAAACACCACACACAGGCATTTCTACTGAGCACAAGAACCAAGATCTGCTCCACCGCTTGATCCGTATGACTGGCCAGTTGTCCTGTCAGATGCCTTGAAGACAGATCTGGTGTCTCCAGGACCATTTCAAATCAGTCCAGATTTCACATTCCCTAAAAGAGAGAACGGTAGAAGCGTTCATCACCATTACATGTACAGAACATTAATTAATGGGGAAAAAATAAAGCGAAGCTGGCTGATGTTCTCTAGAAGGAATGATGCTCTTTATTGCTTCTGCTGCAAGTTGTTTTCAAGGAAGTCGTACAAACTAATTACGGATGGACTTTCAGACTGGATAAACGTTGGTTCGCTTCTGAAAGACCATGAAAATAGTTCAGAACACGCAGATAACATGGCAACATGGAAGGATCTGGAACTGCGGCTAAAAACTGGGAGGACCATTGACCAAACTGAAATGTCATTAATGGAGGTAGAGCGAAGACGCTGGCGAGATGTTCTCACACGTCTTGTAAGTATATCCAATCACTGACAGAGAGAAACCTTGCTTTCAGGGGGTCTTCCTCTACATTGTACAATCGAGACAATGGCAACTTCTTGAAGGAGGTTGAGCTGCTTGCCAAATTTGATCCAGTGATGAAACAACACATCAGCAGAGTCGAAAGTGGCCAATATAGTCATTCAAGTTACCTAGGAAACATCATTCAAAATGAGCTCATTGGGTCCATTAGTGGGAAGATCTTGGATGCCATTGTTGCAGAAATAAAACAAGCTAAATATTACTCACTCATTTTAGACTGCACTCCAGACATAAGCCACCAAGAACAGATGCCGATTAATATCAGAACTGTTAAAATGGTGAAAGCCCAAGAAGTATTCTTTTATTTCTGGTACTTCTTGAGGCTTCAGAAAGTACAGGCCTGGGTTTATCAGTTCTGATTCTGAAGAGACTAGATGAACTGAATATTCACTTTGATGACTGCAGAGGACAGTCATATGATATGACAACGGAGTGAACATGAAGGGCAAGAACAAAGGTGTTCAGGCAAGGTTATTAGAGAAGAACTGTCGTGCACTCTATGTTCCATGTGAGGCTCACACACTGAATCTTGTAGTGGCTGATGCAGCTAAAGCTTCCACAGATGCCATCAGCTTCTTTGGCAACGTACAAAAATTGTACCACCTTTTTGTAGCAGCTACAGAGAGATGGACAATCCTAAAGAAGCACGTGAACATAACACTCAAGTCTTGAAGTGAAACCAGGCGGGAGAGCCGGCTTAAGAGCATTGAGGCTGTGCGATACCAGAGCCACAACATCAGAGAGGCCCTGTTGGAAGTCAGAAAAGATGCCACAGATGCCATAGCCAGGACTGAAGCACAAGCACTTACAGAGGAGGTAGGGTCTTATCACTTTCAGATTTGCACAGTAGTATGGTATGACATACTTCATGCAGTTAACCATGTGAGCAAACTTCTGCAGTCTCCTACAATGCAGTTTGATGTGGCAGTCAACCTCCTCACAAAAACAAAAGACTCACTCACCAGCTACAGAAACAGGTTTTGTTGCAGCACAAGTCGTAGCTAGGGACATATGTGAGGAAATGAATGTGGAGGCTGTGCTGAAGGAGAAGAGGCTCAGATCCACAAAAAAGCACTTTGCTTACGAAGCTCCTGATGAACCATTTACAGAAGCCTTAAAGAGGCTGGAAGTCAAATTTTTCAATGTGGTGGTGGATTGTGCCATCGGGTCAATAAATGAGATATTCAAAACATTAGATGATCTACAGATCTACAGAAGCTAAGGCTAACAAAGACCCTAAGATCCACTCTAAGGTTAGCCCGAGAGAAAGGAAAGAGTAGGGGGTTAAGAGAAGAGAAGAGAAGAAGGGGTTAAGTAAGGAGCAACACCTATCACTCGTGGGTTAACATTCATTCAGAAAAAGAGGAAAAAAGTCTCACCATCATCATCCGCCGGCCACTGCCGACAAGTCAGAAAAATAGTCGGAGAAAATAGGAGAGGGGTGAAAGATGAAAAGAAGTAAAATAAGAACGCTTACAAACTAAATGAGAACCAACTCTTTGTGATCATTTATTTATTTATATAAAGTCAAACAATGACAACGGTCTTCTGAAAAAGGAATAAGCATAATAAGTAATCACTTGAATAAAACATAAACATAAACATAATCATTGTCCTCTATCTCCTCCCAAGTCTTTGATACTAGATGTGATATGAGGTAATTGCAGTACAGTAGTGCAAAGACTTATATTGTTTTATAAAGTGAATACAGTATAGTACTTTAATAGGAAAACATAGATACTAGTTTATTTAAGAGTAATATGAGACATAAGGCTTTGCTATTACATCATGATGAATACGATACTGTAGAAACTAAAATATAAATACTTATGGAATTATACAGTACATTATATCCAATCAAACATATTACAATACAATTAGAGAGTTCAGCGAGAGATTGAATCATATATTAAAATAAGGGTTGTACAACGGTATTCCTGACAAAAGTAATAGTACAGTAGTGAGGTTACAGCTGTATTGGGAACACAATATAAAGTTCTTAGTAAGTAAAGTGTAAAGTGTACTGTACTCTATCTCTCCCCCAAGTCTTTGAGCCAGCAATTTTATAAAGAAGATTATTAAGGATAATATGGCAAAAAAAAAAAAAAAAATTTGTATGTTTACGGATAAAGACTAAACCTTATTTTGTCAGTGCCCTTAATTTAAAGCATACTTGATTGGTTACTCTTCTTGATTCATATGGTAGTCTTCATGCCAGGTAGGGGGGCGTCTGGTACGGTTCGAATGCCTTAGTGGAGTTGCAGTTTGGGGTGCCGTACCCATTGGCCTAGGGGGTGCGGTGGTAGTATGTCGATGGGCGGCGTTGACATGTCTTCTTGGGTGGGGGGTGTGGTCTCTTCAGGGATCGGGCGCCTTCGTTCAACGTGCGGGCTGGACCGTGTCGGACTACGGGGTGAAGCGGGTGTCTTTGGTCCTGGTGCTGACCTGGCAGGTGTAGGTGGTGCAGCAGGTGGGCTGTTGGTGGGCACCGCTAGGAAGTTCTTCAAATGTTGGTCTATGGTCATCTTTGGAGCAGGTGTGCTGAAGGGTTCATATTTTTTAAGGAATTTCCTGTTCCTTACAGTTACCCTCCCAGATCCATCGACCCTAACCACGTACTGGTCAAACTGCCTGACTTCGATGACCACACCTGTCTTGTCCCATTTACGGGCGTGTGGACCGACCTGGTTCTGGATGCGTATAAGGTCTCCGACTGCTAGTGGTGGGAGTCTCTTGGTGTGCTCTGACCAGCGTTCCGCACCCCTCATGTGGCGGTTCCTCAGAGCTCTTCTCGGGTGGCCAAGTTTTCACGCCACGTGTCGTGTGGTTTATATCGGCCGGGAAGGATTGGAATGAAGTCCCGGATAGGGCGGCCGAATACACACATTGCTGGGGAGTGTTTTGTATCTCTATCCGGCGTGTTTCTGTATTGAAGCATGGCCCGTTGAAAGTTTTCGGTGTTGAGGTCGCCGTTTGGTCCAGTGTTGTCGGTTATTAGGCGTTTCGTTGTCTTGACACCAACTTCTGCCCGACAGTTGCTGTGAGGGAAAGCCACTGATGAGAGTCGGTGGTGTACGCCCCAGTTTTTGAGGAACTGCCGTGTGGCTGCTGCGGTAAATTCAGGGCCCCCATCGGAAGCCAGTTCGTCGGGGATGCCGAAGGTGACGAAGGTCCGTCGGAGGCAGGCGATGAGTCCAGCAGCACCATCTGATGACCTCTCTACTATTGGCCAGTTGAGTATCTGTCCACCACGACCAGGTAGTTTACTCCTTTGTAGTGGAAGTAGTCCGCGCAGACGCACTGGAAGGGGTATTCTGGTGATGTTGGTGGAGTGGGTGGAGCGCTGGGCTGGGTTGGTGCCATGCGGTTGCAGTGGTTGCAGCTAGCCCGTAGTGCTGTGATGGCTGGTGTGATGCCAGGCCAGAAAATGGAGTCTTCTGCTCTGGAGATCATGGATGAAGTACCTTGATGAGCTGAGTGGAGTGAAGCCAGTACTTCTTGCCTGAGGGCCGGCGGGATAACCGTGCGGTTCCTGTACATTACCACGCCGTCAACAGTGCGGAGGTCGTCGCGAAACTGGTGATATTCCCGCAGCTGTGCAGGGAGTGCATGGCGGGATTCAGGCATACCGGACTCTATGACATTGGCTAAACTATTCATGACTTCATCGCTGGTCGTGGCGGTGCGTACTCGATCCCATGTCACTGACGCCAGGCTCAGCGAGTTGAGTGTTGATGCGGCTGCAGAAATGACGCAGGCTTCCATGCCATTACCATCTGTCAGTGATGTCCGTATGCCGGCTAGGAAGGTGGGGGGGGGAAAGAACGCCGTTCCCTCGCATGGTTGATGGATGGCTGCTACATCATCGGGGAGTGTCAGTGGTATGGGGTCGCCAGTGGGGTATCGTGACACCCCGTCAGCAGCTTTGTGTTTCGCGCCTGGTACGTGGATCATCCGGAAGCGGTACCTGAGGGTTTTTTCCTTCAAGTTTCTGAGGCGTGTATTAGATATGTCCTCTAGGGATCTGTCACCAAACACTTTGAGGAGAGGTTTGTGGTCCACTGCAATTATTAGGTCTTCGCATCCCAGCACGAAGTACCTCGCCTTGTCAAGGGCATCGGCGACAGCAAGTGCTTCTCCTTCTACTGGTGCATAGCGGGACTCAGCTGAGGTAGTGAATCTACTGCCGACCAATGTGACACGCCATCCAGTATGGCAGCAGAAGGGTTCGACTCGTGTACAGGTGCAGTGTTTCTGAAGTAGCCAGTAGCCGATGCCTGTTTTCGACCAGTCTGTGGCGAGGCATGTGGGCTTGGTTTTGTCAAAAATTTTAACACCCTCCTCTATTTCTGTGATGATGACATCCTTTGATTCTTCGAAGATGGTTTCCAATTCGTCATCCCACTTGAAAGGTGTTCCTGGCTTCAGAAGTAGGCGGAACGGCTGCATCCTCTTGGCCATGCTGAAGGCATACGACACCTGGTTGATGAGCCCGAACCATGATCGAACGTCGGTGATGTTCTTTGGAGATGGAAACTCTAGGATTGCTTTGAGGTATTTTTTACAGGGTCGGACACTGTCAGATGTGATCTCGAAGCCTGCAAATTCAACCTTGTCCTGACAGAACACAAACTTGTCGGGGTTCAGTGTGATTCCGTGTCTGCCGCAGGTGTCAAGCCACTGGGTGGCCTGGAAGAAGCTCTCCTCCACTGTGTCTGACCAGAGCAAGACGTCGTCAATGCACTTTGTATTGTTAGGGATGCTCGATACAATTTCGTCGTACCTTCTTGTGTAACCGTCACCAGATGCAATGTAACCCTGGGGAGCGGTTTTGTAACGGTAGCGACCCCAGGGCGTTATGAAGGTGGTCAAGTGGCGGTCTTCTTCACAGATTGGTACGCTGTGATATCCATTCCATGCATCAAACACTGTTTTCTTTTTGCCTTGCGGTACTGATCTGGCCTGGTGGAATGGCGATTGAGTGTGGTGTGTTTCGCGGGTGGCGTGAGCGTTGAGGGGTTGAAAGTCAACGGTACGCCTTGGTTTTCCGTTCTTTTTGGCGCACACCACCATTCTGTGACACCAGGTTACGGGCTCACCAACGGGTACTGGTTCAAGGACACCCAGTCTGACATCTTGGTCGAGGCCAGCCTTCACGTCCTCCTGCCAGTGGATTGGTACTGGGACGGGGGTGTGATGTGCGACTGGTTTGGCATTGGGGTCCACCATCAATTTCATTGGGGGGCCGTCCATCATGGGCAGCGCTTGGTGGTCACAAGTGTTGAAGGTGCTTGATTTGTAATAGTCCAGCAGGTATTCCTTGAGCTTTTGCTGGTTCGCCGCAACAGCGGGTAGCGGTAGCTCGATTGGAGGTGATGGAGGATGTTGGCGTCTTGGACAGTCGCAGTTAGTTACAAGTCCGCTGTCACTGTGTGGCGTGCTGGCACTGTTGTTACAGTATTGTGCTGGATCCAGTTGGACTTCCCCCACTGTAGGAAATCTTCCCGAGATAATGCCGAGTGAAACGCATGCCTCTCTGCTGATGAAGAACTTGTCAGAAGAATCTGTCACATATGTTACCTGTCTCGTTTCTACTTGTTGGCCCTGTTCATCCTTGCCAGTGAGGCGAAGTATGGCTGCGCCAAGGATTTTGATGCCCTTGTTGTTGGCGGCGTGCATCTTCATGGTCACAGGGATGAGGTCAGACTGGAGAAGCCCGAGGCGGTGGATAACCTTGATACCGGTGAGGCAGCTCTGACAGCCTGTGTCTGCCATGGCAGGCAGTACCACGGTTTTTGGGTGGGCATTGAGGGTTGCCCCAAGCGCCTCGTAGTCTTCGGGGAGAGTCCTGACTGTCAGGTTGATGTGTGGCTGTGGTTGTGAGTTCTCCTTGATCCATATGTCCGATAGTTCATTGTAAATGTGATGGTCGAGGGCGATTGCTCTTTTCTTATGTGGCTCGGAAGTGTTGCTTGGGCGCAGAGAAGATCAAATACCGCACCTTCGCACTCATCAGCTTTATTAGGAGTGGCTGAAAGGCTCTTGTCCTTGTCTTTGCTCCTGCATACGGATTCCCAATGGCTGTCGCGCTTGCAAATTTTGCATTTGTGGTTGTACGCAGGGCAATCCTTCTTGCGTATGTGGACTGGGGCTCTTCTGCCGTGTCCTTTTTTACCACAATATGAACAGGGGGCATTTTTGTCTTGTGGGGGTATTTGCTTACTTCTCCTGTATGTGCTGCCTGGCCTCCACGGCATGGGAGTCCAGCAGTCGTGATGCTGAGCGCTTGCCTGCTTCCTTCGCCTCGACAAACTGAAAGACGTCTTCCAGGGTCATCTCCTGGTTACTGTTGCCGAGGAGTTCCAGTTGTATTTCCGGGTCAGCAATTCCGCGGGTAAGGACGTCGCGAAGGATGGGGTCAGTGTAATTTACGTTGTTGTTGCAGCTTGGGCATTCAACAAGAAATTTGCAGACTCCGGCCTGACCACGAAGACGGGCTCCAAAACTGCGCACAGTTTCGTCGCGGTCTTGTCGCATATTGTGTAGGGTAACCCTGGCTACCATGGTGTTCTCCTCACGGACAGCTAGTTTCTTGATTGCAGCAAGGACTTCATCTTCGGTTTTGTTTGTTAGGCTTCCACCTGCGGATCTTGTCAAATCTTTGCGGAGTGAATCGTCGCAGCATTCAAGTAGTTGTACCACTTTGTCCCTACCAGTGATTTTTGTAGCTTCCGCATAATCTGTCCAACGCGACGTAAAATATGCCCAGTCTTCACTGGTACCTGCAGCCGAAATGGTTGGCCGTCTTACTTTCTCAACCTTTGCAGAGACTGTCGGGCTTGGGACATGGGTCGTGCAGTGGGCTGTTATAAGTGCGGCTACAATGGCTGGGTCCAGGTCTGCTGTGACATAGGTACAACCTGTGATAGGACATTCTACGGCAGGCATTGTGGATAGCGTTTGTTGAAGTTGCTTAATTAGGTTGGGGTGGTTGACAGTTGCTTGAATTTACCACGTATGTAGACTTATTTTATTATTTATTTAATTAATCAGTCATTTGTACCTAAGACCGTTGTCATAAATGAGAACCAACTCTTTGTGATCATTTATTTATTTATATAAAGTCAAACAATGACAACGGTCTTCTGAAAAAGGAATAAGCATAATAAGTAATCACTTGAATAAAACATAAACATAAACATAAACATAATCATTGTCCTCTACAAACCATGCAAACACAGTCTTAACTCACTGTCATACCATGCAAACTACAAACATGCAAGGAAAGAGTTAGAGACATGCAAAGTAAGGAGATAAGAAAAAAAAAGTAGGTAAATTTAAACAAAAAGTGGATTAGTTTACACTACGAGCTACATCTACGTTCGTGTTAGTCTAATTTTTTTTTTTTTAATAATAATTTTATTGCTGGCATCACACGCTGGCATGTCACAAGCTGGCATTCATTGTCAACAGACTCCTCCTCGAGCACCACCACCAGAGCTCCTGTTGCTAACTTTGTTTTTTTAAGTTAAACAACGTTAATATTTTTAAAATGTCTGTCAAGACGGTTCTTAAACATATTAACGCTGGTAGAATGAACGACTGACGCCGGAAGATTATTCCATTTATCAATTACTTTAAACGTAAAAAAGTTTTTAGCGATGTTAGTAATGAAACGTCTGCCACGCAACTTAAATCCGTTATTGCGAGTATTACTATTATCGAAAGTGAACAATTTGTCAAAATTTACGTTATCGATGTTATTAACGATTTTGAAAACTTCAATAAGCTCCCCCCTTAATCTTCTAGTTGCGAGTGAATACAAGTCTAACTCTTTAACCCTATCTTCATAAGGCTTATTGCGCAATGACGGAATAAGTTTCGTGGCACGACGCTGAACCCTTTCTAACCTATCAATATCCTCACGCAAGTACGGGCACCAAAACTGAACGGCATATTCTAAATGAGGCCTGATTAGGGACTTGTAAAGGGGCAATATAATATCCTTCGATTTAAATTCGAAATTACGCGCTATGAAGCCTAACATCCTATTGGCTTTTGCGCAAGACTCCAGGCACTGGTTCCTAACCTTTAAATCCTTAGATACGCGTACGCCTAAATCTACTTCCTCGTCAACGCTCGCTAACTCCCTATCATCCATTGTGTACGCGTAATTATTGTTGCGAGAACCTATATGCAAAACTTTACATTTGTCTACGTTAAATTGCATCTGCCACTTATCTGTCCATTCCATAATCCTATTTACATCGTCTTGGATCCTATTTCTATCGTCCTCGTTAACAACCTTACCGCCTATTTTAGTATCGTCCACGAATTTTGACACGTTACTAGTCAATCCTACATCTATGTCGTTAATGTAAATGACGAATAGCAATGGGCCTAACACTGAACCCTGTGGGACACCGCTACCTACATCTAACCACCCTGATTCACTACCATTAACTACGACCCTCTGTCTCCTAGCACGAAGCCATTCTTCTAACCAGTTAGCTACCTGACCGCGTATACTGTGCACTTTGACCTTCGCAATTAGTCTCCTATGCGGAACTGTATCGAACGCCTTTTTAAAATCTAAATAAATAACGTCAGTTGCTCTATGCCTATCGTATTCGCGCACTATTTCGTTATAAAATTCTAACAAATTAGTTAAACAAGACCTATGGCGTCGAAACCCATGCTGACTACTATTAATCAAATCTCTACTTTCTAAGTGATCGATAATACGATCCCTAACTACGGATTCCAAAAGTTTACCGACAATTGACGTTAAGCTAATGGGCCTATAATTGCTAGCTACTGCGCGGTCGCCTTTTTTAAAAATAGGCGTGACGTTAGCTAATTTGAAGTCTTCAGGAATAATCCCCGTTTCGAGTGACTGATTAAAAATCTTCGTTAAGGGGCCTACGATAACGTCTTTCAAATCTTTCAAATGTCTGGGATAAAACGCGTCAGGGCCTGGAGCCTTGCTAACTTTTAGCCTATCGATATAATGCGCAGTCTCAGCCTCGTAAACAGTTATTTCATCTAAAATAGTCTCGCTACTAAATGGAACGATATCGTCCACGTCGGGGACATTATTTACGTCTTCTACGGTAAAAACTGTCGCAAAAAAGTTATTAAAATACCCGCCATCGCCTGAGCGTCAGAAGCCAAAGCGCCATTAACATCCACTAGAGGGCCTATGTTATCTTTTACCAGCTTACGATTATTTACATATTCAAAAAACTTTTTGGGATTATGTTTACTATCCGCAGCTATAAGTATCTCTAAATTACGCTTGGCATTCCTAACTGATCTTTTAACCTGACGCCTAAGCTCGATATATCTATTAAAGTTAGCTGCCGTGCCATTGCGCTTATTAAGTCTATACGCTCTATTACGCTCGTTTATGAACTCGCCTATTTCCCTATTCCACCACTTCGGCCTACCACGATTTCTAGCGCGCTTGGGCCTACGAGGAATAAACTCCCTTTCAATATTCCTAAAACTTTCTTTAAACGCCACCCAACGCAAATTTGTGTCATTACCCATAAATAAGTTATCCCAGTCCACTACTCTCATCCTATCCGCAAAACTATCAAAATTAGCCCTACGAAAATCAGGGACTTCTATTACATTACTATCCTGAGTGTTTTCTATCAATAACTTAAACCTAAGAATTTGATGATCGCTACATCCTAAACTCTCGCTTACTTCTAAACCTTCGACTATATTCTCGCCGTTCGTCATCACCAAATCTAAAATATTGTCACCGCGCGTTGGTTCGGTAACTATCTGTCGTAAAAAGTTATCGTCCATAAACTCAACCAATCTCAAACCCTCCTCATTACCAGTAAAATTTTCGTAATTAACATTAGGGCAGTTAAAGTCTCCGACAATTATACTATTCCGATTGTCAATAAAATTACCAAGAAGTGAGTAAAATCTAGTATCTGTATCGAGGGGTTGAACGGGAGGTCTATAAACAACAACAAAATTAAAACTAATACTACGCGCCCTAACTTCAACACATATCGCATTAATTGCTGCCGGAAAATCTAACTTAACCTCGATAACCCTAAGGGAATTATGAATGTACAGCAAAACGCCTCCGCCAAACCTATGTAACCTATCATTAGTAAAGAGTTTAAAACCAGGTATATCAAGTTCCCCCAACAAGTCCCGAGTCACGGTATTTAACCAAGTTTCAGTAATAGCAACTATATCATAGTTGCCGGAATAAATTATCGCCTTAAATTCATTTAATTTATTTCTAATACTACGCGCGTTACAATAAAAGACGTTTAAGTTATTTTTTACCACGGGCCCGCGTTTTAAACTATTTATCACGTCGGGCCCGCGTTTCCCGGACCCACAACGTTTAAAAAAGGCTTCGACCTATACAGCTTTCGCACATTTTCGTCTATTAACCTACCTAGCTTAGCATTACCTATTTCATTAAAATGCACCCCCCATCTTTTATAACAAGGCTAGGATCACTGAATTCGGACCACAGCTTTACGAAGGGTACATTTTCCTCAGCACAAATCTCTTCTAATTTGTTATTCAAAAATATTGTTTTTGACGTAATTTTAAGACCCATCCCGTGCCTAGGGGTAATACCTAGAACTAAAGACCTATCTGACCTCGCCTTCAGGGACCTAATTAACCCCCTATATCTCTCCAAAAGGTCAGGCACTCTCGTATCGGGCCTATAAGAGTCGTTGCCTCCTACCATCGTCACCAACATTGAGTGACGGGAGGCAACGTCGATCCTATCCACTTCGTCTCTAACTCTGTCAACCCTGGCCCCTGGGAGACAGACCCTCCTCCTCTTGGTTGGATGCCGTTTAACGAACTCTTTGTCCATGTGGCGCACTAAAGAGTCCCCAATTAAAATAGTTTCCCCCTCATTCACGTCCCTTTCCAAATGGGAGAAAGGGTTCGAAACCTCGATAGGGGGGGATTCTTCACCTAACGTACGCGGCCTAGCTCCACCCTTAACCTCTCTAAATCCCTCGCTATCTACTACTCTCTAACCTTAACCTCTTCCCAACTCTATCTAACCTTCCCGACAAGATACCTAAACTAGAAACTAGGTTACGCACCTCACCCTTCAAATTACTAACGTCTTCAACGTTAGTATTGGTTCGGCTTCCGTCAACTGTCGCCCTACCTCTGCCCTCATCAAGCGTTGCAAGTTTTTCCGCTACCTCACATACACTGCGTTTTATGTCAACTAATTCCTCCATGAACTCGCAAAAGAAACAAACTGATCTATCGGTAATCGCCATAGGACCGCCGTTATAATCCCTAAATTCCGAATACCACCGGTTAACCCTACACCTAACACACGACGCTTTCTGCGACGGCATCGCGGAATTAAAAATTAGTTTAAACCGTCACAGGTATAGTGTAAGTTAAATTAAACCGGCACGCTATGAAAACTTCTAAATCGCTAAAAACCACTAATATTCGATTACTTAACTATAACAACGTGAATTTAAACGCAAGTATATAAAATTCAAAGCTATCCAAAAGCAAAATTCTCAGCAATATACAAAAGTAGATGCAATATCAGAGAGCTCAGGAAATGCGTCCGTTCAGTACAGAGTCTGGCTGACGAATCCAAGTCTGGCTGACGAATCTATGTGAGGGACATATTTGGGGTTCTCCTAAACTTCACCACAATGAACAAGAAAGACTTGTCCTGCAAGTGTGAAAAGCTCTCTAAGATACTGAGCTCTGGAGCCGACTCTGACATTGATGGAAGAGAACTGGCCTTCGAAATTAAGAACTTGCCGACTTTACCTTCACACAACATGACTGCAGTGGAGCTTCTCTCCTTCATTCATCAGAAGCAACTGGAAGAACTATACCCCAATCTCTGGGTTGCACTAAGAATTGCCTACACTCTACCTGTGACAGTAGCGTCAGCCGAGAGGGGCTTCTCTAAGATGAAACTAATCAAAAACTACCTCAGATCATCAATGGGGCAGGATCGCCTCAGTGGCCTTGGCATCATAAGCATCAACCAGGACGTTGGCAGGGAGATTTCATATGATGATGTTATTGATGATTTCGCCCAGAAAAAAATCTAGGAGGCAAAAATTTTGAAGATACAAACTGTTCTGTATAACTGTTAGCTATTACACGATTGTATCGTAGAGTTAGTAATTGTTTGGTAGTTGATAATTTCATTATTTTTTATACATAGTTCTGTGTCATTTATTCTAAATAATGTATAAGCTAATTTTCAGGAATTTCATGAAGAGTATTTTTTCTGTTTGTCTTCTGAACGTACATATTTGTTGTTTTGGACATAAATGTTTCATTAAAATTGTTTCATAATTGTTTTTTATTAACACGGCCATTTTTTGTATGTGTGTGCTGAGGTGATGTAGTAAGGCGTGAGTTGGTGGATGGAGGGGTGGGGCCTCAAATGGGTATACTGCTTAGGGCCCCCTAATGGCTAGAAACGGCCCTGCTGCTCATGAATGAGATTGAGATGAGGTGACTTGGAAGTTATATTTTGTAGTACACGGAATTTGATATTTTTAATATTATTTACAGTACATATATTAATAAATCGTTAATTAAATATTATTTATAATGTTTTATATTAATTAACCATTAATTAAAATTTTATTGAATGATCAATGCTTTAAAACGGTATTTACCTAAACAAACTCTGTTTAGGTTTAAAAAGCGACTTGAGAAAAAAGAATTAAATGTTTTCAAAGGTACCAATCATGTAAAAGCAGAATGTCTTTTAACCAACAGCAAGATGCCTATAGAACGTATAAAGAAATTACCGACATTTTTTGCATGAGATCTCAGATTCCTCCCTTTTGTTATGTGTGCAAGATGTAGTATATTTAGTGAATATTATAAAAAGTGTAACTAATAAAATAAAGGCCGGATAACGTAATTTCTGTTATTAATGAATGTTTCACCAACCTTGAAAACCTTGAAGGCCAATAATTACCAAGTTTAGTACGTACATATTATCACTGGGGGGTCTGGGGGGCCCCCCGGTTAGCACACGCAATCGGAGAACACACGGGTTAAGGTTAGGTTAGGTTAGGTTATATTACTCTCAGAAGTCTTCTGGAAGAGGCCATCAAGCCTGTGACTCCAGCTCCAAATTTTCACCTTCGGTTATGTGTTCCGTCTGGTGGCGGTCGAGATTAGTTGGCCCACACTCTATCCAACTTCTTCTCAAAGCTCAGAACCGAATCTGAGTCAACTAATGAGGCTGGTAGACTATTCCAGGTGTTTACGACCCTACTGCAGAACATGTATTTCCTCAAATTTAACCTTGGTCTCTCCTTGTAGATCTTCTTGGCGTGCCCCCTTGTCATTGTGTTGTCTTGAATCGTAAATAGGTCTTCGCATATTTGTTTATTATAGATGTTACACGTAATCTTGAACACCTCTAACATATCCCCTCGAGATCTTTTATATGCCAACGTTGGTAAATCTAATTTCTTAAGTCTTTCTTGGTATGGTAGGTCTCTCAATAATGGGATTAGCTTAGTGGAAAGCCGTTGAACATTTTCTAAGGCCTCAATATCCTTTACCTTGTATGGGCACCATATTTGGTTGGCATATTCTAGATGAGGTCTTACAAGTGCAGTGTACAATGATTTAAACATTTCTTCATCTAAGGTCACAAATGTTCTGCGTATTATTCCTACTAATCTATTTGCCTTATTTATTTTCTCTGCTAAATGTTTTTCGAATCTGAGGTTACTATCAATTATAACTCCAAGGTCCTTCTCTGAATTACTCTCACTCATTTCCTCATACATTTCATATTATTTCTTATTCTGGGCAACTGCTCTTCTTATCCTCGTATATTTACACTTACTAGGGTGAAACTTCAGCATCCACTTGTCTGACCACTGCTTCATCACCTCCAAATCCTCTTGCAACTTGCTGCAGTCCTCGTCTTCACTTATTTTTCTGAATACCTTGGTGTCATCCGCATATAAGAAGATCTCACTGTGTTTCACTATATCTGGCAGATCGTTGATGAATATCACAAATAACGGGGGCCCAATAACTGATCCTTGAGGAACACCACTAGCCACCTCTTTCCAATCAGAGGCTTCACCATTAACCACTACCCGTTGCTTTCTATTACTGAGGAACGACTCGATCCATGTTATGAAACTACCAGTGATATTGTAACTTTTTAGTTTTTCCAGCAAACCTTCTATGTGGTACCCTATCAAATGCTTTCACGAAGTCGCAATAAGCAATGTCGACTGCGGCTCCCTCATCCAAGAATTGGGTCCATTTGTCTAAGACTTTGATAAGCTGTAGAACTGTTGACCTTCCGAAATAAATCCAAACTGCTTACTACTGAATAAATTATTCTTTTTCATGTGCTGCATGATCTTTTCCCTTATAATTGATTCCATGATTTTGCATATTACACTTGTCAGGCTAATAGGTCTGTAGTTACCCGGCTCACATCTGTCTCCTTTTTTGAAAATTGCTGTAATGTTTGCACTTCTCCAATCTGACGGAATTTTTTTACTATTAAATGAGTATTCAAATATGATGAATAGGGTTTCTAGTAATTCTTCCATTACTTCTTTTATCACTCTCGGGTGGAAACCATCAGGTCCTGGTGATTTGGTCCTCTTTACCTTTTTAATATGGATCTTTTCGGTTTGACGGCCTATAATATTTTTTAACATTACTTGTTTTTTATTTCCCAGTTTTAATCTATGATTTAAAAAATAACATTCATGTTTTACAGAAACAAATAATGAGGCAGTTATATGCAATTTAACAAATTTAAAATATATATTTTTAAACCGTATTGGGATCTTTTTGGTTTGACGGCCGGCGGAAAAAAACGAGTCATGGCTACGGGACCGTCAAATTCTAGACTCTACCAACTGGTTAGGTTAACTGAATGCCCAGTTAGGTTAACAGAGTGCCCGGTTAGGTCAATTGTACGCCCTTGACGATTGGTTAGGTTAAGTCATGATATTTTATGAAGGTCATATTTGAACAGAACACACCAAAATACATTAGAAAAATGTATTTTGGATATTAATTTCAGTGTTGGTGAAACATTCGATAATTACCCGTAACTTCATTCCTTATTACTATCTCGTAGTTAAAGTAATAATTAATCAAAAGCCCTACCCATAATTTAAAAACTATCAATATAAATGTTTTAGAAATGTGCTGCCTCAATCACCTTTCGACCACGCTATTTAAAATAGGAAAAGGCGCGGTTTTGTGTAGAAAAATACCCATAAATACGAGGGTTGTTCAAAAAGTAAGTTTACAAGGTTAATTACCGGTGCATTATGCATCGTATAATAATGTTGTTGGTAGTACATATTTTAACGGATGTTCATTATCCGTCAACAATGTTAATGGATAATCACAAGACTCGGAGAATGGCCTGCAGTCTTTCCTTTCTTCAGTGGTATTCGGCCGAAGGTTCGCATTTCCTTGAGCGCATTGTGACAGGTGATGAGACCTGGGTACACCATCACACACCAGAGTCTAAACGGGTGTCCACGGAATGGAAACATCCGGGGTCACCACGAACCAAAAAGTTCAAGATTGCACCATCGGCTGGTAAGGTGATGGCAACGATTTTTTGGGACCATCAGGGCGTTTTGTATGTTGAATTCATGCAAAAAGGGACAAAATAAATGCCACTTCTTCTTGTGAAACTTTACGGCGACTCCGCACGGCTATCAGAAGATGTCGTCCCGAACTGCTTACTGCAGGTGTGGTGTTTTTGTATGACAATGCACGCCTTCACATTTCAAATCAAACACGCCAACTTTTGGGATCGTTCCACTGGGAAGTCATGGATCATCCTCCCGATAGTCCTGATCTTGCACCATGCGATTCCATTTGTTTCCAGCTCTAAAGGAACACCTCGCAGGTAAACAATTTCAAAACGATCCTGATGCAGAAGCAGCCATACGAAACTGGTTAAAAACTAAGGACCCAACATTTTACTCGACTGGCATCGGAAAGCTTGTTCCACGCTACGACAAATGTTTGAATCTGTTTGGTGATTACGTAGAAAAGTAGTAATAAGTTGTTGTTCAAATACTTGTAATAATTACTTACCTTGTAATAAAACAGTTTCTTCAAACACCTTGTAAATTAACTTTCTGAAAAACCCTCGTACTGGAACAATAATTTATTAACGTGTAAAATAATAATCATTAAACTATGATTTGCACGTCAGGCAGAAAGGGCCATTGAGACATTGGTAATGTCTAAGTTTAGTCTAATAATATAATAAGTCACCTCACGTTAGATCCATTACTCTTTATTGCATATCTTCATAAATGATTTAGAGAAGGGATTAAGTGGCAAAATATCTAAATTTGCAGATAATAAAAAATATAGTTGTCCCAGTTCCAAACATGGAAAATTCTTATAGATTGCAAAAAGATTTTGATAGGTTCGTTGCCCGTGTCAGTAAATGGCAGGTGAAATTCAGTTTTCAAAAATGGAAAGTTCTCCATTTTGGCAGAAATAATGAAAACTTTGGTTATGAGATCCAAATGAAAATGGTGAGAGGATGTTAGTCAGGAAAAAGACCTTGGCATTATAAGTGGTAGTGATCAAGTTTTCTAAGTAATGCTTAGAGCTAAAAATATGGGAAATAAAATGCTAGGTATTATGAAAAGGAATGTTAATTACAAAAATAAGGAAGTCATTTGAAGATTATGAAATTCTTATGCTAGGCTTCACTTAGAATATTCCATTCAAGTTTGGTCGTCTCATCAGAGACACAATATGGATGTGCCTTCAGATGTGCAGCGTAGGGCAACCGAGCTTATCCCTAGTTTAAGAAGATTGGAATACAGTTGTTATTTTTTTATTTTATTAGGTTCAGAATCCCAGCTGAGCCGTGAAAGGCCAAGCTCTGAAGGGCCAGTTTAACCTACAGCCCAAGTTAAGCTAGACTAAAAACTTACGGACTTGGAGGTCCTATTAGGTCCTACCTCAGGGTTGCTGACTCGATGTGGCCTACCTTAGGCCTCAGTTGCATAAAATTAAGATAACAAACAAAAGGGGCACTATTTATGGTCTTCTTTCTAAACCTTGCAACAACAACACAACCTGCACCATTGCACGATGCAACAATTTTGTATCTAAACAACCAAACTGAATTGCAAGAGAGCTTGTAGTGCCTTGCACCACAAGATTATTTTTTATTAGTGAAAACTGCCACAAATTGGCATGAGTGAAATATTTAAATCTAAATAAATAAATAAATACAAGTTAAACATGTCCAGTGATCAAATTTAATTCTTAAGAATTCAGTGTGGTGTGACTAGACATGAATTGGCTTTTAAGGATTATTTTGGCTTGTTGGTAAAATTGTATAGTAAAAACAAGCTTATGTACAACAACACAAAGGACGCCGTATACACATTTTATTTGAAAACACGGCGCCAGCAAGCAAAGGTTCTTCGTGGTAAGTTCCTATTTATAATATTTATATTCTTTACTATTGCATATCTGTATGCAATACCGCATACTGCAGAGATTAACAAGCCTTATAGTGTTTGTGATTAGTACTGTAAGATTAATACTATAAATAATACTGTACAATTCATACAATAAATTACCTTAGGCTAAGTTAGGTCTATCTAGGCAAAAGCCAAATTGTAACTCTAGCCTAGCTGAGGCCTACCGTAGCCTTTGTTTTAGATTAACCTCAGCTCTATTATATTGAAGAGGCATAGGCCTGCCTATTAATTTTCTTAGTATATTTTACTTTATAATATAAGCCTATTATGTTTCATGTATTTTCTTAGCAGGTGGCCTACATACTTCCTTAGTTTTCCCATTCAACTTAACACAATCCCATAATGAGAATCAACTGTAATTTATCATCCACAGGTTACTGGGCCTATATAGCATATGTATATTAATTATTAATTTTTGCCATTTTTATTATTCTTTTTCTCTGAAATATCACTTACAGTATTCTTGTCTGTCTCTTTGCAGACAAGGTTGTCATTGTGGCTATTATTAGTTGTTTATTATTATTAGTGTTACATTATTTATATATTAATATTATTTGTATATTATTTGCACAATATTATTCGTATATCAATATTAATTCTATTAGTGTTACATTATTTATATATTAATATTATTTGTATATTATTTGCACAATATTATTTGTATATTAATATTAGTTCCATTAGTTGTTTATCAGTATTAGTTGCAGACTGTTATATGTTAGCTAAACGGTGCCACTATTTAATTCTCCATTATATGTCAAAGTTGTTACGGGTAAAAATCCCCTTTGCATTTATAAATAATTGTTGCATATAATTTATTAATTGTTGTCAATAAAATACAAAATTCATATTGATGATTTTATAATCAGTCCTTCCCTTTTTTATTAAAATTAATTTTTGCGCCGCAGTGCTGGATGCCAATCTAGTATTTGGGCGCTGGTGACCCTGGTAATTAATAATTACGTAAAGGTCTGTAATAATAAAAAAGGACTCTTACAATTGGTGACACTCCGGAGTGACCAAACACCGTAATTTATGCAAAAAAAATTCTAAAAGTTTTTTCTCAATTTTTGTCAATATATTCAGTCTGCATCTATAATTTTATTAAATTCACTAGTACTAAGCACTCACCTGTACTGGAAGTGTATTCTATTGCAAAATATATTCCTTTTATTTTGCCTTTTTATAAAATCAGCGTTTTCTAAAGTTTTTTTTGTGCAAATTTACTTATATTTTGCAAACAGCCTATACGCAGACTATTTTTCTGCTAATATTGGGCTACATCAAAAAAAATTTTTTACGTAACTTTTTGTTATTGGCATTCATAACTCCAATTGAGTCTCATACTCAACCAAGCTTACCTGAAGCCATTATTTACATTCAACAACATTTGTTGAAATCTTGTCAGTTTTTGACACATTTTAATTTTTTTAGTACCTTGTAACAAAATAATAGCCACAATGACCCACAACAACAACAACCTAGGATCATCCAACGGTGGTACTCCAAATTCACCACCTATAACAGACCTTCTAACAATGTATCAGCCTACCACTCCACAATTCACCGCCTGGAATCAACTGCGGGATTATTTCGCGATAAAAGGAATTACGGACCCACGAACCAAGTTCCTTATCACAAAGAACCTCCTGCCTACACTAGTATACAAAGTTGCGGGATGTGACTCTATTGCCTCCGTCTGACCAAGCTTTTGAGAGCCTCCTCAGCGAGTTAGTCAGGAGACTCGGCCAATCAGAAGAAGAGCGACTCAATGCTCTACTCAAGGACCAAGTTCTTGGGGATCAAACGCCAACAGCCTTCCTGAGGCATCTGCAAGACCTGGCTGGACAGACCAATGAAGACGATAAAAACTCACCCTTAATGCGACGCCGCTTCCTCAATGGTCTCCCCACTGCCCTACGACCAATGCTCCGTTGTATGCCAGAAGATACAGACCTCCTCACTATGGCCAAAACAGCTGATAAGATGATGATTGAAATCCACCTTGGCCAAGTAGATAACCACACCCATCACCCCCAAATCTGTGCCACGCAGGACGACACTCAGAGTCTGGCCGCACAATGTCTTAAAGTATCCAACGAAATTCTACAAACAATTAAAGATGAATTTAAAGCTCTCCGAATAGAGCTAGCTAACAACAGGGAACGAGAGAGAAGTTCTTCAAGACGAGGACGACCCTCTGGTCCAAATAGAGCCTCCCAATATGAACCTGGACAACGCCTCGTTCTACTACAACCACAGCCACCGCAAACAGGTCAGTTGGTTGCTCCTAATTCAAATCTATTAGCCTTACCTCATCCTCAATCCTCAATCCCCACTACTCAGCCTCATTCTCAACCTATTTCCTTACCTCAGTCTACTGTTCATACCCCCCTTGCTGGTATCATGAAAAGTTTAAAGATCGTGCAACGCGCTGTCTCACACCTTGTCCATGGACTCCTAATCCTCCTTTAAACTAACTAGGCTAGTGTCACAGGCGTCTGACGCTACAGCCTCTCAAGCCTCTCAACCTATCCTTTCTTCAACTAACCCTACCACTACTCCATCTAATTCTACCTCAATTTTAACTAAGTATTACTCTAGCTCAACCAACCCAACCTTTACCACAAATAATCAACAACCTATTACTACGCACTCAACTACCTCATTTAACACTGTCAAACCAACACATACGTATGCAAGTAAAGTTAAAGAATTGCAACCTACTTATTCAACCACAACTAATTTAATACCTACAACTAATCCTTCAAATACAACACAAACTCCTTCCCACAGCAATACTAACCTTCCTCCACAAAAATTTAATGATTCACAAACTACTGCACCACCTGGTCCAACGTTCACCTTGCATGATCCACTTTCAGGCTATGCATTCCTTATTGACACTGGAGCTCAATACAGTGTTATTCCTGCAACAGCCGCAGACCGTGCAAACGGACCTTCTCCTTTCATTTTACGTGCAGCTAATTCTTCATCTATTCACACTTATGGACGTCGTTCTATTTCAGTTTCTCTTGGACTTAGACGTGTTTTCCGCTGGATATTTCTTGTCGCGGATGTATATACCCCAATGTTAGGCTCTGATTTTCTTTCTGCTAATGATTTATTAGTTGATGTTCGTAGAGCACAATTAATTGATAATGCCACACATCTTTCAGTAATTGGTTCTCCTACCGCGCACCCCTCTTCATTATTGGCAAGTTCTCTGCCACAGTGCTCACCTGCTATAGAGCAGCTCCTAAATGAATTTTCTTCCCTTACTCAACCCTGTTCTAAGGATACCCCTATTAAACACTCTGTTGTCCACCGTATTGATACGGTAGGCTCACCTGTTTTCACCCGCCCACGTCGCTTAGCTCCAGATCGTCTTGCAATTGTGAGACGAGAGTTTGAACACATGCTCGAACTCGGTATTATACGGCCTTCAAGTAGCCCGTATGCCTCTGCTTTACACATGGTCCCAAAACCTACACCTGGAGACTGGCGTCCATGTGGAGATTATCGTGCTTTGAATGACAACACGATTCCAGATCGCTATCCCCTTCCTCACTTACACGATTTTACTTCTGCTCTCCATGGCACCACAGTATTTTCACGCCTTGACTTGGTGCGAGCCTTTCATCAAATTCCTGTACACCCTGAAGACATACATAAAACTGCTATAACAACCCCTTTTGGGTTATTTGAAATGACAAAAATGCCATACGGACTGCGTAATGCGGCCCAAACTTTTCAACGCTTCATTGATGAAGTGTTGAGAGGTCTCTCCTTCACTTTCACATATGTCGATGACATTCTCATCGCAAGTTCTTCTCCCTCAGAACATATTCAACATTTACGCTTAGTTTTTTCTCGGTTGGCAGAATATGGTGTATTGCTAAACCCTGAAAAATGTGTCTTTGCTGTAGATGAACTCACCTTCTTAGGACACAAGGTTACTTCGAAGGGCATCTCTCCTCTCGAAAATAAAGTATCTGTGATAAGGTCTTTCCCACAACCACAACCGCAAACTCAAAAGCAACTTCGCCGCTTCTTAGGGATGGTAAACTTCTACCATCGCTTCATTCCTCAGTGTGCAAACATTCTTGCACCCATAACCTCTCTTCTTCGCCAATCAAAAAGGGGCAGATCCACTGTAGTTTTGTGGAACCCCGAAGCTACCAATGCTTTTTCACAAGCAAAAGAGGCTATAGCACAAGCTACATGCCTTGTTCACCCTCAACCAGACGCTCCTCTGAACTTAGCCACTGATGCCTCTGACGTTGCCGTGTCAGGAGTGCTCCAGCAGCTTGTTTCAGGCGTTTGGGAACCTCTCGCATTCTTTTCACGCAAGCTCTCACCTTCACAAATGAGGTACAGCACTTTCGGTCGAGAGTTGCTGGCGATATACCTCTCCATCCGTCATTTCAGGTCATTCCTGGAAGGACGTGACTTTAGCATTTTTACGGATCATCGTCCGTTAATATTTGCTCTCCATTCTCAATCAGACTCTCATGCTCCTACTGAGAGAAGATACCTTGATTTTATTCTTCAATTTACTTCAGACATTCGACACATTTCAGGTTCTTTGAATGTTGTGCCGGATGCGCTGTCTCGCATCTCAGCAATTTCTGACCCTGGACACTCTCACATCAACCTTTCAGAGATGGCTAAGGCTCAGTCCACGGATACAGACCTCCAAGCTCTTATTAATTCACCCACTTCGTTGCAAGTCCGCTCTTTACCAGTTGAACCCAAGTCAGACTTACAAATTTTGTGTGACGTCTCGACTGAGCATATTCGACCGTTGGTCCCACAAGGGCTGCGAAGAGCTGTTTTTGCTAAACTCCATTCCCTTTCTCACCCGGGAATTAAGGCCACCCAAAAATTAATTGCAGCTAGGTTTGTATGGCCAAGTATGAACAAAGATATCCGCAATTGGACTCGATCTTGCCTTCAATGTCAGCGTGCCAAAGTTCACCGACACACAAAGTCAGAAATTGGTACCTTTCCTTTGCCGAAGGCTCGTTTTGAGGCCATACATCTAGACATAGTCGGCCCCTCTATTCTTCTCGAGGTACTCTATCTTCTCGAGGTTATACTATCTTCTCACTGTCATTGATAGGTTCACAAGATGGCCAGAAGCTGTTCCTTTGACTTCTTGTACTGCTTCTGCAGTAGCTCATGCCTTTGTTTCATGTTGGGTTTCCCGTTTTGGAATACCTGCAACCATTTGCACAGACAGAGGTGCCCAGTTTGAATCGGCCTTATGGAAGGAACTCATGCTCCTTCTTGGGACTGAGCGCATCAGAACAACAAGCTATCACCCGCAATCCAATGGGGTGGTAGAACGCTTCCATCGTCAACTTAAAAGTTCCTTGCGAGCCACTGATCCATCTACTACATGGGTGGACAGGCTACCCCTAATCCTACTCGGAATTCGTACTGCTCTGAAGACTGATCTTGCATGCTCTGCAGCAGAATTAGTTTACGGTACCACACTCCGGTTACCCGGAGAATTTTTCACACCTACACCCATTAACCCCACATGTGATCCTGCTTCGTATGTCAAGACATTACGCTCTGTTATGAAGCAAATTCGTCCCACAGCACCTAGAACTTCCACTTCACAAACTACCTTCGTTTCCCCTGATTTACAAACTTGCACACATGTTTTTTGAGACATGATGCTCACCGCTACCCTCTTCACTGTCCCTATGATGGTCCCTTCCTTGTGCTAGACCGTAGACCCAAAACTTTCATCATTGACAAGGTGGGCAAGCGTGAAACCGTTTCTGTGGACCGCTTGAAACCAGCATACCTTGATTTTTCTCCAACAAAAGATCCTATCCTCCCTCAATCTTCTGTACCTCCACCTCAAATACAGGTACAGCAACCTATCCCTCCTCAATCTTCTGTACCTTCATCTCATATACAGGTACAGCAATCTACCCTTCCTAAATCCTATGTACCACCACCTCATCCGAGGGTACAACAATCTATCATCCCTCTTCCAATTCTCCTTCATTATCGCAACCAACTGTCTTTGAACCAGCCAGTGGCCCCATTGCACAGGCACCAAGAATCCCCTTCCCCCAATGTCCCTACTGCACCTGTAGCACCATCCATGCCTTCAGAACCAGTGCTGCAGGCAGAGATGGGCACGATCTTGATCTTCAAGATCAGATCGTGATCTTGAAGATCAAGATCGTGATCTGATCTTGATCTTGAAGATCACTTTTATTATGGTGATCTTGATCTAAGATCACTTTATTTCTTGTGATCTTGATCTTGAAGATCACTTTAGACTTCAAGATCACTTTTAATTTCAGATTCTTAAATATGCCGCTATGCGAATGTCATTTGTTTTTTGTCCAAGCGACATCTGGTGGCAACTTTGTTCAACACCGACTGTTTATGTTTTCTGTTAGTTGGGTGACTTGCGTCATGCGTGGGCTCATGGAAGGTGTAGTTGCTGTGGAATTTAGGCTCGTAAAAAGTGTAATTTACTGTGCAATTATGTTAAAAGTGTTCTATTAATATATTATTATATATAGGCATAAAATATAGCCTATAGGTCCGTATTCATAATAAATTAATTCTAAACATATTTTATTTACAGATTGAATTTTTTAATAATGAGTGCAATTTTACAACTTCAACAGGCTCCCAAGGGAACCAAATATTCTAGGTTGTCACCAGAACAGTATTCAATATATTTAGATAACAATGTTGGTAATAAGGATCAATCTGTGCTATTGAACGGAAAATATTTTCAAATTGTCGAAAAAACTGGAAACAGTATCAAAGTTATTTGTAGGCAGTGTACAAAGAAAACTACAATTCTGTCTGCTGGCCTCGACTCAACAAGCAATCTTCTGAGGCACCTCAGGGTTAGTACTACTTAGTAACTAAGTAGTAAGTAGCAACATTAACATAATGGTTCAAGTCATATTTTAAGTGACTGGTGCCATACAAGACTAATGCTACATTTACATAGACGTCCATTTGAATATATTGTGCACTTCAGATATTAATAGATTATGGACTAGTAACTACATTAAAAACTGCCGATATCCAACTATAATAAAACGCCAGGTGTATCTGTCTTTCTCTCTGTCTGATCCATGTCTGTAATTTCTCCTATTTAGTTACTGAAGGACGAAATTCGGCTTTCAATTTAACATAGGATAAAAATGCACTGATCATGGTGAAAATAATTTTAGTTAAAGATAACAAAATTTTAGAATCTTGTTAAGTATTAATTTCAACTAGAAGTTTGATACTCTGATAAATATTATACAGGGTGTTCAAGAAGTCTCTCCGCATGATAATAATTTATTTTCTTGTGCAGAAACTACATTCGGATCTTTTGGGTGAATATGAATCGGAGAAGAAATCTCGCAAGCGTCCAGCTAAAGAAGAAGATGCCAGCGGCAGCAATGCTGGCCCTGCCAAAATTGCCAAGCAGTCAACACTAAGCATGTTCCACATTTCCAAGCAAAAACCAGGACCACCAATATGCAAGGATATCCTTGAAAAGAAGATTCTCTCGCTTGTGGCTAATGGGCTCCTACCATTGAGCCTAGTTGAACTACATGAATTTAAGGATCTTCTTTCATGTTAGTATAACTCAAATATTTTGCTATTTTTTCCATAGCTAATATCTGATTAAAATAATTAATCATATTATTTGTATGAACATTAGACTATCGCTAGCCTAGCTAAATATTTTGATATTTTTTCCATAGCTAATCTATTGTATTTGTTTTAATTTTTAAATATTTTTTTCAGACGTCAACCCGGCTGTTCAGGTGCCATCTAGACGCACCCTGGCTAGATCTCTTGCAACAACAACCAGTACAATGAAGGAAGACATACAAGCAAAACTGGCAGCAGTTGACCATGTGTGTGTTACATGCGACATATGGTCAACTAATCACCGCAGTTTCATGGGAGTCACTGCGCATTGGGTATGCTATTGATTTAGTGTATTATTTTTATATAATTGATAAATTGACCATTGGTGATAGACTGATAGTCTGATAGACTTATAGTATAATCTTTTCAATTATTCGACATGTGTTCCTCATTCATTAATTTGGTGAGTCTTCATTTTGCTGTGATTCACAGTAATTTCACACTAATTCACTGATTCTGTCATCACAGTCAAAATGTGGAGAGTCCCATTTCAGGATGATGTAGTGGTATGGTAGGCGACTCATCGCTGAATTGCCTCCTTTATATCACATAGTTCTTCTCTTCAATGTTTGGTGGCGCAGTTTAGCTGGTGCGTGTCTAACCAATATTATTAAATTAAGCTTAAAAAAATGTTCATACAAACATTGATTTTATATTCTTACATTACAGATCAATGATGACTTGTCGCGAGGATCAGCTGCACTGGCATGCCGAAGATTTCGTGGAACACATAGCTTTGATAAAATTGCTGGAATATTGGACAGGATCAACTCGGAGCATGGTTTATCTTATAGAAAAGTTGTATCTACAGTCACCGACAATGCATCGAACATGGTGAAATGCTTTAAAGAGTTCGGTGTTCGTGTTCAGAATCGTACTGACGACATTGATGAAGATGATGCAGATGAAGATGATGATGAAAAAGATTCAGATGAAGAGGTTATCATCAGCAACTTTCCTGAACATTCAGGAGAGCATGGAGAGGAGTCAGTGAAACTATCATCCCATATTCGATGTGCCTCCCACACATTGAACTTGGTAGCAACAACTGATGCAGATAAAGGACTGAATTCACCTGGACTAAAGAAGATAAAGCATTCTGCAATGGGAAAATGTTCGGCGCTGTGGAATGCTGCTGGTAAACCCAAGTCAGCAGAAAAAATACAGGAAATAACTGGCGTCCAATTTAGGTACCCATGCGTCACCCGATGGAACTCAATGTACGACTCATTAAGCCAAATATATAAACATAAGAACGACGTGAATGTAGCTCTTGAAGAACTGAATCTACCCATCCTCAAAGACAATGAATTGGAATTTATTTCAGAATATTTGTCTGTTCTAAAACCAATTGCAGCAGCCCTCAACAAATTACAGGCAGAGAAAGAATGCTACTACGGTTGTCTTCTTCCAACAGTCCTAGTGACTCAAGATGCCCTCGCAAGATTGGAGCCTATCCAACCAAACGACCTGCGCTTGAGACACTGCATGCCATTACTGGCAGCAGTCGTCTCTGGCTTCAATGCCAGATTTGGTCATTTTTTGTCGTTGAGCCCCGAGGTAACTGATGCCGTTTTGGCCTCAGTATCTCATCCGTATTTCAAACTTAGATGGATATCATTGTTGCAAGGGCCTAATTTCGGCGATCATGAAGCAATCAAGTCTCAAGTAAAAGACAAGCTGCAAATGGCTGTAAGAAATTGTAATTCTGACAGCAGTGGTAATAGTTCGGTGAACTCAGACTCATCATCTGAAGACGATTTCTTCAGAACTATGGACGGCTCATTCTCTGCTCCTAACAACAAGGAAGACTTGGAAGTCCTCAATTATTTGCAGGACACCAGTAAGGCACTCGACTCTTTAGATAGGTATCCTGCTATAAAGAAGATCTTCAAGAGGTATAACACCACGCTACCTTCCTCTGCACCAGTGGAACGGTTGTTTTCGTTTGCTGGCATGGTTCATAGCCCCAAACGAAGTCGTCTCTCGGATGGTAACTTTGAACAATTGGTTTTGCTGAAAGCAAATGTTTACAGCGGTTGAACATTAAATTAACACTCTTAACTTGCGGTTTTTACCCTTATATTGTCAGTAATTGCGTACTGCAGTAAAACTGTAAAATTAAATTCTATGTAAAAAATGTTTACTTATATATGCTGACCATTCATTGATATGGGTTATGGACCTGGTGAAATGAGAATTGAGAAAAATAGAACTAAAAACTATATGTAGGTCATTTAATAGTTTTTTCTTTGCTGATAAGTTATGATAATACTAAGTTTTAAGTTTACCACCTGAAAAACTGAAAGGGGAATCGTCAATCCCCGTGGTTTAGATCAGGTGACATGGGTAGGATGCGATGCTTGTATTGCCTCAGCCCTCAGGGGAGTATTAGGAGTGATACTTTTCAGGAGTGATTAACAAAATAATTTGTTTTTGTTTACTCTACAAGAGTACAACTTTTTTCAATTCATATAAAAGTGATCTTAAAAAGTGATCTTGAAAAGTGATCTTCAAGATCACGATCTTGATCTGGATCTTCAAGATCACATTTTTCTGGTGATCTGATCTTGATCTTCAAGATCACATTTTTCTGGTGATCTGATCTTGATCTTCAAGATCACCAAAGTTGGTGATCTTGCCCATCTCTGCTGCAGGATATTGCCGTCCAAAAGCAAACAATGACTCGTTCTGGAAGAGTCATTCGTAAGCCAGTGCGCTTCGACATTTAAGTTTTTTTTTTTTTTTTTTTTTACCCCTGACAACCATGTTTTTGGGGGGCAGTACTTGTAGTGCCTTGCACCACAAGATTATTTTTTATTAGTGAAAACTGCCACAAATTGGCATGAGTGAAATATTTAAATCTAAATAAATAAATAAATACAAGTTAAACATGTCCAGTGATCAAATTTAATTCTTAAGCATTCAGTGTGGTGTGACTAGACATGAATTGGCTTTTAAGGATTATTTTGGCTTGTTGGTAAAATTGTATAGTAAAAACAAGCTTATGTACAACAACACAAAGGACGCCGTATACACATTTTATTATTTGAAAACACGGCGCCAGCAAGCAAAGGTTCTTCGTGGTAAGTTCCTATTTATAATATTTATATTCTTTACTATTGCATATCTGTATGCAATACCGCATACTGCAGAGATTAACAAGCCTTATAGTGTTTGTGATTAGTACTGTAAGATTAATACTATAAATAATACTGTACAATTCATACAATAAATTACCTTAGGCTAAGTTAGGTCTATCTAGGCAAAAGCCAAATTGTAACTCTAGCCTAGCTGAGGCCTACCGTAGCCTTTGTTTTAGATTAACCTCAGCTCTATTATATTGAAGAGGCATAGGCCTGCCTATTAATTTTCTTAGTATATTTTACTTTATAATATAAGCCTATTATGTTTCATGTATTTTCTTAGCAGGTGGCCTACATACTTCCTTAGTTTTCCCATTCAACTTAACACAATCCCATAATGAGAATCAACTGTAATTTATCATCCACAGGTTACTGGGCCTATATAGCATATGTATATTAATTATTAATTTTTGCCATTTTTATTATTCTTTTTCTCTGAAATATCACTTACAGTATTCTTGTCTGTCTCTTTGCAGACAAGGTTGTCATTGTGGCTATTATTAGTTGTTTATTATTATTAGTGTTACATTATTTATATATTAATATTATTTGTATATTATTTGCACAATATTATTCGTATATCAATATTAATTCTATTAGTGTTACATTATTTATATATTAATATTATTTGTATATTATTTGCACAATATTATTTGTATATTAATATTAGTTCCATTAGTTGTTTATCAGTATTAGTTGCAGACTGTTATATGTTAGCTAAACGGTGCCACTATTTAATTCTCCATTATATGTCAAAGTTGTTACGGGTAAAAATCCCCTTTGCATTTATAAATAATTGTTGCATATAATTTATTAATTGTTGTCAATAAAATACAAAATTCATATTGATGATTTTATAATCAGTCCTTCCCTTTTTTATTAAAATTAATTTTTGCGCCGCAGTGCTGGATGCCAATCTAGTATTTGGGCGCTGGTGACCCTGGTAATTAATAATTTACGTAAAGGTCTGTAATAATAAAAAAAGGATTCTTACAAGCTCTCTATAAGACCACGCCCTGTAAGTGCAGCATTCAACAAACGAGTAGGAAGGACGCGCAGTGACCCAAAAAAATGATGCCACAAGAGTGCCCAAACAATGATGCCACAAGAGCTCAAAAATGCTAGCTCTAAATTAAGTGAATTTTTCACTAACCTTACAATTATGAGATGGATATATATATACACCTTAACTTAATATATACAAGCAATCCTGCATCAATCAGCTTAGTCATCATATCGCCTTGGGACAACAATGGCTCTTCCTCTTCTAGATTTTCTAACACTCCCCACCGAAGAGGCATTGTTGGCATTACCTTCTGCAAATTTAGCCAAGCCTTCTCTATGAGGCTGTAACTCAAATGTTTCATCTTGACTATCCGTGTTTTTGCTGATTTCTAAAGCATAGTTTTTGTATAGGTCTCTTTAATTTTCCTCCTGAAGTCTTTACCAGTGCAGACCTAACTAAATTGTCTTTGCCAACAAACAACTCTTCAATTATGCCAAGCTTCCAGCATTGCCTTGGTCTTTCATCTCCAATCATTACCACTTCTCCCACCTTGATACAATTTGCATTGGAGCCCTTTACATTGCCTGATGGATAATAATTGAGTTCTGGCAAGTATTCCATCTGCCACCTCTTCCATAACTGATCTTTTAGCTCTTCAAGGTACCTGAACCTCCTGGTTAACTCTCCTTGAGTGCTCTGGATAGGCTGCAAGTCTTCTGGCAAACTGGGGCTTGATGTTAATCGTTTACCACAAAGAAAATGATTTGGTGTCAATGGCTCTGCATCCTGCATACTGTTACAAACAAAAGTGATAGGCCTACTGTTCACCATTGCTTCTACTTCACACAAAACAGCGCAGAATTCTTCTTTGCTCAAATGAGCATTAGCTAAAAGTTTCTTTAATGGACACTTTACACTTCTCACTAGCCTTTCCCAAAATCCTCCCCACCATGGTGCTCTCTCAACAATAAACTCCCACTGCACCCCTTGGTGTGAAAAGTAGGATTGGAATCCTTCCTCTTTTAGCAAGGACCAAACTTCTTGGGATTCCTTTGCAGCCTTTTTGAAGGTTTTTGCATTATCCGATATGATTTTATTTGGGAAACCCCTTCTGTTCACAAATCTTTTAAAGGCCAAAAGAAATACATCACTACTTAAGTTGCTTACCAACTCCAAATGGATTGCTCTGGTGGTAGCACATGTGAAAAGACATATATAACCTTTGTTAGACTCCCCTCGCTCATACACATAGACTGGACCTGCGAAGTCTACTCCCACTACATCAAATGGGGCACTATAGACACACCGTTCTCTTGGAAGTGGAGCCACCTTTTCATAATAAGGCTTTGCACTCCAACGCTTGCAAAACACCACACATTTATGCAAGACCTTTTTCACTACTTGTCTAATTTTGGGAATCCAAAACTGTTGTCTGATCTCTATTATCACTTCTCTAACTCCAGCATGTAACAACTTATGATGAGTATCCAGGATCAAAAGTTCTACAAAGTGCCCCCAGAAGGTAGCAAAATTGAATTATTTTCTCCTCTGGAAGCCCAGAAAACTGTAGTCTACCTCCTCCTCTCAATAAGTCCTGATCCAAAAAACACATCCAAACCCTTGAGAGCAGAATGTGTTGGCAGAACCCGTAATGGACTGCTGCTGAGCAATTCCCTCTCTTCACCAAATTTTTCCTTCTGCACACATACACCCAGTATTGCCTGGCTTGCTGAATCTCCTTACTGTTCAGAATTCCTTCCCTTCTTGTTTCTCCCTTAATGTTGTATAGAAAACTGATGAGTGGGTAGTTGGGAGGTAACGAAAATGGTTCACTGAGTAGGTAGGTAGTTAATCTAACAATTATTAAATTCCTTTTATGTCAATAACTGGGTGGAAGAAACCAATTGGTTGCTCACCAGAGTTATTCTCCACACTAGTATTTATATACTGTGTGGGAGGAGCGTGCTCGGTAATAGATACATTACCGCTCAACCAACCGAGGAAAAAACCAAGACAACGCTGGTGAAAAAAGCCCCGCGAAGAGGAGAACAAAGGGAGAACGAAAACGAAGAACGGGCGAGAAGACGTACCAGCAAGTACGCTCTCGACAATTACACAACCGGAGAAGGGAGAGACTCCAATAACTAAAAGTAAGTGACTAATTGAGTTTTTACACCAGTAAGTTAATCACATTAAATTAAGCTGGGTCAGACAAGTTAGGCCTACATTGATTGTGGCCTAAGACCCAGCATCAACTCATAGCTTAACAAAGGTGAAGGTAGATTGCCCTAACCTAATCTTGTGAGGAATCCTACTGTGGACCTCAATTTATCTGCCCGCTCTGGACCATTTCCGGAATCTCTAGGCTGACCCCTCTAGGCTAGACTTGATCTACTCTATAGTTAGACTGGAGATATAAGGGGTGGGTTAATTGTGGACCAATTCATACAGAGCATTTTTCGCATTGGTGGTCCGTGTGTGGGGAATTTACAAACCTTAACCTTACTTAACAAAAATTGCAGAATTAGGCTAAATGGTCTAGCCTAAGCCTAAGCCTAAGCTAATCAAGCCTAATTAGGCCTACAACCTAGGGCCTAACTAGGAAACATTTACATTTAAGGAGTCTCATTCTCTTATAAGCTTAGACCTGAGTGACATAAGTACTTGGGGGGGATTAAACCAAATTTAAACTCGACTTTTTGTCTGTGCTCTCTCTTCTCTGGTAATTTCTTCTTGTCCTCTATTCATTACGATCCCCAGTTAAACAATTTGGACTTAGACATGGACAGTGCGGAATTGAAAAGTTAAAAAAGAAAAGGGGGGCAAAGTTGGGAGCTGTTACAAAGGCTGTGAACACTTTAACAATTACACAACCAGGTAATGAAAATTTAGAGAGTGTAATTATTAAATTGAAATTAAAAAGAAGGAAATAATAGCCATTAATGAGAGTATTTCAGAGTTAGTTGAATCCGAAATGGCTGAAGAACAATTGATAGACCTTTACGCTGATGATGATGATCAGGTAAGCTCAATTGAACAGCAAATAAGGAGACTACGGTCTCGTTTGACTGACTTAACACCAAAAAAACCTAATTCTGATTTTAATCAAAGTAGGGCTAACCTTCAACAAAATTTAAGTGGCATGCTAAATCCTGAGTCACAAGAATTGAGGGCTCAGTTACCCATTTTGCTAGTACCAACATTTGAAGGGGACACGGTACAATTCCCATCTTTCATTGACAAATTTGAGAATTTAATAGGTAATAAACCTTATATTTCAACTGTTGAAACGTTTAGTTACTTAACTAGTTCCCTTAAAGGCCCAGCCTATAACCTAATAGCCTATTTACCAGCCATAGGGGATTCATATGAAGTAGCTATTGATCTTTTAAAACGTAATTACATTAATAAAGATTTGATTGTATATGAATTATCTCAACAAATTTTTGAATTTGCACCCATAAAAGATAACCATAGTGATATGGAAATTTTTTTATACAAAATTAAAAGCTATTATAGGACAACTGGTTAGCAATGAGATAGATATTAAAGCTTCATCTTGGATTATACAAAGCATAGTACTTAGGTGCCTTCCTTCGAGGTTAAAGATATTTAATTCTAAAGACGGGAGAAAATTATCCTAATTTAGAACAAATAAGAAAACACTTCCCCAATATCCTAACTAATTACAAATTGAGAGATTTTCCAACACATAAGACCCAGACTATGGATAAACCAAAGACTGTTCCCAGAGACCAACTAGCTACAGCCAAACAGACAAAACTTGATACTGTAGAATCAAATGTGACCAACTATAATACACGAACACCTACATTACAGAACTTTAATGTAACTGCTGCCTCAACTTACACACCACATTGCAAATTTTGTGCAAGTAATGAACACAGTAGTACTGGGTGTGACAAATATTCAGACTTTAACCAAAGGGCTAAAAGATGTGAACAGTTGAACCTGTGTAAAAAGTGTACTGGCCAGGGACATTATAAGAAAGACTGTAAATCTAGGTTAAGATTCAAGTGTAAGTTTTGTAAAAGTTTACGACATGTCTCATCAATGTGTGATTCACCAAAGTGTCCAAACAATAGTACTCAAACTCAAAAGATACCTCCCCCAAACAAAGGTAATCAAGAAAATGCCACTTTCATGGGACATTCTGCTTGTTCAAACAATGTAACAAGAAACACTGAGATTCTTTTACCAACTATTACTTTGGACTTAGTGAATAGTGAGGGTAGTACCACTCCAGTGAGATGTCTTATAGACTGTTGTTCTCAACAAACATTTGTTTCAAAAAATGTAGTTAATAAATTGGGTTTGACACCAAACCCGAATGAACAAAACCTCAATATTGCATCCTTTGTTAAGGATAACTCGGACAAAAATAGCTATAAGACAATTGACCTGGAACTACATTTAGAAACTAAATTCAAGAAAATTGAAGCAGTTATTATTTCTAAAGTAGGACAAAAACAAACTGGTTATACCCAAACTAGAACAAACCATAAATCATTTGGGAAAACACTACAAAATAGCTGATAGACATATCACTAACAACACAGTAGCTAACATTGAAATGCTAATAGGGGCAGATTATATTAATCTATTCATAAGGGCATAGTAGAGATAGGTAATGGTATAGCTATTCAGACTCCATCAGGGATAGCCCCTTTGGGTGACCTATCAGAATACAACCTAGACCTAAACCAAAACAGCTCATGACCAACAAATACTATGTGCCTCAACTCAGTCCTACATAACACCTGTAAGAATAGCAACACTTTGAATAATATTATCTCAACTGAGAACATTAATTCATCATTATCAAATGAAACTTTGGATGAGGCAATTCAAACTTTATGGTTGCTAGAATCTGTGGGTATACATGACACAAATCAAACTTCAGAAGATCAGTTAATGGTAGAAAGATTTGAAGACACCATTCAGTGCAAAGACAATAGTTATTTTGTTGAGTTACCTTGGAAAATAAATTGTCCAACTTTAAGAGACAATCTCAAAGTAGCTAAAGGACATTTATATAAAGTAATGAAAAAACTCAGACAAGATAATAATATTCAAAAGTACAGTGATGTCTTCAAAGAACAGCTACAGAAAGGCTTCATTGAAGAAGTAACAAATAACCCTTTTAAAAAGATGGTTGTCATTATTTAACCCACAGGGGGGTTTATCGACAAGATGCCCCAACAACAAAACTCAGAGTAGTATATAACTGTAGCCTCAAAGACAGTGATAAACACAGTTTGAATGATTGCTTGATTGAGGGTCCTAATCTCATTTCTGACCTTGTGAAGATCTTACTGAGGTTCAGGTTAGACAAATATGCCGTACAAAGTGACATTTCAAAGGCATTTTTGAGAATAAATCTTAAAAATGAATATGATAAGAACCAACTTAGGTTCTTATGGTTCAAGGATCCATTTGATTTGAATAAAGGGTTCATAACCTATAGATTTAATGTTGTGTTGTTGGAGCCAATTGCTCACCTAGCCTATTAGCATTGACAATTAGACATCATTTAAACCAGTTTAATAACTCTCTAACATTGAACTTCCTTAAGGAACATTTTTACGTAGACAATCTAATAGGCTCAACGACAACAAAATCTGAATTATCTGAAGTCTATGAACACTCTCAAAACATTATGCAACAAGGTAACTTTGAACTTAGAGAGTGGATTTCAAATGATGAGGATTTAAACAAAAAGATTTTAAAGGATAATAATGGTCTTACTGAGCCATCAGACAGAGTTAAAACTTTAGGTATGAACTGGTATTTGGATGCAACTTCTAACAGTCATGATTCAATCTGTACTAAAGGTTTTAAACTTGATGAGGAAGCAAATACTAAAAGACAAATATTATCAGAGGCTTCCAAAATTTTTGATCCTATGGGTCTATTCCTGCCTTCAACAATAAAATCAAAGATTCTCTCCAAGAAATTTGGAGGACAAATGTTGGGTGGGATGATCCAATAACAAATGAAAATCAAAAATCTTGGAAGAAGTTAGCTACTGATTTAACAAAAGTGCAGAACATTAAAATTCAAAGGTGCTGTGGGTTTAGGGATAAGCCCCAGAGACTTCATGTGTTTGCTGATGCAAGCACACAAGCTTATGGGTGCTGTGCGTATCTTGGAAGCCCTACAGAAAGTCATCTAATTTATGCAAAAGGGAAAGTTGCACCTCTCAAACCTACCCGAACCATACCTCAATTGGAACTATTGGCTGCTACATTAGCCATTAAAACCATTTCATTGCTTAAGGATGCTTACTATGATGTGTTTTTAACTCATATCCACGTCTGGCTTGACAGTCAGATTTGTCTTGCCTGGATACGGAATGATAGCATTAATAGTAAGAATATCTTTGTAAGAAATAGGCTAAAAGAAATAGCTGACGCTAATGAAAGCCTACAAGTAAACTTTCACTATGTTCCAACTAAACAGAATCCAGCAGACTTTCTGACCAGAGGTTTATCCTACAAATTGTTGAAGTCAAACAAAACTTGGTTTATGGGACCTAAGTGGCTCTGTAATACAGACCAATCGCCTGTGGAACAAGTTAACTTGACATTAAATTTAATCTTTTCAAATGAAAAGGTTGAACCAATCACTAATTATGAACAGTATTCTGATTTCAACAAACTTGTCAGGGTGACAGCCTACTGTTTGAGGTTTGCTCACAACTGTTTAGCTACAATTAACAAACAGCTAAATAAAAATAATCATAATTATACAGAAGTTGCAACCAAATACTGGATAGGCCAAGCACAACAAAAAGAGTACAATAAAGAGTTAGAATTCTTAACTAATGGGAAACAAACAAAAGAACCTGTACCATCAGTAGTTGTGGATCTAAACTTGTTCAGAGATGAGGAAGGCCTTCTAAGGTGTAAAGGGAGATTAGACAAATCAAAACTGTCATACAAAAGCAAAAATCCAATCCTTTTACTAGATTTAGCTATTTGACAACATTAATCATCAGAAAAACACACAATGATGTATATCATATGGGGTACCACAGACACTAACTACATTAAGAAAAACTTATTGGATACCCAAGGGAAGGATCACTGTTAAAACAGTCCTGAGTGAGTGTGTCACATGTAGGCGTATTCATGCTAGGCCCTATAGGAAACCAAATCCTCCTGCTTTGCCAGAGGAGAGTGTTACTCTCAACAGACCCTTTGAGACTGTAGGCATTGACTATACAGGAGCATTGACTGTAGGGGTGGGTGACACTGAACAAAAAATGTACATTGTACTGTTTACATGTGCTGCCTCACGAGCTGTTTATTTGGATGTTGTGGAGGACCTTACAGCAGAATCTTTTGTTGCTGTCTTTAAGAGATTCTGTGCACGACATTCAGTACCAAAGACAGTTTGGACTGACAATGCTACATATTTCAAAGCTGGTGAACAAGTCATCCACGACTTGTTAAGCAATGAAATCACACAATTATATATACAAAATTCAAACATAAAGTGGAAGTATATTACGGTTGCCTCTCCTTGGTATGGTTCTATCTGGGAGAGGAATATACAAACAATAAAGAATTGCTTGAAGAAAGCAATTGGCAAAAAACAGATACACTTATTTGGGTTACTCACTCTCCTGGCTGAGATTGAGAACATCATTAACAATAGACCACTCACTTATGTGAGTGACAACATTAATGACCCAGAACCATTAACTCCAAATCATTTGATTCGGGGAGAACAAGTTAGTCTCCTGCCGGACTACAATATAGACTTCAGAAGACCCAAACTGGACTCAACGATATGATGAGCTCCAGACTAAGTTACAACATTTAACTAGAGTTAAAGCTCATTTCATTAAACAGTGGAAAACTGAGTACTTGATGGTCTAAGGGAGAGACATAAACAAATGACTAAGAAGGATTGGTCTGACACAATTAAGGTAGGGGACCTTGTTCTCATACATGACAGTACTCCAAGACAATACTGGCCTCTGGCTAGAGTTTCAGAACTCAGACCAGGGGCAGACGGGGTAACAAGAGTAGTCAAATTAAGGACTTCAACGGGTGACACAACAAGAGACATTTCTCTTTTGTACCCTTTAGAGTCTGGACCCAAAACAATGGACTTTGGAGAACCTTCTCCACTGACAGTAACAACTGGGGACACTGAACTTCCAGTAACTATTCCTTTGACAGTAGGAGTGGTAACGCATCCTACTACAACATTGACAGACACAAGACCTCAGCGACAAACAGCATTAAAGGCGCGACTATTTTTACAACAAAAAATAGATGCTGGGGAATTGTAATTTTATCTTCTAACTTTCATTTTTCTTTTCTTATGGTAAAGACCATAGACAGTTTCATCCTATGGATGTATATTTTCTCTTCTAATTAAATGCTACACCTTCTCCATGAGAAGGTGAGGATAGGCACTGTTAATCAGATTAACAGGCATTTACAGTTAAATAGTTAGCTAGTCTACACTCAGACACAAAAATTGGTGACAATGACACCAAAATTTTTATCTCCGGGGCCCCCAGTATATGGAAAACTGATGAGTGGGTAGTTGGGAGGTAACGAAAATGGTTCACTGAGTAGGTAGGTAGTTAATCTAACAATTATTAAATTCCTTTATGTCAATAACTGGGTGGAAGAAACCAATTGGTTGCTCACCAGAGTTATTCTCCACACTAGTATTTATATACTGTGTGGGAGGAGCGTGCTCGGTAATAGATACATTACCGCTCAACCAACCGAGGAAAAAACCAAGACAACGCTGGTGAAAAAAGCCCCGCGAAGAGGAGAACAAAGGGAGAACGAAAACGAAGAACGGGGCGAGAAGACGTACCAGCAAGTACGCTCTCGACAATTACACAACCGGAGAAGGGAGAGACTCCAATAACTAAAAGTAAGTGACTAATTGAGTTTTTACACCAGTAAGTTAATCACATTAAATTAAGCTGGGTCAGACAAGTTAGGCCTACATTGTGGCCTAAGACCCAGCATCAACTCATAGCTTAACAAAGGTGAAGGTAGATTGCCCTAACCTAATCTTGTGAGGAATCTTACTGTGGACCTCAATTTATCTGCCCGCTCTGGACCATTTCCGGAATCTCTAGGCTGACCCCTCTAGGCTAGACTTGATCTACTCTATAGTTAGACTGGAGATATAAGGGGTGGGTTAATTGTGGACCAATTCATACAGAGCATTTTTCGCATGTTGTTTGTAAATCTATATACCCATGCTGTCACTCTTAACCTTTTCAGACTGCTAATGTCCTCAAGCCTCAATATGGGGTCCTGCTGCATAACTTTACAACTGTTCACAGTGCATTTTCTCACCTCACTCACCCATGCTTCTTCAGCCTGGCATTCTCCTACAATAGGCTGATTAGAAGGCCAGTTTTCACTTCCAAGTTTTAGCCACTCTGGCCAATTCCACCACAAACTTGAGTATGCAAGATCTTTCACTGAAATTCCTCGCGTTGGTAAATCAGCTGGGTTTTGGGTGCCTGGAAAATGCTTCCATTGCTTGGGATCTGTGTGTGCTTGAATTTCCTCCACCCTATTGGCAACAAATGGTTTCCATTTCCTTGCCTGGCTTTTTAACCAGTGCCAAACTATAGTGGAGTCTGTCCAATAATAGCTTGGAATTTCATAAAGGGCCAAAGACTTTTGCACTGTAACTGCAAGCCGACTAGCAATAACTGCACCCATCAATTCCAACCTTGGAATAGAAAGCCTTTTCAAAGGTGCTACTCTGCTCTTTGCAGCAATCAACCTGCAACTTATTTCCTCTTTGAATGTGCCTCTAATATAAATACAAGTTGCATAGGCTTCCTCACTTGCATCACAAAAGATGTGCAGCTCCAAATTGTCTGGACTATTGTTCAACTCTCCAAAGTACCATCTTGGGATTTCAATGTCTTCAAGATGTGCCAATTCTTTGCACCAATATTTCCACCACCTTACCACCATATAATCAGATAACTCTTGGTCCCAACCAAGTCCAATTTCCCAGAGGCTCTGAAACCAAATTTTTTACCAGAATCCTCAATACTTTCTGCTGCATCACGTACTACACAGGACTGACTCATAAACTGTTTTAACTGAGAATGATTGGTCTGCCATTTTCTAAGCTCCATGCCAGCCTCCCTCATTATAGCTCTAGCCTCCATAAATATCTGTTTAGCCATTTCTGTATTATCCACGGAACACAGCAAATCATCAACATAAAATTTTTTCCTGATGTGTTCAATAGTGTAAGGATAGACTTCAGAATATTTCTTAAAATGGTACTGCATAGTAGCTGCCAACATCTGCAGTCAATGCTATTCTACCAAACCTGAATCTCAGTAACAAGGAAAATAAATCTGCATTTAAATTTGGCCCAGCATCCAAACAGTCATTCAAGGAAGGGGACACCACCTTTGTCCTTGGCTGAGCCATCAAAAACTACCCTCAGTTTGGTGGTAGTTTTGTCTCGCCGTACCACTGCATGGTGTAGCAGATAATGTGCCTCCTGGCTCACCAGCTCACCTTGCACCCTTTCAGCATAGCCCTCCCTTACATAGCTTAGGATGGCCTCATTGTATTCAATTAACAACTCCTCATTTTTTCTTAGCCTGTACAATGAAGTCTCCAACCTCCTATTAGCTAGCTGAAGGTTTGAACTGGGTTTGCAAGAATCCTTCCAAGAGAGGCCAACTTCATAGCAACTATCTCTAAACCCAATCCCTTTTTCAAATTGCTCTAAAACATCACTGTTCACTGTACTTGCCTGCTTCTCCTGTTTGTCCTTTACGCCAATGGATTCAAGTTCCCAAAAGGCTTTCAAATGCCTTTCCAAACCATGGCTGTTCTTCTCAATCTTAACAAAAAGAACTTTAACCTCCATTTCATTGCAATAGCTACCATGTAGCATCCAGCCTAGCTTACTTTCAATAGCTACCGGACCTCGAGATGTGCGGACAATATTACCAGTGATGAAGTCCCAGTAATAGTCAGCTCCAATGAAAAGACTAATATCTTCTGTTCCTTCAAACTTATTATTGCCCAAATTAATTCCTTTAACTTGCAATTCTTGACACATGCCATATCTAGACAAGTAGTGACTGGAGCACAAGGTTCCTCAATCTCGACAGCTTGGACCTTGATAGTGGGACTTTGTGGTAACAACCCCTTAACCAGAACTTCTACCTTCTTAACTTTGGTTCGGTTTTGAACGGAACCCCCAAACCCAGAAATTCTTAAATTTTCCCTCTTAAGTTCTTTAAACTTCAATTTTCTGGAAATTCTGGTCTTGATAAAGCTACACTGGCTACCACTGTCAAACAACACTCTTACAGTAGCTTCTCCATCATTCCCAATTAATAATGCTGCAGCTGTTTGCAATAATCCCCCTTTACTTTTACTCCCTTTCATAGCAGTGGCATGTGCTACTGATGTCTCTACTTCAGGGGTAGGCCTACTAGGAGCGTTTTCACACAATAATGGCTGATGCCGGCCATGGCATTTTTTGCATAAAATTTTAAACTTACAAAACCTTGCTCTGTGACCTTTCAAAAAACATTTAAAACATGCTGTGGACTTAGTTACCCTGTCCTTTCTCTCCTCAAAAGGTAAAGCCTCAGCCACCTTACATTTATATGACTTGTGGTTGCCTTCGCAAAATATGCATTCCTTGATTCCCTTTAATTTATTCTCAGAGGATGCATGTAGAACTGACACTGTACCTGGGCTATTCCTTTTTGTAGAAACTTTGGTGCTGTGCCTGCCTTTGTCCCCTTGTTTAACATCTCACTGTGCAAACTCAATTACCTCTCGTCTTGCTAATTCTGTGCCTAAAAGACTTAACATCTGCTGCAGGGGGGTGTACACATGTTCTGTAGAGTGTCCTCTACTTAATTCAATCAAAATTGAGCTAGGCAATTTAGACTCCAGTATAGTAACTAACATTATACCATACCTTTACATTCCTACACCCAATTTGTCCAGGGACCTAGTTCTAACTTCAAATTCGTCATATAACTGCCGTAACTCCTTGACACTATTGGGATTATTAACAGGAGGTATAGCTAAAAGTTCACGGAGGTGGCTTTTAATTAAGATCTCTGGCTTACCAAACCGTTTCTTTAATATATCCCAAGCCACATTATAATTAGCCTCTGTTAATGCTAATCCTGTTATTGTCTTTGCTGCCTCCCCTTCCAAGAGGGACTGCAAATAATTAAACTCCTCCACCGCACTTAACACTTGACTAGAATGAACTGCTGATTGAAAACTGTCTGCCCATCCTTGCCATTCCTGAATACTCCCAGAAAATGCTTTGAGTTCAAGCCTCGGTAATTGAACTGCAGATCTGTTAACCTTAACTTCACAAACACCATTTGTTGAGGGTTATGTCTCATTATTATACCTGGTCTCTAACTGTACTGAGCTGCTAAACTCTTTTGCTCTGTGGCATACTTTAATTATATCATCAATAATCTCTTCAAAGTAAATTATGTTATTTTCTATTTCATCCTCTTCTATAAGAGCCTCAATTTCAACATTAACTTCGCTTAGAGCAACCTTTTTAGTTTCTAATATGGAAAGCTGCGCAGTCACTAAGCTTAAATCCTCTTGTCTATGGCAGAATCTATAGTGACAATGACCTTTGTAATTAGACCTTTGTAGGCGCTTCTCCTTTTTCTAAACTTGTTCAATTCAGCTGCACTCATCTTCAATGCAAACAAATGGGCTCAATACCAAATAAGCTGAATTGGCAAAAATACTTAACCAAACTGATCAAACTCAAATTTTGCTTTTTTTCAAATAAACTGAATTGCTGGGTGGGGTACTGACCAACCACTAATATGGAAATGGAATACCAAATTTTCCACCCAAGTAACTGGCGCACTGAAGTCTGCAACCTTCGCCTACGAACAATAAACCAAAATTAACCAAACCGGTAAAATGTAGGCCCAAAACAACGACAGACTAGTGGCCAAGTTTCGCAATTGGGCGACCAAACTTTATAACCTGGGACCTTAACTCAATTATGATCAACCCGTCTAGGCTTAACTTGGGCTACAATTTGCACAATCAGAACTTTGCCGAAAAATAGTCACTGACTCAGTCTTGGGCTAGAATCCGGTTTCGAAGGACCATGTTATTTTTTTATTCTATTGGGTTCAGAATTCCAGCTGAGTTGTGAACGGCCAAGCTCTGAAGGGCCAGTTTAACCTACAGCCCAAGTTAAGCTAGACTAAAAACTTACAGACTTGGAGGTCCTATTAGGTCCTACCTCAGGGTTGCTGACTCGATGTGGGCCTACCTTAGGCCTCAGTTGCATAAAATTAAGATAAAAAACAAAAGGGGCACTATTTATGGTCTTCTTTCTAAACCTTGCAACAACAACACAACCTGCACCATTGCACGATGCAACAATTTTGTATCTAAACAACCAAACTGAATTGCAAGAGAGCTCTCTATAAGACCACGCCCTGTAAGTGCAGCATTCAACAAACGAGTAGGAAGGACGCGCAGCGACCCAAAAAAATGATGCCACAAGAGTGCCCAAACAATGATGCCACAGGAGCCCAAAAATGCTCTCTCTAAATTAAGTGAATTTTTCACTAACCTTACAATTATGAGATGGATATATATACACCTTAACTTAATATATACAAGCAATGCTGCATCAATCAGCTTAGTCATCATATCGCCTTGGGACAACAATGGCTCTTCCTCTTCTAGATTTTCTAACAACAGTGAAAGATTAAAGAAATTGGTCATGTTTAATTTTGAGGGACATTTTTGGAGGGAAGATATGATAGAAAAACTGAACAGCTTTATGAATGAAAGAGAGCTTGTAAATTGCGTAAATAATGTATATTTTAGCTCAATTAATGGAGGCTACTTCAGTAGCTTTGTAAATAATTTAAGGACAATTAGCTGATTTCAAACTGATATTTTGCAAAATCTCACAAAAAAATATAGCTTTAGATTATCTGACTTGGATAACTTCGATGGGCCCGAGTGGCTTCATGTTTTCCAAATGCAATATAATGTCATTCACAGAGGTGGGCAGTAGTGAAGTAGATATACTTAAGTACCTGTACTTAAATAGCTTTTTCGAGAATGTACTTTCTAGAAAGTACATTTTTTTGTAATATTTTTACTCTAACGTACAATCTTGGAAAAAATTTTGTACTTTAACTTAATTGCAATGTTACGAAAATATGAAAAGTACAAAGTAACAAAACAGCTGTATGCTTGACAATTTCATTCAAAATTGGTATGCAAATTTTGGAAAAACCCGCTTTCAATCTACCACCTCTCAATGTCAGGTATTGAGAGGGGGAAGACACCGAAACCGGATTATTCCAGATTTTGTTGACCAAAACATTTGGGTTTCATTAACCAATCAGAAGCGTCATTCAGTACAGTATTTTAAGGTAGCCAATCGGCTTTTCTGATAGCTGATGACGTCACTTGTTTCACTCATGCGCGCTCCTCATTCACTTTTGAAAAAGTACTTCTTACTTTTCAGTACTTAAGTACGTTATAAAACACTTACTTTTGTACTTCAATTTAAGTACTTTGATAACGTGTACTTTTACTTTAACTTGAGTACATTTTTTAAAGATCACTTGTACTTTAACTTAAGTAACAAATGAAAGTACTTTACCCACCTCTGGTCATTCATGAGGTTTCAACCAAAATATTACACATTACCATAATGTTAAGAAAATGAGATTTTTTTCCCTTAAGGATGAAACATGGTACAATGGTAGAGCAAGTTCTATACTTGTTGTGACCTTCGCCGAGGAAGGACGTGTTCTCAGGAGCATATCGAGGCCAGGGCACTTAGGGCACGTGCCCTGGGCCCCGCGCTTGCAATCGTTTTTTTATGAGAATTATTAGACATATCTTAAATAGTTTTCTATGAGAAGTGCATCAAATTTTTTAAACTAAAAAAATACATACACAATTATACTCTATTCACACTGCCACGAAAGTTGGTACACGTTTGGCTTTGCCATGGATCCGGAACCAAAATTTGGCAGTGTGAACAAACCGGGCGAAAATAACGAAAATAACTTTTAGGATACTTCCCACTATGTCACTTTTTTTCGAGGCAAGATATTTTGAAACAAAGTCCTGCCACAAAATATTTTACATGATCGTTACTGGATGTAAACCCAGCGTGCTATCTATCCACTCCACGACCAGCTCCTCTAAAACTTGTATATACATAGTTATACTGTCAACCTACGAGGTTGGACAGTATTTTAGATTTAGTAATAACTACGGATGATAGGCTAATTACTGATCTTCAAGTAATAGAACCGTTGAGCAATAGCGATCACAATATGGTAGAGTTTGTCCTCTCAGTAAGTCACTCGAAACCAACTAACTCGACTAAAATTCCTACTTCCAGCACGCAGACTTTAGTAAATTTCGAAATAAATTTTCACACGTCAATTGGGAAAACATAATGGGGAACTCCAACGCAAAACTAATGTGGGAATCGTTCGTAAAGGTATTTAGGACTATAAATGAGGAATGTGTACCGTACAAAATTAAGCGTGCGAAAGTAAACAACAAGCCCTTGTGGTTTACTTCTAGAGTAGGAGACATTATAAAGAGTAGAGAGGGCTTATAGGCTATACAAGTCCGATAAAGATAATCTGTTGTTACGAAACAACTACATATCTCTAAGGCGTGAAGCTAAAAGTGTAATAAAAAAGTCAAAACGCGAATTTGAAATCTCCATAGCTCGTGACGGTAAAGAAAATCCCAAGCGATTCTTTCAATACGTCAATAATAGAAATCCAGTAAAAAGTGTCTTAGGTCCATTAAAAAATGGAAATGGAGATCTAGTCTCTGAAAACAAGGAAATGGCTACCTTGCTAAACGAATTTTTTACGTCAGTTTTTACTATAGAAGATGTAACGAATATCCCTACGGTCATAGACATAATACCTTTTGATAATGGTAATATTTTGGATAATATTGTCGTTAGTGAAGGGGAAGTAATGCGCTATATTGATAAAATGAAAACGCGTAAATCACCGGGTCCGGATTCCATATATCCCATACAACTAAAAGAATTAAAAGATAGCATTGTTGTGCCGCTAACAAAGATTTTTAATGCGTCTATTTCTGACGGGTGCGTACCAGATAATTTCAAGTTAGCGAACGTAACACCTATCTTTAAGAAAGGCGATAAAGGTGCGGCGGGAAATTATAGGCCAATCAGTTTAACGTCTGTTGTAGGTAAGCTACTGGAATCAATAATTAGGGATCGTATAGTCGAACACTTAGAAGTGCATAATCTGGTCAGAAATACGCAGCACGGTTTTAGGCGAAACAAATCTTGCTTAACTAATCTTTTAGAATTTTTCCAAAGCGTGGTTAACGTTTACGATAGACATCGGGCGGTTGATGTAGTGTATTTAGATTTTCAAAAAGCGTTTGACACCGTGCCGCACAAAAGACTGATTGAAAAAACTAAGGCTCATGGAATCAGGGGTGTAGTAATAAATTGGCTAGAAGAATGGTTGCGAGGCAGGAAACAGAGGGTGGTCGTTGATGGAGCGGAGTCGTGTTGGGCTAATGTAGCGAGTGGCGTTCCTCAGGGTTCTGTATTGGGCCCCTTGCTTTTTCTTATATATATTAACGATTTAGATGTCGGCCTAGTCAGTACAGTTTCAAAGTTTGCGGATGACACGAAGCTGGGTGGTAGGGCGATTAATGACGAAGATAGAGGTAAAATTCAGGAAGATCTGAATAAAATCGTTGTTTGGTCAGTCACATGGCAAATGAGATTTAACGTGGATAAGTGCAAAATTATGCATATAGGTTCGCGTAACGGTAATTTTGCGTATAGTATGTCAGGGAAAGATTTAACAAGCGTAGAGCAGGAAAAAGATTTAGGAGTTATAGTCACTGGTGATTTAAAAGTAGCGAAACAAAGTACAGCGGCGGTCATTAAGGCGAACAAAGTGTTAGGTTTTATAGCTCGAAATTTTGAGTATAAATCGCGCGATATTATAGTTCCTCTTTATAAATCATTAGTTAGACCCCATTTGGAGTACGCGGTCCAATTTTGGAATCCGCATATGCGCAAAGATATAGACAAAATCGAAAGAGTTCAAAGACGAGCAACTAAGATGATTCCGTCTCTTAGGTGAAAGTCGTACGAGGATAGGCTTAAAGAGTTAAAATTGACTACACTCGAGACTAGGAGGTTAAGGGGTGATCTAATCCAGGTTTTCAAAATTATGAATGGGTTTGATAACGTAGATAGAGATAGCTTTTTCGAAATATCTCAATATAATAGGACTAGAAATAACGGGTGTAAGTTGACAAGTAGAAGGTTCGAGACAGCAGTGTTGCGAAAAACTTTTTACGCATAGAATAGTAAATAGCTGGAATAGTTTGCCGGTAGAAGTAATTAGTAGCACGTCTATAAACATGTTTAAGAATCGATTGGACGCGCATGTTGATAGAAAGGGTATAGTTTAAGGTAGTAAAATTAAGGCTTTGTGGGGATAGATCCCACAGCTCAACACAAGTGTTGTGGGATATAGGGAGGCAGCGTCTTGGGTTAGGGGATACTCTCTGTCCTTACACACCCCATTTAAAGAGATTCCTCTGCCGAGCGGTGCCCCCCATAGTACTGTGAGGTATTGAAAAACTCATGATCTTCACTTGCCCCACAAACACCTTTAAATGGGAGACCCATAATGGGTGCACACACATTTCTACATTACTGTAGTGTCTTTACAGCCACACCTACACTTTTCCTCGTATGTGTATACACAATACACGATTACGAACACAGTTAGGTAGACCAGCCATGAGTGGATCCTAGGGTCTTTGTTGGTCTGAAACATTATAACATTATAACATGTATTTCATTTGAATTTGAGGAAGTGAAGGGCCCCGCGCTAGCTTAACACACCTCTGCTTATTCTTGTTTGCTCGTGAAAGTTAAGATCTTGTTTTCTTCTCGTCTGCATGTAAAACTAATCCCAGTGTTCTCTGCACGATCTAAATTACCTCATGTACATAATAAATAAATAAATATATATATATATATACAGTATATATATATATATATATATTCTGCGTCAGGGGTAGATGACTTATCGAATGAGCACTTGAAATATGTCAATGACGTAGTATGTCTGCATATATCATAGCTCCTATCAGCCATGCTTGCTCATAGCTATATTCCTGCAGAGTTCATGAGGGTATATATCTTGCCCCTGGTCAAAACTAAGTACGGAGACATTCTGTCCAGCAATAATTACAGGCCTATTGCTGTCGCTTCCTGCTTCTCGAAACTACTAGAAAAACTCTTGTTACTCCGATTAAATGATTTCCTATGGACATCTCCTAATCAGTTTGGTTTTAAAAGGTCCCATTCAACTAACCTGTGTATCTCTGTACTTAAAGAAACAATATCTAAATACATTGACAGTAATTCAACTATTTATAGCTGTTTCCTAGATATAAGTAAGGCATATGATAGGGTGAACCACAATATTTTATTTGAAAAACTAGAAGACAGGAAGGTTCCCATGTACATATTAAATGCATTGAAATTTTGGTATTTCCACCAATCTTTCATCGTTAGGTGGGGCAATGTACTATCCGAGTGTTTTGGCTCCTCTTGCGGGGTGAGACAAGGCCCCTTGCTTTCCCCTATGCTGTTTAATGTGTATATTGACGGATTAATTGCTTCATTTAATGAGGCAACAGTGGGATGTTGTATAGATAACAGAAGGATAAATAACTTAGTTTATGCCGATGATATGGTGTTAATAAGTCCCTCTGTTAAAGGTCTGGATCGGCTACTAAAAGTCTGCGAAGTGTATTCGCAGAAACATGATATTCTTTTTAATGTTACAAAAACTAAGGTTATGCAATTTCATCATAAAAGCTGTAATCAGCCAGCTGATATAAAGTTTAAAATGAATGGTGAAGTAATTGAGGAAGTACAAGAGTTTAAGTATTTAGGTCAAACTATTACCAGCTCCTTGAGTGATGACTCGGATATAAGAAAACAATCTTGAAGCCTGTGTGCTAAAGCGAATATGACCATAAGGAACTTTCGATTTCGTACAAGTGAAGCTAAAGACACGGACAGCAACTCTGGGTGAATTATAAAAAAGGTTCTGGCAGAACCCTAAATTTGCTATACAACAGGTCTTTTAGACTCTTACATAAATTACCCCCGAGATGCTCAGCTTCGCAAATGTTTGCTACCCGCAATGTCCCGAGCTTCATGGAGGTAACAAGACGTGCTCAATACAGTCTAATGCAAAGAATTAAAACATCAACCAACCCAATTATCCAAGCTATCCATGAGTCCTGCCATTTATCCTCTAAGCTATGGAATTCTTGGTACGAAAACGTCTGTCTGTAGCTCCACTTCGACATTACAGTATTATTTCTAATCAGTTGTATATATTTCTATCCTCAGTATATGAACTGTCATTGTATTGATAATATTTGTCATATGGACTATAGTCTGCCAATAAACCTTTCATTTTCATTTATATATATATATATATAATATATATATATATAATATATATATATATATATATATATATAGTATATGAATCTATAAAATTTGGTCTCATGACCAGGAAAGTAGCAATTTCATCACAAATGTTACAGTAAATTCAAAGTGAAAATAGGTAAAGGCAGCAAGAACTATATGTCTACCGACCTATCGCCAAAGAGGAGCGAACACCTCAACTCCTCCCACCAATATGACACGAACGACGGTGCCAGTTCCTCTACCCAGAGGCGGATTAAGAGACCTCGGGGCAATGAAGAATATGGGGGCCATTTTCTATAGCTTTTTATTAACAATACATGTACAGTACATAGTACATTTACACGAATTATATGTACGGTGCTCAGGCTAATTGAGAAACAAACTTAAAAGAACCTTAATACAGTGTATTTTGCCGTTTGCCAAAACCAAACAGTATTAAACAAACTTTACTGTAGGGCCCATAAAACAAAATAAAACAGGGAATTTGTCAGTTTGTGTACTCTGTCATATTTAATCAAAGAAGTTTGCAAAATCTCGAATTATATCATCGAAACTCAGTTGATTGGGGGGCCTCCTCAAGCATGGGAGCCTGAGGTTTCAGCCTCAATAGCCTCAGTGATAATCCGCCACTGCCTCTACCCAGAGCGACATATCCAGCGACATATCCATCCCCCAAGCGGTGATGCCATATCTCTCCCCTCTCCCCCTGTTTCCACAGGTGGTGCTGTCATGGTGCAAAACACCAATGAAGGTGCTGCCATGGTACAAAGCACCAGTGAACAACAGCAACTGCTAACAGGGTTAAGCATTGATAACTGCAAGCTATTCGAGCTCTCCAACTTCCAAGAGCTTCTTAATCGAGGAACTCCATGGAATTACACGGACGCTCATGGAACAAGTAGGATCCCTCAGCCAGAAAGTTGAACTCCTGCAGAAATAAGGAGAGAGCTGAAACCCTCCAGAAAAAAACAGCGGAACTGGAAGAGAGAATAGAACATCAACAATATAAGAATGTTATGGTAATTAGTGGGCAGACACACCTGCTGAAAACGAAGATGAAGACCTGAAGCATAAAACAATCGAGGCTTTGCGAAGAAATCTTCGAATAAATGTTAAACGAACAAACATCATAGAAGCCTCTAGACTCACTCGACCCGAGGAGAACAACGCCACACGACCTATTAAGATTGTGATCCCGAATGTAGACGAAAAGGGAACTCGTAGACGCTTGCATCCAAGTGAGACCAAGAATTTCTGTTAGCGAATATTTGACCAGCAATAAGAGAAACCTCTTCAAAAAGATAAAAGATTAATGAGGGATCGCGCGTCTTAAGGTACCTAAGCGCCACCACAGGCGAAAACGTGTTTTTGATGGATATCACTATTTTCACCCTTTCTCTATCGCGTGGTTTGGGTTATAATGACATTACGACACTAGAGGTATGGCTGAAAACCTTATGAAGCGAACTACTTTTTTCACCTCTATCGCCAGCCAAAAGTTAACCCAAAGTTCGGCATAATAAGAAAATAAAAAATTAAAAAATATATATATATATAAAATATGAAAATCTATTCCAAAAACTCATCACCATCTTCATTAGCATACTTAGAACTCTAATTTAGCCAAAAATGAACGTTCTAGCTCAATTAATAACAAAGATACTATTGCCAGAATATTGCTGAACTTTGGAGGCGATTTCTGACGAATTTTAATTTTGGCACTTAGGTACCTTAACCCTTTAAGGACGAGTCCGCAGCATATGCGGTCACTCTTGTTACCAGAACGCATAGGTGTTATCGTTATTCAAAAATAAATATTTTAGTAACTAGTCACTGAAATGATACACACTTTGGGTTCCTTTCCCGACAACTAGATGACATCTATATATAAACACGTAGAAACATTTATAGAAACGAGCCATTGTAATACAATTTATATTATTATTTCTGGTGGACCTTAAGGTACCATCCGTCGTTAAAGGGTTAAGACGCGGGACCCCTCATTATTTTCAGGAAGGACTTCCCAGGTGAGATCTCTACGTGCTTCGCTCGCAACAGGACAATATACATAAAGAGATCAACGACCGGTGTAAAAGTTCCAGTAAAACCTCATAATGACTTTAATATTTTTCTAATGCAAGTGAATTTGGATCCAAATAACTTCATAGCCCCCGTCCCAATTAATTCAAATGCGCACCCACAGGGACACACCAATATATTTCCCAGTAATAATAAATAATTAATGATAATTATACGAGTATATTCTTGTGTTTATTAATATATGATTTAAAGTAAGAACCCCTTAGTATTTACGATTGTCATTATTTGGTCCATTGTTGCTATATAGTTGGTGTAACTATAACAATTAATGAAAAAGTAATTTGATAATAAGAATACGAGTATATTGTACTATTAATTGGTTAATACTGATTGATGATATTAATTAATTATTGATAAATAAGTGATGATAATAATATGAGTATACTGTATTATCTTTATTTCCGCCATTGTGCCTATAGTTTTTATATTTATTACTATTATCGTTAATTTGCTGCTGTCCTACTTACTAAAATTTTAGAGTTGGCTCGCCATAAACTGTAACTGAATTTGCTTGATGAGCTTCTAAATGTTCAGTTTTCTATCTGATCAAAATCACCGCCATCCCAATGATTTACTCTAAACCTACGATAAACTGTAACTGAGCCTGCCTCCCAGCAAGCACACTACGTAAATACAGTTAGTCCTCACTATAGGAATTTTCGCTCATACGAATTAACCTAATTAACACCATTCCCCGCGGATACGAACGGCTTTCGCTGGTACGAACGCTACGAATGCGCGCCAAGATACTCCAAATACGCCAAACTCCTCCTTCAAGTCCAAAGAGATCTCCTAGGACTACTGGCTCCAGCCCTTCGAAGACCCCAGCTAAGACTCCACAAGGGAGTCCTTCCAAATCTTCAGTTGGAGAAGACACTCCAATGTCTCCCTCCGACTTCCTCCAGTAATCTCCCCCTCCTCTATCCTCAAGATCATTCCAATTAGCTGTTTGCTCTCCAATAAGCTTGTAAGTACAGTATTATTTGATGTTTTTTAATGTATTTACATGCATATGATGTCTTTGATTGTTTTCTGTGTACATTTTTACAAATATTTCCATAATGGGGAGGGGGGAGATGACTCTGGAACGAATTAATAAATTATAACTTTCTATGGAATTCTTGATTCCGATATACGAACCGTTTTTAGGAATTAATTAATTCGTTAAAGCGAGGACTGACTGTACAACCTGGTTGAATCTTGGTCATGTCAGACATTGACGTTGTACTGACGTAGTCACAACGTAAAACTTAAACGTTATGTTGCAACGTTGATACAACGTTGCATAATGACGTTGTATACACGTGAAGCACAAGTAAACTTCTGACGTAATTTTTGTACGTAGCATAGACGTTGTCTGCACGTAAGGTTTTACACCCATAGCATATAGTTTCGTTTTACATTATTCTTTGTTACGAAAGTGTAACGGAGTTACATACGGTATGCTACTATTTCAAATAGGGCAACTTTGTTGGACCAAATTCTATCCTTGAGTTGAGACAACGTTGTATCTACGTAACGTTTATGTAATATCATAACGTTGTGAAGACGTAACTGAGATCACACAAATTTACGTTGTATCTACGTCACAGTGCTAAAATGCGACCTTGTGCAACGTTGTATCTACGTAAAACTGTTAGCTGGGCTGATGCAATTTGTCAGTTTTGTTACTTGCCATCATTATTACTTGTATTTATCATTACTGTTTTTATTATTTTATCATTATTATTACCATCTATCATTTCATCTTAGTTAGCACTATTATTATTTTATTTTTATTATCATCATCTATCATTTCTTATCAGTTATCACTGTTTATTATTATTACTATTGTTGTTATTATTCAGACTACTATTATGTTTATGATACTATCACTTCCATTTGCTCATGCTACTGTCGGAAGACCCCAATCAATATATGATTCCCAAACAGAAAAGTGCTATGGAAAACTGATAGGTGTGGGTAGTTGGGAGGTAACGAAAATGGTCCACTGAGTAGGTAGGTAGTTAATCTAACAATTATTAAACTCCTTTTATGTCAATAACTGGGTGGATGAAACCAATTGGTTGCTCACCAGAGTTATTCTCCACATTAGTATTTATATACTGTGTGATAGAGCGTGCTCGGTAATAGACATACATTACCGATCAACCAAAAAAAAAAAACCCCAAGGGGACGCTGGTGGAAAAAGCCGCAGGAAGAACGGACAAGAAGGAACGGGGGAGCAAGACGGAACAGGGAGAGGAAGAGGCTAAAAAACGGAAAAAGATCCCCACCAGCAAGTACGCTCTCAAAAATTGAGCAAAGAGAAGAGGGACTGTCTAATAACACTCAGTAAGTGATCAGTTGTGTTTTTGAACCCAGTTTGGGGACATACAGTAATATAAGCTGGGTCAGTAAAATTAGGCCTACATTGTGGTCTAAGACCTAGCATCAACTCGTAGCTTAACAAAGGCTAAGGTAAATTACCCTAACCTAATTTGGTGAGGAATTCTACTGTGGACCTCAATTTATTCTGCCCGCTCTGGACCATTTCCGGAATCTCCAGGCTGACCCCTACAAGGCTAGGCTTAATCTACTCTATAGTTAGACTGGAGATATTAGGGGTGGGTTAATTGGTGACCTGTGTCGGGAATTTACATACTTTAGGCTTAACTTTACTTAACAAAAATTGCAGAATTAGGCTAAATGGTCTACCTTAAACCTAACCTAATCAAGCCTAAAGTAACAAACTTGCCTAATTAGGTCTACAACCTAGGGCCTAATTAGGAAACATTTATATTTAAGGAGTCCCATTCTCTTATAAGCTTAGAACTGAGTGGCACATAAATACTTGGGGCTTTTTAACTAAATTTAAAACTTGACTGTTTTGTCTGATTACTCAATTTATTTGATCTCTCGTCTCTGATAATTTCTTCTTGCCCTATATTTCATTACGATCCCCAGTTAAACAATTTTGACTTAAACATGGACAGTGAGGAATTGAAACAATTAAAAAAGAAAAAGAGGGGAAAGTTGGGCGCTGTTACTAAGGCCATCAACACTTTTAACAATATTACACAACCAGGCAAGGAAGATTTAGAGTATGTAATTCTTAAATTGGATAACTTCAAGAAGGATATAATAACCATTGATGAGAGTATTTCAAAGTTAATTGAACCTGAAATGGCTGATGAACAACTTATAGACCTTTACTCTGATAATGAGCATCAGGTAATCTCAATTGAACAGCACATAAGGAGATTAAAGTCTCGTTTGACCGACTTAACACCAAATAAACCTATTTCTGATTTTAATCAAAGTAGAGCTAACCTTCAACAAAATTTAAGTGGCATGCCAAATCCCGAGTCACAAGAATTTAGGGCTAAGTTACCCACTTTGCTAGTACCAACATTTGATGAGGACACGGTACAATTCCCATTTTTCATTGAAAAATTTGAAAGTTCAATAGGTAATAAACCTTATATTCCAACTGTTGATGATGTTAGCTACTTAACTAGTTTCCTTAAAGATCCAGCCTATAACATGATAGCCTATTTACCAGCTGTGGGTGATTCATATGAAGCAGCTATTGATCTCTTGAAACGTAATTACATTAATAAAGATGAGATTATATTTGAATTATCTCAACAACCCAGACTATGGATAAACCAAAGACTGTCCCCAGAGACCAACTAGCTACAGCCAAACAGACAAAACTTGATACTGTAGAATCAAATGTAACCAACTGTAACACACGACCACCTACATTACAGAACTTTAATGTAACTGCTGCCTCAACTTATACACCACATTGTAAATTTTGTGCAAGTGATGAACACAGTAGTACTGGGTGTGGCAAATATTCAGACTTTAACTCAAGATCTAGAAGATGTAAACAGTTGAACCTATGTAAAAAAGTGTACTGGCCAGGGACATTATAAGGAAGACTGTAAATCTAGGTTAAGATTCAATTGTAAGTTTTGTAAAAGTTCACGACATGTCTCATCAATGTGTGATTCACTGAAGTGTCCAAACAACACTAATCAAACTCAAAAGATACCTCCTCCAAACAAAGATAATCAAGAAAATGCCACTTTCATGGGACATTCTGTTTGTTCAAACAACGTAACAAAAAACACTGAGGTTCTTTTACCAACTATTACTTTGGACTTAGTGAATGGTGAGGGTAGCACCACTCCAGTGAGATGTCTTATAGACTCTTGTTCTCAACAGACATTTGTTTCGCAAAATTTAGTTAATAAATTGGGTTTGACACCAAACCCGAATGAACAAGAACTCAATATCACATCCTTTGTTAAGGATAACTTAAAAATAGCTATAAGACAATTGACCTGGAATTACATGTAGAAAATGGATTAGAAAAAATTAAAACAGTCATTATTCCAAAAGTAGGACAAAACAAACTGGTTGTACCCAAACTAGAACAAACCATCAATCATTTGAGGAAACGGTACAATATAGCTGATAGACATATCACAAACACAGCAGCTAACACTGAAATGTTAATGGGGGCAGATTATATTCATCTTATTCATAGGGGCATAGTGAAGATAGGTAATGGTATAGCTTATTAGACACCATCAGGGATAGCCCCTTTGGGTAAAGTGACCATATTTTTAGGAGCAAAAAGCGGGACATTTTCTATTTTGGAGTTATAAACTAAAATGACTATATTTCAGGAGCCAAACGCGGGACACCTCTCTACCTCATATATATAATATATATATATATTATATATATTATATATATATATAATATATAGTGCTTAATTTGTAAATGAAAAAGAAGTGGAACGCAGGTGAAGCCCTCACAGTTAAGGGGTCTGGGAGAGCGCTGTAAGCTCCCTCAGCGGGGTCCGGGGCGGCGCCCCGGAAACCAACGCATTTTAAGCGCTTTTTCTGCGAAAACTGCGCAACATGCAAATGAAAGTTCTTCGAATACATATTTATTTAAAAAAAAAGTTAGACTGTGATTGCAACATCTAAGTGAAATGTTATTTCATCTAAGTGAAACAAAATATTATATGTATTTGAAACAAAATAAAATTGCTTTACTT
>JAJOZX010003384.1:297500-499271 GCA_023014485.1 Bathynomus jamesi | reverse complement strand
TAACTCCTTGACACTATTAGGATTATTAACAGGAGGTATAGCTAAAAGTGCACGGAGGTGGCTTTTAATTAAGATCTCTGGCTTACCAAACCGTTTCTTTAATATATCCCAAGCCACATTATAATTAGCCTCTGTTAATGCTAATCCTGCTATAGTCTTTGCTGCCTCCCCTTCCAAGAGGGACCGCAAATAATTAAACTTCTCCACGGCACTTAACACTTGACTAGAATGAACTGCTGATTGAAAACTGTCTGCCCATCCTTGCCATTCCTGAATACTCCCAGAAAATGTTTTGAGTACAAGCCTCGGTAATTGAACTACAGATCTGTTAACCTTAACTTCACAAACATCATTTGTTGAGTGTTGTGTTTCATTATTAGACCTGGTCTCTAACTGTACTGAGCTGCTAAACTCTTTTGCTCGGAGGCCTACTTTAATTATATCATCAATAATCTCTTCAAAGTAAATTATGTTATTTTCTATTTCATCCTTCTATAAGAGCCTCAATTTTAACATTTACCTCACTTAGAGCAACCTTTTTAGTTTCTAATATGGAAGCTGCGCAGTCACTAAGCGTAAATCCTCTTGCTCTATGGCAGAATCTATAGTGGCAATGACCTTTGTAATTAGACCTTTGTAGCGCTTCTCCTTTTTATAAATTTGTTCAATTCAGATGCACTCATCTTCAATGCAAACAACAATTGGGCTCAATACCAAATGAGCTGAATTGGCAGAAATACTTAACCAAACTGATCAAACGCAAATTTTACTTTCAAATAAACTGAATTGCTAGGTGGGGTACTAACCAACACCAGTATGGAATACCAAATTTTCCACCCAGGGCCCTAATTCGATAATAAACCAAATTAACCAAACTGGTAAATGTAGGCCAAAAACAACGACAGACAAGTGGCCAAGTTTCGCAATTGGGCAACCAAACTTTCTACCCTGGGACCTTAATTCAATAATAACCCAAAATTAACCAAACCGGTAAAATGTAGGCCAAAACAACGACAGACGACTGGCCAAGTTTCGCAATTGGGCGACCAAACTTTCTACCCTGGGACCTTAATTCAATAATAACCCAAAATTAACCAAACCGGTAAAATGTAGGCCAAAACGACGAAGACGACTGGCCAAGTTTAGCAATTGGGCGACCAAACTTTCTACCCTGGGACCTTAATTCAATAATAACCCAAAATTAACCAAACCGGTAAAATGTAGGCCAAAAACGACGACAGACGACTGGCCAAGTTTCGCAATTGGGCGACCAAACTTTCTACCCTGGGACCTTAATTCAATAATAACCCAAAATTAACCAAACCGGTAAAAATGTAGGCCAAAAACGACGACAGACGACTGGCCAAGTTTAGTAATTGGCAACCAACTTTCTACCCTGGGACCTTAATTCAATAATAACCCAAAATTAACCAAACCGGTAAAATGTAGGCCAAAAACGACGACAGACGACTGGCCAAGTTTCGCAATTGGGCGACAAACTTTCTACCCTGGGACCTTAATTCAATAATAACGAAAATTAACGAAACCGGTAAAATGTAGGCCAAAAACAACGACAGACGACTGGCCAAGTTTCGCAATTGGGCGATCAAACTTTCTACCCTGGGGACCTTATTCAATAATACTCAACCCGTCTAGGCCTAACTTGGGCTACAATTTGCACAAACAAACTTTGCCGAAAAATAGTCACTGACTCAGTTTTGGGGTAGAATCCGTTCTGAAGGACCATGTTAATTTATTATTTGTTGGGTTCAAAATCCCAGCTGAGCCGTGAACGGCCAAATCTAAAGGGCCAGTGCTACTACAGCCCAATTTAAGCTAAAATTAAAACTTACGGATTTGAGATCTATTAGGTCCTACCTCAGGGTTGCTGACTCGATGCGGGCCTACCTTAGACCTTTGTTACATGAATTTAATATAAACAAAAGGGGTACTATTATGGTCTTCTTTCTCACCTTGCAACAACAACGCAACCTGGACTATTGCACGATGCAACAATCTTGTATCTAAACAACCAAACTGAATTGGCAAGAGAGCTCTCTAACAGACCACACCCTGTACGTACGACATCCCACAAACGAGTAGAAAGAACGCGCCAGCGCCCCAAAATGATGCCAACCGTGTGACCACACAATGATGCCACAATAGCTCAAAAATGCTAGCTCTAAATTAAGTTAATTTTTCACTAACCTTACAATTATGAGATGGATATATATACACCTTAACTTAAATATATCAAGCAATGCTGCATCAATCAGCTTAGTCATCATATCGCCTTGGGACAACAATGGTTCTTCCTCTTCTAGATTTTTAACACTCCCCACCGAAGAGGCATTGTTGTCATTACCTTCTGCAAGGTTTAGCCAAGCCTTCTCCATGAGGCTGGAACTCAATGTTCATCTTGACTATCTGTGTTTTTTGCTGATTTCTAAAGCTAGAGTTTTTGTATAGGTCTCTCTAACTTTCCTCCTGAAGTCTTTACCAGTGCAGACCTAACTAAATTGTCTTTGCCAACAAACAACTCTTTCAATTATGCAAGCTTCCAGCATTGCCTTGGTCTTTCATCCCAATCATTACCACTTCTCCCACCTTGATACAATTTGCATTGGAGCCCTTTACCTTGCCTGATGGGTAATAATGAGTTCTGGCAAGTATTCCATCTGCCACCTCTTCCATAACTGATCTTGTAGCTCTTCAAGGTACCTGAACCGTCTGGTTTAACTCTCCTTGAGTGCTCTGGATAGGCTGCAGTCTTCTGCACACTGGGGCTTGATGTTAATGTTACCACAAGAAAATGATTTGGTGTCAATGGCTCTGCATCTGCATACTGTTGTAAACAAAAGTGATAGGCCTACTGTTCACCATTGCTTCTACTTCACATAAAAACAGTGCAGAATTTTCTTTGCTCAAATGAGCATTAAGCTAAAAGTTTTCTTTAATGGACACTTACACTTCTCACTAGCCTTTCCCCAAAATCCTCCCCACCATGGTGCTCTCTCAACAATAAACTCCCACTGTACCCCTTGGTGTGAAAAGTAGGATTGGAATCCTTCCTCTTTTAGCAAGGACCAAATTTCTTGGAGTTCCTTTGCAGCCTTTTTGAAGGTTTTTGCATTATCCGATATATTTTATTTGGGAAACCCCTTGTGTTCACAAACCTTTTAAAGGCCAAAAGAAATACATCACTACTTAAGTTGCTTACAACTCCAAATGGATTGCTCTGGTGGTAGCACAGGTGAAAAGACATATATAACCTTTGTCAGACTCCCCTCGCTCATACACATAGACTGGCCCTGCAAAGTCTACTCCCACTACATCAAATGGGGCAGTATAGACACACCGTCTCTTGGAAGTGGAGCCACCTTTTCATAATAAGGCTTTGCACTCCAACGCTTGCAAACCACACATTTATGCACGACCTTTTTTACTACTTGTCTAATTTTGGGAACCAAAACTGTTGTCTGATCTCTATTATCACTTCTCTAACTCCAGCATGTAACAGCTTATGATGAGTATCCAGGATCAAAAGGTCCACAAAGTGCCCCCCAGAAGGTAGCAAAATTGGATGTCTTTTCTCCTCTGGAAGCCCAGAAAACTGTAGTCTACCTTACTAATCAATAAATCCTGATCCAAAAACACATCGAAACCCTTGAGCGCAGAATGTGTGGTTGAACCTGTAATGGATTGCTGGTGAGCAATTCTCTCTCTTCACCAAATTTTTTCTTATGCATATATACCACCCAGTATTTCCTGGCTTGCTGATCTCATTACTGTTCAGAATTCCTTCCCTTCTTGTTTCTCCCTTAATGTTGTTGGTAAATCTATATACCCATGCTGTCACTCTTAACAATCTTTTCAGACTGCTAATGTCCTCAGCCTCAATATGGGTGTCCTGCTGCATAACTTGACAATGTTCACAGCGCATTTTCTCACCTCACTCACCATGCTTCTTCAGCCTGGCATTCTCCTACAATAGGCTGATTAGAGGCCAGTTTTCACTTCCAAGTTTTAGCCACTCTGGCCCATTCCACCACAAACTTGACTGTGCAAGATCTTTCACTGAAAATTTCTCGTGTTGGTAAATCAGCGGGGTTTTGGGTGCCTGGACAATGCTTCCATTGCTTGGGATCTGTGTGCGCTTGAATTTCCTCCACCCTATTGGCAACAAATGGTTTCCATTTCCTTGACTGCTTCTTAACCAGTGCCAAACTATAGTGGAGTCTGTCCAATAATAGCTTGGAATTTCAGAGAGGGCCAAAGATTTTTGCACTATAACTGCAAGCCGACTAGCAATAACTGCACCCATCAATTCCAACCTTGGAACAGAAAGCCTTTTCAAAGGTGCTACTCTGCTCTTTGCAGCAACCAACCTGCAACTTACTTCCTCTTGCAATGCGCTTTATATAAATACAATTGCATAGGCTTCCTCACTTGCATCACAAAAGATGTGCAGCTCCAAATGTCTGGACTATTGTTCAACTCTCCAAAGTACCATCTTGGATTTCAATGTCTCCAAGATGTGCCAATTCTTTGAACCAATATTCCACTTACCACCATATGATCAGGTAACTCTTGTGTCCGAACCAAGTCCAATTTCCCAGAGGCTCTGAAACCAAATTTTTGACTTTATCACAAATGGAGCCAGGAATCCAAGAGGATCAAAGACCTTTGAAGCCAAACTAAGAGCGGTACGTTTTGTCCACCTTATCTCATTCTCAGCCAGCTCTACTAAAGATTTCCCATTGAAGGTAAACAATCATCATCTTGCTGCCAAACAATGCCTAGCACCTTTGCGTCTATTGCCCAAACTCCTTAATACCAGAATCCTCAATACTTTCTGCTGCATCAGTAGTACACAGGAATGACTCATAACTCTTGTAATTGCGAATGATTGGTCTGCCATTTTCTGAGCTCCATGCCAGCCTCCTCATTATAGCTCTAGCCTCCATGAATATCTGTTTAGCCATTTCTGTATTATCCACGGAACATAGCAAATCATCAACATAAAATTTTTTCCTTATGTGTTCAATAGTGTTAGATAGACTTCAGAATATTTCTTAAAATGGTACTGCATAGTATGCCAACAGAAATGGACTAGAGCTGAGGCCGAACAACATTGACTTCATTCTATATGCTTGAACCTTAGGTTCATTTTCCAACAAGTCTTTCGTATCCACCCACAGATACCTTACTGCATCTCTGTCCTCTGGTTTTAACTTTATCCGCAAAAAGGCTTGCTTCACATCTGCAGTCAATGCTACTCTACCAAACATGAATCTCAGTAACAAGGAAAATAAATCTGCATTTAAATTTGGCCCAGCATCCAAACAGTCATTCAAGGACACACCACCTTTGTCCTTGGCTGAGCCATCAAAACTACCCTCAGTTTTGGTGGTAGTTTTGTCTCGCCGTACCACTGCATGGTGTGGCAGATAATGTGCCTCCTGGCTCACAGCTCACCTTGCACCCTTTCAGCATAGCCCTCCCTTACATAACTTAGGATGGCCTCATGTATTCAATTAACAACTCCTCATTTTTTCTTAGCCTGTACATGAAGTCTCCAACCTCCGATTAGCTAGCTGAAGGTTTGAACCGGGTTTGCAAGAATCCTTCCATGGTAGGCCAACTTCATAGCAACCATCTCTAAACCCAATCCCTTTTTCAAATTGCTCTAAAACATCATTGTTCACTGTACTTGATGTTTGTCCTTTATGCCAATGGATTCAAGTTCCCAAAACGCTTTCAAATGCCTTTCCAAACCATGGCTGTTCTCCTGAATTTACAAAAAGAGCCTTAATTTCCATTTCATTGCAATAGCTACCATGTAGCATCCAGCCTAGCTTACTTCAATAGCTACTGGGCCTTGAGAAGTACGGACAATATTACCAGTGATGAAGTCCCAATAATAGTCAGCTCCAATCAAAAGACTAATATCTTCGTTCCTTCAAACGTATTATTGCCCAAATTAATTCCTTTAACCCTGCAATTCTTGGACACATGCCATATCTAACAAGTAGTGACTGGAGCACAAAGTTCCTCAATCTCTACAGCTTGGACCTTGATAGTGGGACTTTGCGGTAACAACCCCTTAACCAAAATTTCTACCTTCTTAAATTTGGTTCGGTTTTGAACGGAACCCCCAACCCAGAAATTCTTAAATTTTCCCTCTTAAGTTCTTTAAACTTCAATTTTCTGGAAATTCTGGTCTTAATAAAACTACACTGGCTACCACTATCAAACAACACTCTTACAGTAGCTTCTCCCTCATTCCCAATTAATAAGGCTGCAGTTGTTTGCAATAATCCCCCTTTACTTTTACTCCCTTGCATAGCAGTGGCATGTGCCACTGATGTCTCTACTTCTGGGGTAGGCCTACTAGGAGTGTTTTCACACAATAATGGCTGATGCCTACCATGACATTTTTTGCACAAAATTTTAAACTTACAAACTTGCTCTATGACCTTTCAAAAAACATTTAAAACATGCTGTGGACTTAGTTACCCTGTCCTTTCTCTCCTCAAGGGGTAAAGCCTCAGCCACCTCACATTATATGACTTGTGGTTGCCTTCGCAAAATATGCATTCCTTGATTCCCTTAATTTATTCTCAGAGGATGCATGTAGAGCTGACACTGTACCTGGGCTATTCCTTTTTGTGGAAACTTTGGTGCTGTGCCTGCCTTTGTCCCCTTGTTTACCATCCCACTGTGCAAACTCAACTCCCTCTCGTCTTGCTAATTATGTGCCTAAAAGACAACATCTGCTGAAGGGGGATGTACACATGTTCTGCAGAGTGTCCCCTACTTAATTCAAGCAAAATTGAGCTAGGCAATTTAGACTCCAGTGTAGGAACCAACATTATACCATACCTTTCCATTCCTACACCCAAGTTGTCCAGGGACCTAGTTCTAATTTCAAATTCATCATATACTGCCGTAACTCCTTGACACTATTAGGATTATTAACAGGAGGTATAGCTAAAAGTGCACGGAGGTGGCTTTTTAATTAAGATCTCTGGCTTACCAAACCGTTTCTTTAATATATCCCAAGCCACATTATAATTAGCCTCTGTTAATGCTAATCCTGCTATAGTCTTTGCTGCCTCCCCTTCCAAGAGGGACCGCAAATAATTAAACTTCTCCACGGCACTTAACACTTGACTAGAATGAACTGCTGATTGAAAACTGTCTGCCCATCCTTGCCATTCCTGAATACTCCCAGAAAATGTTTTGAGTACAAGCCTCGGTAATTGAACTACAGATCTGTTAACCTTAACTTCACAAACATCATTTGTTGAGTGTTGTGTTTCATTATTAGACCTGGTCTCTAACTGTACTGAGCTGCTAAACTCTTTTGCTCGGAGGCCTACTTTAATTATATCATCAATAATCTCTTCAAAGTAAATTATGTTATTTTCTATTTCATCCTCTTCTATAAGAGCCTCAATTTTAACATTTACCTCACATAGAGCAACCTTTTTAGTTTCTAATATGGAAAGCTGCGCAGTCACTAAGCGTAAATCCTCTTGCTCTATGGCAGAATCTATAGTGGCAATGACCTTTGTAATTAGACCTTTGTAGGCGCTTCTCCTTTTTATAAATTTGTTCAATTCAGATGCACTCATCTTCAATGCAAACAACAATTGGGCTCAATACCAAATGAGCTGAATTGGCAGAAATACTTAACCAAACTGATCAAACGCAAATTTTACTTTCAAATAAACTGAATTGCTAGGTGGGGTACTAACCAACACCAGTATGGAATACCAAATTTCCACCCAAGTAACTGGCGCACTGGTCTGCAACCTTCGCCTACGAATAATAAACCAAATTAACCAAACTAGTAAATGTAGGCCAAAAACAACGACAGACAAGTGGCCAAGTTTCGCAATTGGGCAACCAAACTTTCTACCCTGGGACCTTAATTCAATAATAACCCAAAATTAACCAAACCGGTAAAATGTAGGCCAAAACAACGACAGACGACTGGCCAAGTTTCGCAATTGGGCAACCAAACTTTCTACCCTGGGACCTTAATTCAATAATAACCCAAAATTAACCAAACCGGTAAAATGTAGGCCAAAACGACGACAGACGACTGGCCAAGTTTAGCAATTGGGCGACCAAACTTTCTACCCTGGGACCTTAATTCAATAATAACCCAAAATTAACCAAACCGGTAAAATGTAGGCCAAAACAACGACAGACGACTGGCCAAGTTTCGCAATTGTGCGACCAAACTTTTTACCCTGGGACCTTAATTCAATAATACTCAACCCGTCTAGGCCTAACTTGGGCTACAATTTGCACAATCAGAACTTTGCCGAAAAATAGTCACTGACTCAGTCTTGGGGTAGAATCCGGTTCTGAAGGACCATGTTATTTTATTTATTTGTTGGGTTCAAAATCCCAACTGAGCCGTGAACGGCCAAATTCTAAAGGGCCAGTTCTACCTACAGCCCAAGTTAGGCTAAAATTAAAACTTACGGATTTGAGATCCTATTAGGTCCTACCTCAGGGTTGCTGACTCGATGCGGGCCTACCTTAGACCTTTGTTACATGAATTTAATATAAACAAAAGGGGTACTATTTATGGTCTTCTTTCTCAACCTTGCAACAACAACGCAACCTGGACTATTGCACGATGCAACAATCTTGTATCTAAACAACCAAACTGAATTGCAAGAGAGCTCTCTAACAGACCACACCCTGTACGTACGACATCCCACAAACTAGTAGAAAGAACGCGCAGCGTCCCAAAATGATGCCAACAGTGTGACCAAACAATGATGCCACAAGAGCTCAAAAATGCTAGCTCTAAATTAAGTTAATTTTTCACTAACCTTACAATTATGAGATGGATATATACACACACCTTAACTTAATATATACAAGCAATGCTGCATCAATCAGCTTAGTCATCATATCGCCTTGGGACAACAATGGTTCTTCCTCTTCTAGATTTTCTAACACTCCCCACCGAAGAGGCATTGTTGTCATTACCTTCTGCAGCAGCCATTGCAACTGGTTTCTTGCAAGATCTCATCAAAGCTGGCCATGTATTTGCTGATAAGGCATATCTAGCTGTTGACAGGATGAAGATGTGGAAGGGCAAGGAGTCTGTAATAGGTGCCTCGGTGGAGGCCCTGGAGAAAAGGACAGAGGGAGAGGAGAGCAAGGAAATTTTATTTGATGGAAAACAAGATAAGAAGACAAAGATCATGAGGTACAATGAAGAAACTGGCCGCTTCCATCCTGATATTACAACTGAAGAGCACTATAGTGTTACCTGGGAACCTGAGGGGAAGTATCTCTTCCATTGTACACCAGAAGAACCTGAAGGAAATGAGAAACCTGCACTGAAGATAGCTCAGGCTCTGTTTGAGTGGATTAGTGCTCATGGTGCTAAAGATACTATTGTAGTCCTCGGTGGTGACTCCACCAACACAAACACAGGACCTGATGGAGGAGCCATCACTCACTTGGAGAGACTGCTAGGTCACAAGTGTCACTGGGTGATATGCCAGTTGCATATTAATGAACTCGCACCACATGAGGTATGGACCTCACCATATTGTGACCGCTCTGGGACTACTGAGAAGCCAGACTTCTGAAGTCAGGAACATAATCACTCATGTGATAGTTCGTGGAGCATATCATGCTCACAGTGAGAACCTCATTGCCTCTCTTCTGTGCAGTGAGGATGAGGAGGACAGGGCATGGGGGGTTGAGTCGAGATGATCAAGAAGATCAGAGGTAAGTCTGAGTATGGAGACATGAGTCTGAGAACTCATAGAAACCCTAAACTGAATTTTGATGCCACTTCTCCAATTACTCTGATTAATTGTGATAAGGAGAAACTATATGAACCACTTGTTGGTTTACGTCGTCGTCGTCGTTGGCCTAGGCAAGCTACGGCTTGGGACCGTAGCGCATCTATCCGGTATAGGTTAACCTGGATGATGTAGCCATAAGCACTGCCGCTAGTTAAGTGCCAACCAGTGATTATCTCACTAGCCGTATTGAGTCCGTTAGGCGAAACTACGACAGTACCAAAGGTGGAAAATATAACCTTTGGTTTTCTATTATTTATTTGCAAAATGGACATGGTATTAGATTAAAATAAATATTTGAATATAAATAATTAACTGACAATTGTGATATATAATTAATTATTTACATACAATAAAATAATATAGTATACATAAAATTAGTATTAATGTGGTTCACAATTGAATTATAATGGGGTAACTAATTTAAAATGAATTTATACTATTCCGAAATTCAAGACGGTAAAATTAACATTTAACTTGAAACTAAAATAAGAGTATTCACTACACACTCCCCCACCAGAGAGGAAGTTCAAAGAGTTCCGAACGACACAGATTTCCGCTGAACCTTTTTGGTAGCTACTTGTACCTCACTTAAGGTTGATTCCAAAAACGCAGGCTTAAGACGATCGATAGAAACCTTGTCGACCTTGGAACCGCGCTGGATGAGGAATGATTTGCGCGTACGTCGGAGAACTTCATAGGGTCCGTCATATGGACATTGGAGAGGCCGTTTTGGGACAGGTACACGAACGAAAACGTGGGTGCAAGACTGGAGGGCTGGGGAAACAAAGATGTTCTGTTGGCTAGTCAATCGAGGGGAACAGGCTGAAGGGACTGCATGTGAGAGGAAAGTGTTTGAGCGAATTCCGTAGGATCACATGACTTATCCCCTGCAGTAAAGTAGCCACCTGGTAGCCGCAGTGTTGTTCCATAGACTAGTTCAGCCGCTGTAGTCTTCAGATCACTCTTAAATGCAGAGCGAATACCAAGCAACACGAGTGGAAGCTTATCCATCCAATGGGAGTCTTCGTGACACATAAGGGATGACTTCAGCTGGCGATGGAAGCGTTCGACGAGGCCGTTAGCTTGCGGATGATACGCACAGGTATGCGCATGTACTGTACCCAACAAGCTGGTAAACTTCTTCCAAAGCGAAGACTCAAATTGGCGACCTTGGTCAGTGATGACTTTTGTCGGCAATCCAAATCTTGATACCCATCCATGAAGAAAGGCTCTTGCAACAGTGTCCGCTTGGATATCAGGAAGTGGGATGGCTTCAGGCCATCTGGAAAAGCGGTCGAGACAGGTGAGCAGATAACGTTGGCCTTGAATCACTGGAAGAGGGCCACAATGTCTACATGAATTATTTCAAATCGCTGGGATGGGGCGGAAATGCGTCAAAGGGGGACCTGGTGTGCCTTTGGACTTTGGCACGCTGGCAGGCAAGGCACGTTTTGGTCCAATGTTTGACATCCTTCCGCATCGAGGGCCAAACAAAGCGAGAGGTAACCAGGTGTTGCGAAGCACGGATACCAGGATGGGAGGGCTTATGAAGATCCATGAAGACTGCTTTTCTGTGACATGGAGGGACATAAGGGCGAATAGCAGCTGTTGATACGTCGCAATAGAGGGGCACAGACAATCCTGGCATACTCATTTTCTTGAGGGAAAGTGAGTGAGTGGAGTCTTCTCTGAGCAGGTCTTGTAGTTCCGTATCCTTATCTTGATCCTGTGCAATAGCATTCCACAGTGTAGAGCTGAGGGTAACAGAAGTAATCTCTATTCTTGAAAGTGCATCCGCTGGAGTGTTCAAGACACCTTTGATGTGGCGGATATCTGTGGTAAATTGCGAGATATAATCGAGTTGCCTGATGACTCTGGGAGAGTGGTTACAGCTGTTTTTATTGAAGACAGTGACCAAAGGTTTGTGGTCGGTAAAAACACAAAACTCTCGGCCTTCAAGGAAATGTTGAAAATGCTTCACGTTTAAGTAAATAGCAAGAAGTTCACGTCCGAAAGCACTATAACGCGTTTGGGCTGGCTGCAGCTTTTTCGAGTAAAACGCGATGGGTGCTTGTTGACCGTTAATGGTTTGTTCCAACACTCCACCGATCGCAACATCTGATGCATCGACCGTCAGAGTTAGGGGGGCATCACTGATAGGAAATGACAGAGACAATGCACTATTGATAGCATTTTTGGCATTGTCGAACGCCTGTAAACTATCGCTACACCATAACAATTTCGTTACCTTGCGTTTGTGTGTGATCATAGCGTGTAGAGGAGCAAGAACACTGGCACAGTTTTTAATGAACTTGTGGTAATAATTTACCAAACCTAGAAACCGACGTAACTCACGCTGATTATTTGGCACAGGGTAATTTTTTATCACTTCACACTTGTCCTGAAGGGGGGTAATTCCGTGCTGCGAAATCGTGTGACCAAGAAATTCCAAGGTTGGCTGTGCAAACACACACTTAGATGCATTAATAGTAACACCGTATTGTTCTAAGCGTTGAAAGAGGAGTGAAAGATGTTCCTTATGTTCCTCTTCCGTTGAGCTGGCCACAAGCAAATCATCGATGTAGGCATAAACAAAGTCTAAGCCTCTGGTGACCTCATCTATAAACCTCTGAAAGGTTTGCGCAGCATTCCGTAGCCCGAACGGCATCTTCACAAATTCGAATAACCCAAATGGTGTACAAACTGCAGTCTTGGGAATATCCGAAGGCTCTACGGGAATGTGGTGGAAAGCCTTAACGAGATCTATTTTACTGAAGATAGATTTGCCGTGGAGAAGAGAAGTAAAGTCTTGGACATTTGGTACCGGATATCGGTCCGGGATGGTTGTCGAATTCAAAAACCGGTAATCGCCACATGGTCTCCAGTCTCCTGACTTCTTCTGGACCAGGTGTAGGGGAGAGGACCAACTGCTTTTGGAAGGTCTTATTATCCCAAGATCCATCATAAGCTGGAATTCCGATTTGGCAGCTTTCAGTTTGTCCGGGCAAGACGTCTGGGTTTTGCAAACACAGGGGGACCTTTTGTTGTAATGTGATGGGTAATGGTGTGCTTAATGGTATCACCCATCTGCATCGGTTGAAGAATTCCTGGATATCGCTGGAAAAGGCACTGGTACATGGAATTAGGGGGAACGAGGGAAAGTGCAGAGTTCGAGGCGTCCGGAAGGGCAACCTGTTTGGCAAGAACAGAAAGCAGTGTGGCCTGGTCGCATAAGCGTCGCTTGTCAAGATCCACCAGGAGTTTGAAATGCTGGAGGAAGTCAGCGCCGATTATGGGATGCTGCACTTGAGCACAGATGAAAATCCACTTGAAGGATCGGTGAAGGCCCAAGTTTAGTTCACGCGACTGAGTACCGTACGTGGGTATGCGTGAACCGTTAGCAGCGTATAGAGGCGGAGATTCCGAGTGCGTATGACCAGATTTTTGAGGGAATACACTGACTGACGCTCCGGTATCAACCAAGAAATTGACACCAGAGTTCCTGTCCTTTATGAATAACAGGTTGGCAGTGCGAGTACTAGACGCTATTAGGACTCGCTGCTGGGGTTTTCCGACGAAAAATTGCAAGGGGAGATGCACTTCCTAGCCTTCTTTCCAAATTTCGAGTGGTAGAAGCAGATCTTCCCGGAACTCGAACGATGCCTCTTCGTAAATCTTGACCGAGAATGGCTTCTTTGCCGTTGATTTTGTAGCAGAGAACAAACGTGGTTGAGTCGTTGACTTAACTCTTTCACTTTCAACTCCAGTTCCGATTGTGTGTTCACGTTGTTGACCGGAGCTGTGTCAATCTCCACTACTTTGTCGGCAGTTTCTGCTAGTTTATCAACTGGAGTAGCAGGATCCATAGTGGCCAAGACACGCTGAGCTGATGGAGGAAGTTTCTGCAAGAACAACTGTCTAAAGATGTCCTTATCGAAGGTTTGTGCGCGTTCGCCTAGAGCGCACTGCATAGCCCTCAGCATTTGAGTGGGCTTACGGTCTCCAAGTTCTTCTTTTGAGATTAACTGATGTAGTTTCTCACGCTCGGAGACAGTGGTGCGGCACAGGATGGCAGACTTCAGATCGTTGTACGGGTCCTCACTCGTGGAAGTAGATACGATGACGTCACGGACTTCAGAGATGATGCTCGCTGGTAGAGAGGACAAAACATGATCGTATTTTGTCCTGCTAGCGGTGATCCTTCCCAAGTTGAATTGTGATTCCACTTGGTGGAACCAAATAAATGGATCACCCGGCCAGAAGACGGGGAGCTTTACGCTCAAGTGGGAGATGGCACCAGCGTCGTCAGGCATCTTCTCCTATGCTTGCTGACGTACAAGCAAGACAAGTTACCAACGAAGGAGTGGAGGTTGAGACGAGCGCAGGCACAGAGCGCACGGGCAGGGGTGAGGGGCAGAGGGCACGAGCGACATTACAGTCTGATCCTAGTCGCTCGGGTGAAGGGGGTGATGGGCAGAGGGCACGAGCGACGTTACAGTCTGGTCCTAGTCGCTCGGGTGAAGGGGGTGATGGGCACGAACGACGTTACAGTCTAGTCCTAGTCGTTCGGGTAGAAGGGGTAATCCAGCTCCGGGTCATCAATTGTTGGTTTACGTCGTCGTCGTCGTTGGCCTAGGCAAGCTACGGCTTGGGACCGTAGCGCATCTATCCGGTATAGGTTAACCTGGATGATGTAGCCATAAGCACTGCCGCTAGTTAAGTGCCAACCAGTGATTATCTCACTAGCCGTATTGAGTCCGTTAGGCGAAACTACGACAGTACCAAAGGTGGAAAATATAACCTTTGGTTTTCTATTATTTATTTGCAAAATGGACATGGTATTAGATTAAAATAAATATTTGAATATAAATAATTAACTGACAATTGTGATATATAATTAATTATGTTTACATACAATAAAATAATATAGTATACATAAAATTAGTATTAATGTGGTTCACAATTGAATTATAATGGGGTAACTAATTTAAAATGAATTTATACTATTCCGAAATTCAAGACGGTAAAATTAACATTTAACTTGAAACTAAAATAAGAGTATTCACTACACACTCTTCACTTGTAGGATGTCAAGAGAAGTTGAGGAGCTTCTCAGGTCTCCACTTGAGGTTGAGAACTTCTCAATTCACATTCAAAACTGTGAAAGAGCAGTCCAGGAAGTTTCAGCTGCAGCTCATGCAGTGTATGGGCAAGAGAGAAGAGATGGTTTTGTTCGTGCTAGGATCGATCACAAAGAATTGTTGCCAGTTTTCAAGTCAAAGCAAGACATTATGAACATGCTTTAGATCTCTACAAGACCTGCTAGACAAATCAAGATGCTTTCAAAAGAAAAAATCTCAAAACATTCAGTTGACCAGCATATTATTACAAGCTGGGGGTGGAGGAGGGAATTATACAAATATTAAAGAAGAATTGCAATTGCAAAAAAAAAAGGTTGAACGTCACAGCAGCTTGCGGAAAGGTGGGGGCAGCTGCCATCACACTCAGTGATGCCGAAAAGAAAATAAATAAAAATTGGTGGGGGCGTTTCTAAATAAAAGAAAATGCAAGATCAAGAAAGAAGAACAAAAAGATTCTGCCTGATGAAGAGAACAGCCGCGAAATGTGGTGTATAGGAGATTAAAAATCATACAATTTTAGTTTTGGGCCATTTTGGGTGATTTTGGTTATTTTAGGGGTTATGAACGGTGACAGGACAATTGCGTCCTGGTCAAGTGCGTCCCGGACAATTGCGTCCGGTTTTATTTCGTCCCGGACAATTGCGTCCCGGACAATTGCGCACTTCCCCAACTACTATATGAAGTTTATTTATTAGAGAAGTGAATAGAAAGTTCATTGTGACCACCTACGCAATTATCCAGGACGCCAATGACGAGGGACGAGTTTGTTTGTTATTGTAATTTTGTATGGGATATAATGCCCGGTTAGATTAATTGAATGCCCAGTTAGGTCAACTGTATGCCCTTGACGATTGGTTAGGTTAAGTTGTGATATTTTCGTTCAAACTAACGAAACTAACTTTATCTTAAGTGGACGTAACCCATAAAATTTGACAATAATGTTGCTGATGATGGATAAAGTTTTAGAGAACAGTTTCGAACAAAACTTATGAACATATAACAAGTTTAATAGGTTAAAATGAAAAGTATATTTGAAATTCCGATACTAACTTTCTATTCACTTCTCTAATAAATAAACTTCATATAGTAGTTGGAGAAGTGCGCAATTATCCGGGACTCAATTGTCCAGGGACGCACTTGACCAGGACGCAATTGCCCTAGTATCGTTATGAACCACTTTGACTGATCTTAAATGGGTCCAAGCCTGCCCCTAGAAATGCTTAAGGGTGTATGTGAACAATATGGAACATATGGAAGTCATTTGAGGCTACCAAGTCTTTGAAATTGGCCAAAAATCCCATTTTTCGACAAAAAAGTGCGATTTTGAATACTTAAATGCGATTTTTCGCAAAAGTTGCAGACTACGAACCCCTCTTAAAATTCACTTTTACATAGGAATACATACTGCCAATCTTGAAATTCCAAGTTTTTCAATATTCGACCTGAGCATGATACGCCCTAGCGTACATTCCATATTCTATTCCTACTACTAAGCAAAAAAACCCTTGGTTTAACTTTACTTGTTCTAATGCTATTCGCAACAGAGAGGAAGCTTTCAGAAGGTATCGTCGCCATCCAACTCCTGACTGTCATCCAGCTTATATTTCTGCCTAGAATCGTGCAAAATCTGTTCTTCAACTCGCCAAAAATTCCTTCATCCGACAAAGATGTGAAAATCTATCCAATTCTAATTATTCTCGCTCTTTCTGGCATCTAACTAAGAACCTCTTCAACAACTTTACTTCCTCTTCTTTCCCTCCTCTTTTCCATTCCGACAGCACAGTTGCCGTCTCTTCTCCTAACAAAGCTGAACCCTTCGCTCAAACTTTCGCTTACAATTCAACCCTGGACGATTCCGGTGCTGTTCCTCCATCTCATCCCCCCTCTGACTTTATTATGTCTGAAATTAGAATCTCTTCTGAAGATGTTTTTTCTGCCCAATCTGGGCTCAACTCTAGGAAGGCTTATGGTCCTGATGGTGTTCCTCCTGTTGTTCTTAAGAACTGTGCTTCTGTACTGACACCCTTCCAAGGCACACTCTTTCGTCTTGGTCTCTCATCTGGTACTTTTCTTTCCTGCTGGAAGTTCGCTTTCATTCAGCCTGTCCCAAAGAAGGGTGACCGCTCTCAGCTCTCCAATTATCGCCCAATTGCTTTGATTTCTTGCCTTTCCAAAGTTTTTGAATCTATCCTTAATAGGAAGATTCTTAAACACCTTTCTTCTCACACTCTTCTTTCAGCTCGTCAGTATGGATTCCGCAAGAGATGCTCGACTGGCGATCTTCTTGCATATCTCTCTAACTCTTGGTCATCTTCCTTTCGGAATTTCGGTGAAACTTTTGCTATTGCGCTGGATATATTGAAAGCTTTTGATAGAGTCTGGCACAGATCTTTAATTTCGAAACTGCCCTCCTTCGTTTTCTATCCTTCTATCTGTTCCTTCATCTCTAATTTCCTTTCTGGCCGATCTATAGCTGCAGTTGTAGGTGGCCACTGTTCTTCTCCTAAAGCTGTTGACAGTGGTGTTCCTCAGGGTTCTGTCCTGTCACCCACTGTTTTCCTTTTATTTATTAATGATCTTTTAATTCACACTTCCTGTCTTATTCACTTTTATGCTGATAATTCCACTCTTCACTTCTCCAACCGCTTTCCAAAGCGTCCCTCTCAACAGTCACTCCATGATTCGCGTAGTACGGCTATAGAGCACCTGACCTCTAATCTTTCTGCTATCTCTGATTGGGGCAGAGAAAATCGGTATTTCCATTCTTTCATCTACTCAACCGGTCAGCTCTGGAACAATCTTCCTCAATCCATCTTTCCTCCTATCTATGACCTCCCATCTTTCAAACGCAGAATGTATAGGTGCTTGGAAAGGGAACCCAGAATGGAAAGGGAACCCAGAATGGAGTTGTTTTCTTACTAATAACTGATTTTATATAATTCAACTACGCTGATTTTGAATAAGGTGTCCATTTTTTCTATCATGTAAGGATTTTCTGCAAACTGGAAGGGAAAAAACAACATAAATAAATAAATATTATTTTTTTCAATTTACATTAGGTACCTATTTCGCTTTGTTATACTAATTACAAATGCAAACAACTTTGAAAAGAAAAACTATTAACGTCAATTATATATTCATCTATGATAATAAAAACTCACTCTAATAGACAGCGTTTATTTCCACAACAGTTTCAATGCCCATTGGCATCCTGTTCGGGTGGATACAGAAAAACGAATGAACCAACAAGAGGGAAAACAGTCCAGAGACCATTGAGAAATTCACACATAGGATAAATCCCGTTCTCCCGACACCGGAAGGGCATTTTATTAAAGGGTCCCTCTTATAAGTACCTTCGCACAAATTAAAATTATCTACTTGTTCTATACATACAGATTCTATTATTTTTTTTTACATAATTATTACATTTATTATTACATTTATTACATTTATTATTACAGTATTATTTATTACAGAACTGTTGTGGAAATAAACTCTGTCTGTTAGAGTGGGTTTTTATCATACTGTGATCACGTAAAAAAGTAAAGTTTTTGCATTCACATATTCATCTTTATTTGTCCTGAGTTTTCTTGTGAGATCTATGCCATTTAGTCTCGAATGTACCCGCTGTTCCTTTTCTTTTATGAAATAATTCTGGAGTATCCCGTTTCAACATCCAGCAGTAATCAGCCATCATACTGATGTCCCACCTTCCCTGATATCTCTTCTGCATTTCTTTGATGTCTTGGTGAAACCGTTCTCCTTGTTCTTCGCTGAGTGCTCCGATATTCTCAGGGAAGTAATCCAAGTGTGAATGTAAGAAATGTAATTTTAAACTCATTACAACCCAACTCTTTGAACTTATTTAGCATGTTGTTCACAATGTTTTTGGTAATTTGGGTCCTTGTTGTTCTCCAAAAATTTGCTGATAACAGCTTTAAAAGCAATCCACGCTTCTTTTTCAAGAATGTTCAGGTTCTTTCAAAGTGTTCATCCAAAGTCACTTTTCTAATCTGGGGACCAACGAAAATTCTTTCTTTCAATTATGCTTCCTAAAGAGTTGGAAATTTACGACACAGATACTTAAAACAATCTCCATCTTCGTCCAAAGCCTTAACAAATTGCTTCAACAAGCCCAATTTTATGTGAAGCGGAGGTAAAAAGGACTTTCTTCGTGTCAACCAAACTTTCACGTTGAGTGTTTTTAGAACCAGGTGTCAGGTTGACTCTGCATGGCTATTCCTTTTTTATCCAGTGCCGAGTTCTTGCTCGGCTATCCCATTCACACAAAAAACATGGAAACTTCGTATAACCTGGTTGTTGAATTAACAACATATAAATCACTTTAAGTCTCCACAAAGTAGCGAACTGTGTTCTTTGTATTTAACCTTAGCTAGAAGAAGCTCAAGATTTTCGTACGCTTCCTTCAAGTGAACCGAATGAGCCATAGGAACGGATGTATACAAGTTACCGTGTGAAGGAGGACGCATTTTAGACTTTTTTTGGAGGAATCAATGAAAAGTCTCCACTCATTTGGGTCATAGACTGCAGCGCCTAGCTTAAGTATTAGTTCCGAAACATTGTTGTGAATTTTCTTGAGAAAAATATTGGATGAATTCTTTTTCTCTATTTCTGTACCAGTAAAATGACGTCCCGGGAGAAAGCAAGTTCTTTGCACGAAGTCTGGATTCCAAAATCTCTGAAGAATCCTTCGGGAGACACAAAACTCTTACCAAATCATTAAGTTCACTTTGCGTAAAGAATTGGGGTTCACCAGATGTTTCGGTTTGAAAACAGTCAATATCATCGTTTCCATCGTCATCAGACACCGAATCAGATGAAGTTATATCAAGAGTATTTTGTTTAGTAGGTACAGGTATACCAGGTCCATGAGCAACAGGTCTTATAGCAGACTGAAAGTTTGGATAAGAAATTTCCTTTTTATTTTTAGTATTGTAGCCTTGCACGTTACATGAACAAAAATAGCAGTCATTGTTGTGATTTCTAGGCTCACGCTAGACCATTGGAATCCCAAAAAGTAAAGAATCCTTTTTACCTTTACTCCACAGTCTAAGTTGTTCAACACAAACACTGCAAACTTTATGTGGAGCCCATGATTTGTCTTGATCCCCAAGTTTTATTCCGAAGTACGCATATCTTTCTTGACGAAGTCTGTAATATCTCGCCTTTGTATTTTCACAGTAAATTTCCCACAAATATAACAGAAAATGTTTGGTTTATTTACACACCCTCTGGTTGCCATAGCGACAAATAAACAAATTTCAAAAGAGAAATATAGTCACCGCGCACCTTTGAATAATAAAGAATATAACCTCGCACGCACTAGACAGACTGACTCATCTCGTGGCTTGTCAATCACTTATATACTAGCGGTGCGTTTCTCGAATATTCTAGAAGACGCTATGACGTCACTTCTGATCTGGAAGCATTTATAAGCAGTAGTTTTTAATAAAAATTTAATTGAGTCAATTTTAATGAAAATTACTTACATATATAATATGACATTTTGTGAAAAATCTGTACGTGATGGCGAAACATTAATATTATTTTCGGAATCAGCGTGCAAAAGTTACTAGATAAATGATGAAATATTTCGGACAACAAAACCATCGCAGGCCTGTGAACAGGGCCGGCTCAAGGTACCGGCAACTCGGGCAGTTGCCCGGGGCGCCACGTGCTAAGGGCGCCACGTCATGTGTTTGGGATCTTCCAAATAAAGGGAAAAATAGAAAAATAAATAAATAAAATAAAATAAAAGAGTCAAATGTGAAAATTTCCTGATGTGGAGTAAAATTTTCAGGGATTATGACATTATATTAGCCAATAGCATTAGTACCAGACTACCAGTAAAGCTAAGGTCAGCTTGGCCCGACATGGGATGACATGTCACATGGGTTGATGTGGCCGCGTAGGTGAGCGTTGAGCACAAATTACATACGCCTGGCAGCGCTGCCATCCTTTAATATCTCATCAGTGTTGCCACTTTGTGGAATTTTTACATTTTTTTGTGGATTTACCTCAGACAAAAGTGGCAACACTGTCTCTCATATTTTCATACATGGTTCCATTTTGAGAATGTTTAGTTGTACTTTGAGTGAATATCGTTAATTGTAATAAACTCTTTATTCCTACATTCGTAGTTTTTCCTCATTGTGAACAAATTTTAAAATTATACTTGTAAGGGCGCCGAAGTTCAGCTTGCCCGGGGCGCCAGCAATCCTAGGGCCGCCACTGCCTGTGAATTATCCAAATTATATCAAACGCGGTTCCAGGGAAGGTGAAACAGTATGTTGGCTGAATATTGCTGGTTTCTCATTAGGGAAACTCCCGAAAGTATGTACAAAAGAATAACATCAGCAAAAAGATTTTAATTGTTGTTCTGATCTTGTAATAATTATGTTGAGGTATGTTATTTTATTTATTTTGATTGGGTTCAGAATCCCAGCTCAGCCTTGAACGGTCAAGCTCTGAGGGGCTATTTTAACTTATAGCCGAAGTTAAGCTAGACTAAAACAAACTTACGGACTTGGAGGTCCTATTAGGTCCTACCTCAGGGTTGCTGACGATGTGGGCCTACTTTAGGCCTCAGTTGAATAAATTTAAGAAAAAAACAAAAAGGGCACTATTTATGTTCTTCTTTATAAACCTTGCAACCACAACAACACAACCTGCACCATTGCACGATGCAACAATCTTGTATCTAAACAACCAAACTGAATTGCAAGAGAGCTTTCTATAAGACCACTCCCTGTAAATGCCGCATTGAAGAAACGAGTAGAAAGGATGCGCAACTGCCCCCAAAAAATGCCACAAGAGCCCAAAAATGCTAGCTCTAAATTAAGTGAATTTTTCACTAACCTTACACTTATGAGATGGATATACTGTACTGTATATACACTTAATTTAATATATACAAGCAATGCTGCATCAATCAGCTTAGTCATCATATCGCCTTGGGACAACAATGGTTCTTCCTCTTCTGGATTTTCTAACAAGGTATTCAATATATTCTAATCTGTATAATAATGGAGTGTATATACACTACGTTCCAAATTATTAAGCAGATTACATTTTCTCCAATGTTTTCAAAAGTTTTTCACCGATTTCAATGAAATTTATAGCAAATAATTACTATATATAGCAGCACTGATGGTATTCATTTCGATAAAATATTTTAATAATTAAAATAATTCTCTCTCTATTGAAAAATATGTAAAATATGATGTTCCGAATTATTAAGCAAGTATTCTATTTACGGATCTAAATGGTGAAAATGGGTAAGAAGAAGAGTTTAACACTAACTGAGAAAAGAAAAATAGTCAAGTTACTCGCTGAAAATATAAAATCTATTGAAATTGCGAAGCAGTCTGGCAGGGCTTATCGAACTGTAAACAAGTTTGTAGCGGAGGGTACCAAACTGAGGCAGCGAAGTGATAAAGGAGCTATAAGAAAAGTGACAAGGCGGCAGATATCTGTAATCAAACGCAAATTGCAAAGCATCCATTGTCCTCAAGTAAAGAGGTTTTTGAGCAGGCTGGCATACATAATGTACCAAGAACATTTCGATGTGGAATCCTCCAAACCAGGGCCGCCGCTTCCATTAGGCGAGGTTAGTAAATGCTAAGGGCGCCAAAGATCTGGGGGGCGCCAGCGCCTCCCGCCCTGTGCACGTCTGATAGTATTATGTAAGAACAACATGAAAAAAAAAGGAATGAAGAAGCATAGACAAATGATGAAAGGTTGTACGACGTATGTACACCAGTTTAGCTTGACTGATATTTACATAATTAACTTATTCATCTTATTGGGTCATTATAGAACTTTCACTATCACGACCTTTAACCCTTTAGGGACGGGAGTCGTAAATAAGCGATTTAAAAATGTTACGCGCACAGACGGGAGTCGTCAATAAGCGACTCGGCTTATTTACGGCTTAATATGAGTTCCGGGAGTCGTCAATAAGCGAATAACTGTTTTTATGTGACATATGCCCTTCTTGCTTGAAAAAAAACAGTAGATATGTCCTTTTTGCACGCATATTTTAGCACTTTTGAGCGTTCTGATTTGTTACTACATATGCCTCGCTTTACTCGCTGTTTTGATTGGTCATGACACTTTCTTGAACTGTGAAATGATTTTATAATTTTATAATAAATGTATGTATTAGCAAATTAAAATAGATCAGTGTAAGGCAAATAGTTTCTTCAATATGGTACCTTGATTACTTTGTGGGCAAACCCAATCGTGAAGTGGGAGGCGGGTGGGGGCGCCAGCTGCAGTCCTGCTAAGGGCGCCAAATAGGCTGGCGCCGGACCTGCTCCAAACAATTGGCAAGACGTGTAAACCTGCGATTCAGTCACCATTAACACCGAGGTACAAGAAGCAGCGTGTTGAATGGGCGCGTCAGTACGTGAAAACCGATTTTAATACTGTATTGTTAACCGATGAATGAAGAGCAACCCTTGAGGGATCTGATGGTTGGTCAAGAAGATGGATTGCTAAGGGTCAATCTCTAACATGGAATGAGGTTTTCTTTTAGAAAGTTTGTGTAAGACTGGGCATTCATTTTTACACCATCAGGCACTCTGTACGAGTTGGGAGGGTAGCACTGAACAGGGTGTTTAACTGTACCCTCGCATGTTCTATTTCTTCCGAATCACAGAAATCATGACAGATACGAGGTCTGACCTAATATGATCTACTTTGTCAAATATAAAACATAATAAAAGATTTTCTAAAAGACCACGATTTTCAGCAGACGATCCCATTGTATCTGTATCGATGGAGGAGCAGGATTCCGGAGGAGCGTAGATAGTGGGCGTGGTTGGGGTGGAGATGAAGGTAACGCCGATAGGGGTCCCACTTCTCGTCCCTTTAAATAATGCTCCAGATACCACCGGTTCGATGCTCAGGCATCTTTTCACATTAATTATGTAACTATTACTATGACACATAAAAGTATATACGCGGAGTCACTGTACGATTATAACGTAATGAAACATACATTTCCCGCGGTCACCGTCAAAAACTTTTACTATTAAACGGAAGATTCGCAGTGTATATAGTGGGGGTGGGGCGGGAGGAGGAGAAGGGGATGCTAGTGGGAGTGCCCACTGCCCACTTCTTGTCCCTTGAAATCACGTTCCAGATACTACCAGCTCCATGCACAACCATCCTTTCACTTTAATTATCACGACACTATTACCCACTACAACATGCTAAGTACTGTATATACGCGGGATGACTGAGTTCATGAACATAATGATATCTAAATTTTCAGCGGAAACAGTCAAAAACCTTTACTATTTAACGACATACGAGCAACCCACCGGCGAGGCATCCTCTCCTCGTGTCAACAAAACACATACAGGGTGTTTCAGGAGGAAAGGTCAATACTTCGGGAGGTGATAGTATCGGTCATTGTGAGAAAAAAAGTTCATATGAACATGCGTCTAATTCTGAATGGTTACGGAGATAGAGCTGTTTGAATCTACAAATACAAAAGCATTGTTAATGGTAATCAAGAAAGAGGAAGCCATAAACGAACCAACGGGCTGTTCGTATTGCTTTGGTCTGGCCTAGACATGTTTTTTCCTATCTGACCTAATCTTGGGTGCTGAGTAAAATTAGGTGATGAATCTAAGGTAACAAATCGGGTAGGAAGTTGTTCGTACTTAAGTATAGTTAGGGGTAATGTCTATAGCTTCTAAATTGGTAATGTAAGAGAGAGTTAGGTAGGCTGTTGTGGGACACAGGAATAAAACGGTAGGCTTCAAGGAATACCTAATTCAACGCACCGGTAAGTGCTTTTGATTGTTTGCTAGAACCTAAGTAACCTAACTGGGGTGTCTACCCCACGCTATCACATTTGGCGACGAGGATGGGATATGGCTCATTTGGTTAAATTTTGTTCATTGGGTTAAATTTGGCTCATTGGGTTAATTTGGCTTATTGGGTTAATTTGGCTTATTGGGTTCAAGTGGTTGTTTGGAAAATTGGATGCAGACTAGTGGGTCGTCCGATTTGGTTTGTTTGTGTGGGGAAGCTACCGTACTATAGCGTAGGTCCCGCCGCCCTAATTCTAAAACTAATTCCTACTCAGCCCTAACTCTAAAACTAATTCCTACTCAGCCCTAACTCTAAAACTAATTCTTACTCAGCCCTAACTCTAATACAATTCACTATTCAGCCCTAACTCTAATAAAATTCACTATTCAGTAACTAGACCAAATTTAAACCTAACCTAACCTACTTCACGTGAGTTGGTCTAATTCGGTTTTGCTCTAGCATGTCGGTGATTGGCCATATAAGCCCCTACGAAGACAATGGGGAGGACTTCGAAGCTTATGCCACTAGGGTGAGGTTGTTTTTCGAGGCAAATTCCATTCCGGATGCTAAGAAGGTACCTACCTTTTTAACTATAATAGGCCCTAAAACGTTTGATTTAGTTATGGACCTAGTTTCTCCTAAAGCACCGGAAACTTGCACCTATAAGGAATTGGTACAGGCCCTAATCGATCACTACAAACCCCGAGTAGTTCTCATCTATGAACGTTTCAAATTTTATTCAAGGCATCAGACGGGAAATGAAAGCATTTCAGAGTTTGTTGCAGGAATAAAAAGCCATAGCCGTACGTGTAAATTTGGGGACAAATTAGATGAAATGCTAAGAGATAGGTTTGTAATGGGTCTCAAAGAGGAGTCTACCCAGAGAGCCCTATTAGCCATACAGGACCTAACTTTTAGTCAGGCTGTAGAAATAGCTACGGCTAGAGAAGCAGCTGCTAAAGATGTTAGAACTTTTGGAAATCATAGTAGTAAAGCCCAACACGTAAATAGCTTTAAATCTTCTAGGCCTGGCAGACCTAACGAGCCTACTAGACAGGCAAATAAAAGGTATGAGGCGAATATGACTAAGCCTACTAATTCTACTAAGCCTTCCAAGCCATGTACAGGGTGTGGAAAACACCATTGGAAGAAAGATTGCCCTTTTAAAGAAGCAGTTTGCCGAAACTGTAGTAAAATAGGCCACATAGCTAAAGTGTGTTATTCAAAGAAAACAAAGGGTGAAAATTCTAATTTTAACATTTCTAGTATAAATCCTCAAAAGGGAAATACTTCGAACATTGGAGTGGAGTACCTATTCTATGAGCAGCAAAGTGGGGAAAATACAGGCCCATATATTGTAGAGGTAGGCCTAGATGGAATTACAGTTCCTCTAGAATTGGATACGGGTGCTGCCCGGACGGTCATGTCCAAGGTAGTTTTTGATAAGATTTTCAAAAACACACCTAAACTACATGCATCTAAAACGATTTTGAAGAAGTACGGTGACATACAAATACCTATTTGTGGAGAAGCATACGTCACAGTTACACTTAACCAGAAAACTTTGTCTCATCCCTTAACCCTTTTAGTGGTGGATGAGCAAGGGCCTACTCTACTAGGCCGTGATTGGATTGATGCTTTGGAAATGCCAATTGACAAAATCTTGCCAAGGGGTCAGGCAGATGTGCATACACTTTCATATCCATCTGACATAGACTCATTGTTAAGGGAGTTTTCTTCTATTTTTGGGCCTGAAGTAGGCAACCTAAAAGGCCATCAGGTCTGCATAGAAGTAGATCCTAATGTAACTCCGAAATTTTGTAAGGCTCGTTCAATTGCGCATGCACTGCGGGAGAAGGTAGATTTAGAAATTGACAGGCTGCTAAAAGATAAAATTATTGAACCAGTCACACACGCTAAGTGGGCTGCCCCAGTAGTTCCTGTACTAAAACCGGACAAGTCCGTGCGGTTATGCGGGGATTACCGTTTAACAGCAAATAGAGCCGTCCTTCTAGATTGCTATCCTATACCCAAGCCTGATGAGTTATTTAGCTCTCTTGCTGGGGGAAAATATTTCACAAAACTCGATATGTCCCAAGCCTATGCTCAACTAAGTTTAGATGAAAACTCTAAAGAATTAACTATCATAAATACGCACCGAGGCCTATATAAGTACAATAGGCTATGCTATGGAATAGCATCGGCTCCAGGTATTTTTCAGAGGACAATGGACCAAGTTCTAGGTCACATTCCAGGGTACTTTGCTTTCTAGATGATGTCCTCATTTCAGGTTCGACTAAAAAAGAACACCTAACTAGATTAACCACGGTTCTAAAAAGACTCCGGGATGCTGGACTTAAGCTAAAGAGAGAAAAGTGTTCATGGGTCACTAACGAGGTTTCATATTTAGGGTTCCGCATAGATGCCTCAGGCATTCATCCAACGGTGGATAAACTAGAAGCAATAGAAAAGGCACCACCTCCACAAAACATCACACAGTTACAAGCTTATTTAGGTCTCCTAAATTTTTATAGGAAATTTTTGCCTAATGCATCGACTTTCCTTGAACCCCTAAATAAGCTATTACGATCTGGGGAACAGTGGAGATGGGAGAAAACTCAAAAGGAAGCATTTGAGGCTTCCAAGGACGTACTACTAAAGTCCACTCTCCTAGTGCATTATGATCCTAAACTTCCTCTCGTAGTTTCAGCAGACAGCAGTTCTTATGGAATTGGGGCAGTGTTATCTCACCACATTGATGGTGTAGATAGGCCTATCTGTTTTGCTTCTAGAACACTAACTGAGACGGAAAGACGATATGCACAAGTGGAACGTGAAGCATTAGCCTTAGTATTTGCAGTAAAAAAATTTCATTTCTATCTATGGGGTCATGAATTTAAACTAATTACTGACCATAAGCCTCTTTTAGGTTTATTTTCACCTAATAAAAATATTCCAGTTATGGCCTCAGGTAGGATTCAACGATGGGCACTGATTCTACAAGCCTATAAATTTGACTTAGTACATCGGTCAGGTAAACTTCTAGGTACGGCTGATGCGCTAAGTAGGTTGCCCTTAGAAAATCCAAATGATTGTGTACCTATACCTACAGAATGGGTTCACTTGGTGGAGTTTTTGGAATCCACTCCAGTATCTGCAGTACAAATAGAGCAGTGGACAAAATCAGACCCTATTCTGTCTAGGGTCATCCATTTCTGCTCAGTTGGTTGGCCTACTAAGGTTGAGAGTGAATTACAGCCTTTTATTCAGCGTCAGTCTGGCCTCTCTATTCAAAATGGCTGTCTCTTATGGGGCCACAGAGTGATTATTCCAAATAAAGGCAGGTCGAATTTAGTGAAGGAACTTCACGCTGAACACATGGGCGCAACAAAAATGAAAGAGCTGGCGAGAGCTTATTTCTGGTGGCCTGGTTTAGATGGAGAACTCGAATCATTGGTTCGTTCCTGTCAAAGCTGCCTAGAGAACAGAGATCTCCCAAGGAAAAGTCCACTTCATCCTTGGGAATGGCCTACTATACCGTGGCATAGGATCCATGTTGACTATGCAGGTCCTATAAATAATATTTATTTCCTAGTCATGGTGGACGCCTACTCTAAGTGGGTGGAAATTTTTCCAACCACTTCCACGACTTCGGGTGTAACGATTCGCTTACTCCGTTCAGTTTTCGCTCGATGGGGTTTACCCGTAGTCCTGGTTTCCGACAATGGTACTTGTTTTACCAGTGAGGAATTTCGTTCCTTCGTCCACCTAAATGGCATTAGACATGTCCGGTCTAGTGTTTTCCACCCATCTACTAACGGTCTCGCGGAAAACATGGTCCGTACTTTCAAGTCGGCCTTGCGTCATTCTCGTGGGGAGGAAATGCAAGTGGTGTTGGATAAATTTTTGTTTAAATATCGAATAACACCACACACCACGACAGGGGTGTCTCCCTCTAAACTTCTGATTGGCCGGGGAATTCGTTCAGTTTTTGATTTGTTACGTCCAAACGAAATGTTACAACAACGAGTTTTACGCCATCAGGAAAAACAGAAGTTGTACCACGACACTAAAAGAGGGAGAGTTCTAGAAGCGAAACCTAATGATCCAGTTGTGATTCGCAACTATGGGGCTGGACCAAAATGGGTTCCTGCAACTGTGCAGGAGAGAACGGGCCCTGTTTCCTTCAAGTGCCAACTAGAAGATGGTCGTTCTATTAAACGCCATCAGGACCAGATATGGGAACGGGAAGTGCAGAAGGACCAGAGTCTTCCGGAAGAGAGAACTGATCCTCCGGAAAATGGTTCAACTTGCCCGCCTATACAGGTTGCACCTGATCCTACTACATCAACCCCGCTCCGCAGGTCGTCTAGGGTCCCTCATCCCCCTGACAGACTAAACTTGTAGGGGAGGAGTGAGGTGACGTGTATGTATATATATGTATATAGTCTAAAAGTCACTAAAGAGTAAATATCACTAAATCTAAGCTGAATGGCAAGAGGAAGCCATAAACGAACCAACGGGCTGTTCGTATTGCTTTGGTCTGGCCTAGACATGTTTTTTCCTATCTGACCTAATCTTGGGAGCTGAGTAAAATTAGGTGATGAATCTAAGGTAACAAATCGGGTAGGAAGTTGTTCGTACTTAAGTATAGTTAGGGGTAATGTCTATAGCTTCTAAATTGGTAATGTAAGAGAGAGTTAGGTAGGCTGTTGTGGGACACAGGAATAAAACGGTAGGCTTCAAGGAATACCTAATTCAACGCACCGGTAAGTGCTTTTGATTGTTTGCTAGAACCTAAGTAACCTAACTGGGGTGTCTACCCCACGCTATCACAATGAACATAATGATATCTAAATTTTCAGCGGAAACAGTCAAAAACCTTTACTATTTAACGACATACGAGCAACCCACCGGCGAGGCATCCTCTCCTCGTGTCAACAAAACACATACAGGGTGTTTCAGGAGGAAAGGTCAATACTTCGGGAGGTGATAGTATCGGTCATTGTGAGAAAAAAAGTTCATATGAACATGCGTCTAATTCTGAATGGTTACGGAGATAGAGCTGTTTGAATCTACAAATACAAAAGCATTGTTAATGGTAATCAAGAAAGAGAAACCAATTACTGTTTCTAACATTTAATATTTAAACATTGGCATTTTGAATGGTATCAGATACAGAAATGACATATTTGTTACAGTTTACAATACATTTTCGAAAATCCCACCGTCAGCCTCAATGCACTTTGCAACTCGTGTGCGAAGATCGCGTGTTGTTCTTCTGAGTTAGTCTTGACGTTCCTTTATGCGGGCAGCAGCATCCAAAATGCGCGCGAGCAATTCGTCTCGTGTATCCACCTTTCTTTTGTAAACTTGACTTTTCATCCACCCCCACAAACAATAATCTAACGGAGAGAGGTTTAGAGACCTTGGTGGCCATTGAATGGGACCACCGCGGCCGATCCATCGACCAGGGAAAGTTTGATTTAGGTATTGCATCACCAGACGGGTGGAATGTGGAGGAGCTCCGTCATGCTGAAAGTACATACCAGCGCGTGTAGCCAAAGGAACATCCTCCAATAGTCCTGGCAATTCATTTTGCAGAAATTCTAGGTAACTTTGTCCTGTAAGACGATTCGCTAAAGTAACAAGGCCAATCAGCTGATCATCGATGATACCGTATCACACATTGGCAGAGAAGCGATGTTGAAAATTTGTTTCCACAGTGGCATTTGGATTTTCGTCTGACCACCGATGAGAGTTACGAGTGTTGTTGATACCGTCACGGGTGAAAGTAGCTTCATCGGTGAATAGTATTAATCATAGCAATCGGCGATTAGCATTTACCCAATGACAAAATTCCAGTCGCATGGCAGCGTCTCCCGGTTGAAGGTGTTGTACACGCTGTACATGATATGGATGCAAGCCTTCCTCACGTAATGTTCGCTATACTCTTGTGTGTGGTACACCGAGACGTGTAGAAATTCTTCGTGAGCTAGTAGTAGGACTACACTCTACCAACTGAAGAATGTTTTCCACTTCATCCACATCTTGTTGACCTTCACGTTCAGATGAAACATGAGCGCTGGGAAGTGTACCAATCTCACGCAGTGTGTTGAAAACCCTGGTAAACACACTTCGATCCGGAATTCTGCGGTTCGGAAACCGTCGACGGTATTCTGCAACAGCAGCTGTTGCATTTCCATCGCAAAAAACCGTAGACATACACCATATCTGCATATTCGGCATGTGTAAAGGTGTGTGGCATTCTTAACACTGCTTCAAACACCAAACAATGTCACTCACAACAGTCAGCTGTCGATTGGCTTATGTTACATGCTTACATTACAGCTTACATGGTTCAAGGTTATAGCGGAGGGAAGGGGGAGGAAGAGCTGCGCGCGCATCAGATTCAAACAGCTCTATCTCTGTAACCATTCAGAATTAGACGCATGTTCATATGGACTTTTTTCTCACATTGACCGATACTATCACCTCCCGATTCTGGTTTCCTTCCAGTGGGTTCCGAGCCATGTTGGAATTACAGGTAATGAGATGGTTGATACACTGGCCAGGGCTGCTCATTCCCTCCCTGCTATAACTTCGCTATATTTCCACACAGGCGAGGGTTTTGCAGTAGCTAAAGTGGCAGTGCAAAATGATTACAAAACCCAATGGGAGAGATTACGGCACTCGACTCTCTATGGAATGTTTAAGCCTTCTTGGGGCACAAGAAATTGGCCTGTACCATCTTCCCACTATAAAAGCTTCTATAATATTTAGATTCCGTTCTGGCCATGTAGGCCTTCAGGCTTACTTACACCGGATTGGACTAGCCTTCTCCCCATTATGTGTAAGTTGTAATTTACCAGAGACACTGTCCCATTTCTTTCTTTTTTGTCCATGTTATACTAGGCAAAGGAAAAAAAATTAAGATTCTCTCTTTTGCAATATGGTGTCAGGGACTTTACTTTATCAGTCCTATTAGGTGGGGATAGTTTTTCTCCCCCATTGATAAACTTCACTATGGACCAAGTATTCAAGTTTGTAGTGGCATCTGGGCGGTTGAAAGAGTTAAATCTTGCATTGTATACCGATTTTCATTCCCACAAGTTTATTAATCAGTTACCTCCAAGTTACTCCATCTGGCTGTTACTGTTGACTTAGTACTTGGTTCCATTTTTCAGTTCATGTTTCGGAGAACTAACAGGCCTCACGTTCATCCCTTTCCGAGTGTTCTGGAACTGGCCCCAGAACTGAAGAGGGTAATGGTGTGCTTTCTCTATTTCTGTCTCATCCCAATAATAATAGACCCAGCACTTGATGTAGGAACAGCGGAAGTTCTCCCGTGGAACAAGGTGTTTTGGTCTTGGAGGATGTAAATAGCCTTATTGGCTGAGCTCCATATAAAACCTCAAACAATCAATCAATCACCTCCCGAAGTATTGACCTTTCCTCCTGAAACACCCTGTATACATATAATTATAATAGATAACTAATATAATATGATGATCTGTTGGTTTTGGGGGTAAATGTCCAGTATTACACCCGTCTCCCTTTCGAGGTGAAATTTATGTTTTTCCTATGGTTTTTGATGTGTTTTGAACGAATCTGACCTTCAAAACCGTCGGAAATGACTCGTTTTTTAAATACCCCCCTCCGCCCCAGCTGGCAATGTGGGGGAAATCAAAGAAAACGAGTCATTTCCGACGGTTCTGAAGGTCAGATTCGTTAAAAACACATCAAAAACCATAGGAAAAACAAATTTCACCTTCAAAATTGACCTAACCTTCCTAACCTAACCTATCCTAGCCTAACCTATCTACAACGCCATAGTTTCTGGTCTTGACAATATGTACACTCCGTTTTACAATGTGGACACTTCACTACTGTCGGTAGAACACTGAGCACGCAGAAACTCAACACTTTTTTCTAAATTTTCATAGAAAGCGACAATACAGCGGTAATAATCGAACAAGCACATCTCACACGAAGCCATTCCGGTAGCAAACTAATTCAAATTCGAAATAGATGGAGCGCTCTGATTGGGCAGACATGTGACGTCAACACAAACGAACACACAAACGAACGTACGAACACACACTAGATACACACCAAAAAAACGTTTATATCTCGAAAACGAAGCATTTGCGACGGAAACGCTATAGAAGAAAAGTGTCTTAGAATTAAAAAATCTACCTAATGAACATATAATAATTGCTGGACGTTAGACGGGTGTAATAGTAGAATAATACCGTTTTGGGGGTTAATGTAGTCGTGTCGAGCTGATGCCCTTTCAAATATCAAACACGTCTAGAAATAAGATGCGGTTACTCCTGCCTGGAAATTTGGTCAAGACAATGCCTGGTAGCAAAATTGTTATAGGTACCAGAAATCTAAGTTTCAGTTCCGCATTACGTAACAAGACTAAGGCCATAACGGATTATGGACTCAATAAAGCCGAAAGAAGACATTTAAAGAAGAGACTGTCCCAGGTAGACCTAAGAGTCGAACCCTTTAGATGCTAACTTCAGATAGGATAGGATTAAGGTTTTTGTCGGATGCGAGTCTGCAAAATTCTCGTTCTTTAAGTTTCGAGTAGCATATAATTTCATAGTCAAGCTAACATGAAATGGGAAAAACGTCTGGGCCCAAGCCACTAGCCAGACTGCAAAGTCTGCAAAATTTTCACTTTCCAAGTTGTGAAAGTCTTGTGCAGCATGAAATTTTGGCACATATTTTATTTGGTAGATTTCAAGAATCTAAATTCGGTAATTATATAGAAAACGGCGCAACCCGAAGTATGATGTAAAAAACATTTTATTAGGTCAATTTCGATGTGCTGAAGCCAAATCTGTTAACTATTTGGTGTGCAAATGCTTCAAATTAGAGTAAATGTTATTTATATTTTACTCTTATTTTGAAGCATTTGCCTAAAAAATGGCTAACAAGCACATGAAAACTAACCTAACCTAACCTAACCTAACCTAAGAGTAAAATAACCACACGTTGGGCACGACAACTCAGAAAGCAAAACACCATGTTTTTGGAAAAATAGAATTGCTTCTTCATCATTTTCGTAACACTTTACAATAGCTTCAATGTATCTAACAGAACACCCTTCACACTCCATTGTTATACAAACATTAAAAGGGCGCATTTTAAAAGGGTTATAAAATTGCTTCTGTTAAGAACTACTTTGACTCACGGAGCAAAATTATTGGAACCAAAACATAAATGATGGGCAAATGAATGAATTTCAAAAATTTGTAATTTTATTTATAATCTGTAAAAATGTAATTTGCACACCAAATGGTTAACAGATTTGGCTTCAGCACATCGAAATTGACCTAATAAAATGTTTTTTACATCATACTTCGGGTTGCGCCATTTTCTATATAATAACTAAATTCAGTTGAGAGACAGGTTTAGTTAGTAATTAAGGCTAACTTAACATATTACCAAGCTGTTATGGACTTTGAGATGCATCTGGAGTCTTGAAATTTGACAAATTCTTGTGTTAATTTCAGTCAAAACTTAAATTGTAGTTTAAACATTCATCCTACATAACTCAATAGGCCCCATTGGCTTCATGTTTTCCAAATGTAATGTAATGTACATATTGAGCTCAAGCAATTTCATTTTTAAAACTCACCCAGTGCATTGGGTGAGAGTGTATTATGGAAAAATCCTTACATTATGCCACTGGAAGATTTGAGCAGATCTATTGGTTTCATTTTTAAATCTCAAAGGATGGTATTAAATTCATTGTGGGTGGACATTTTGGTGGAATTCTCACTCTGTGCACTGAGCATAAATAATTTAAGTCTAAACTCTTGCCTGATGTGTTGGGCATGAAAGTTTATAGAAAAAAAAATATATCCTTGTATAACATGGGCATGACTCCAGATTCCTGGGATCTTGGGAGCATTGCTCCAGTAAATTTGACCATGGAAAAAGTAAATTTGGGTTTGGGTTTTGTTCATCCGCTAGACGTTATGCAATTTTTTTGCGTATACGTTCTTGTACAAACCAATTTTTTTAAATTACAAATTTAGTTATTTTAAGTTTAGTTGGTAATTCCATATTTAACAATTATTTTTATTTTTTGTTAAGCTTCAATGTTTTGATAATTAAAATTGTATTAAAACGTATATTTTTTTAATATAAAATTATCAGGATTGGACTATGTTCCATTGATCTCGGCCAGGTTTGATAAATTGGCCAGATAATTACTTGTGTGGTTTTAAGTAATCCACCATGACTCTAGAATTGAAAAGTTTAGTTAAGTTTAAACTTACTTTTACTTACTTTAACTTACCTACTTTTACTTACTCTTCCTTACTTTTACTAAGTTTAAAGCACTTACTTTCATTGTACTATATTTACTTACTTTTACTCACTTTTACCATACTATATTTACTAACTTTTACTTATTTTGTATTTTTTCAGGTAGTCAATAATCAATAATGGATCCTAATATTGATGAAGTTGGAGAGAAAAGTGAGGGTGTTAAAAGGGGTTACTTTTGTGGTCAATGCAAGAACAAATATTCAAAGAAGCAAAACTGGGAGGAACATTTTAATTCCAAAAAAATATTTGTTACAATACAAGAGGTCCCAGAGTTTGGGCCCACAGCTTAGATATTGCAGTAAAGAAATACCAGGATGAAGTGCAGCAAAGAGATACGGCAAAGCAGTCATTTAGTTTGTTCACAAAATGTGCTAGTGCTAGACCTCAGAAAAATGAACCAACTTCATCAACTGCTAATCTAGAAAATGAAACTTTTTCACTAGATGTTTCACAGACTGAAGAAAGTGCTTCTCCTCCACCTAAGAAACAAAAGGTAAGTCAGGAATCTGCGCATCAGACTAACAAAACTGCTTTAGGGGAATTTGAAAATTCCCAAATCCAGAAGACATTGAATGCAATTTTGCGCCTAACAAAAGAAACTCACCAAGCTGTTGTGGTTAATAAAGAGAAGAGTCAAAATATGCCTTCAAGTTCAAGTGATGCATCCAAATCTAATAAAGCAAAAAGCAACAAATTTGACATTTCCATAGCCCATTTAAGCAAGTGTAAATCAATACAAGAAATCCTGAACAATGGTTTGATCAAATCTACACTCAAATTGGTGGAAAAGAAGGATCTAGGGCATGCTGATGATTCATTTTCAGTACCAAGTGATATAATGGAAAACATTGCAAATAGTGACACTAATATGCCTGATGTAGATATAGCTGTTGAGGATGAAGATGATGATAATCAAGAAGATATTGATGATGCTTCTGATGATAAAATGTTTACATTATATTGCATAGCTTGCACAGACCCCAAAGCATGTGCTTCAGACAAACATTCTAACATAAAAGGTTACTTCAATGTTAAAGATTTAACCTATGTATGCAAACAAGGAGAAAATCAAGAGAGATGGTTTAGAAATCTGAAAACCCACCTGAAGAGACATTTAATTAAACTTCAGCATCATCAAAGAGCTGCTGTTTATGAAGTGATGAAAACATCTTCTCGGAACACTACTAAACGCATAGAAGACTTATGTGGCAACATCTTATACTACATAATGAAAACAAACACTGCATGGGCTCTATATCCAGTACTTCTAGCTATATTACATAGGTCAGGTTGTGAGGTTGGAAATTTGAATCATAGCACACATGCGTGCGAGACAATTTGTGAGCTATTAGATAATCAACTTAAAGAACAAACTGTAAAGTGGTTCTTAGAACAAACTTCAGTAACAATAACAGCTGACATTGGAACAATTTTGGGATTAAGCATGCTAGTTGTATTAGTTATGAGTGAAGAAGATAAGACTGTAAAACTTGCTGGGATAAATTTAGTACGCAGCAAATCAGGAGTTTATTTGGCCAATGAAATTTTTGATGTGTTGAAGTCTCCTAATCACTTGAAACTATCTGAAGAAGCAATTAAATCCAAGGTATCTGGAATGGTTGGAGATGGGGCTTTTTGTAAGGACAACGAGCCATTTAAAAACGAAATGAAAAAGTTGTTTGGAGAAAATTTCAAATTTCGATGGGACTTAATGCATCTTGTGAACAGAGCCCACGTTGATGCATTGAAGAAAATTTGTAAACTAAGTGAGCTTTTAGACTTTATTCAGAATCACTCTTCAAATCTGAGATCAGGCCTTGACTATACCAATATGGTTCTTGACAATATCATTGGTTTTAAGAGACCAAAACTCAAATCTGATACTCGCATGGTTAATTACGAATTTGATCAATTTGACAGATTTGTGGAAAATTGTGTTTTTTTTTATCATCCACAAGAGAAAGAAATTAGTGCCAAGTTCTATGTATTGATTTCCTATGTAACAAAGATTATGTTGCAAGTAGCTCAAAAAACCACAGTTAGTGCAGAATTTGTAGAAAATATATTTTATAAAGAAGGAGGGAAAACTGTTATGTTAAGAGTGATGGAAACAATTTCCAAATTAGCTAATGGAGGAAATGCAAATGATGTAGTTTCTGAATTTAGGCACGATACCACAGGGCAGCAAAAGGAACTAACAGCTGAAGATTACATCCTAAATGAAGTTTACAAATATATCAAGAAACGTTCTGATTACTACCAGGTTGCTGAAGTTGCTAGACCATCCAGAACAAGATCTGAAAGTAGTTTTACAAAAGACTCAGTGATAAATTGGCTGACAGAATATATAGAACAGCTGTGGAAAGGAATCACAGAGAGATTAAAGCATTTTGATAAAGATGGATCAACTGCCTGGAGTGAAGCACCAGCTGAAGGGACATTCTCCATTCTTGGTTACATTGTTGAACACAAAGGATCCATTAAGCCATCTCATTTGACTAAGCTGTGCAGAATTGTGAAGGAGGGTCCAGCTCCAGGCACTAGATCTGCTGTAATGATCACACAGAAAGCCATTGATCAGTGGCCAAGCATACATGGCGGTAAATTCACAACAAATGCCTACATGCAAGGTCTAACATCGTCCACTGTTGCTGCTGCAATGAATAAATAAACTTAAGGTGAGTTATAAACTGTACATTATTGTATTATTATGTTTAGCTAAAACAATTTGTAATTGGTACGTCATCAATTCAAGAGTTTACTATCATTAACCTATCTAGTGGTGTAAGGGGAAAAAAAGTAAATTTAGAGCTGTGCTCCAGTAAATTTTTTCAAATCTGGAGTCATGAACATGGGCCTGTTTGAGAAAATTTAAGCAGATTTTACAGTTTTGTATACTGATAAGAACATAAGAAAGAACAAGAAATTTTTATAGTGGGCACACTAGGGGCCACTTTGGCCCATCGAGGTGGCTCCACTATGTAAAAACTGCCTGTACATTGGCAATAACCAATTTTTACAAAACTAATTAAGTATCAATTTAAAACTAAAGATAGAATCTCTGGATCCAGAGGATCAAAGTCATAATAGGCTACTATCCACAAATATGTTACACACTACAGTATATCTATTTATAACTGACATGCAAATATATCAGATCCAAAGAATCCAGTCAATTTCATTATGGTACCCATCAATACCAGTATGGTACCATGCCAACCAAAAATAAGTCACGGTCCATATCAATTGCGGACCAAGTCACAATTTACATCCATATACAGGGTGGGCGGAAAGTAGCTCCCTATTTTGGATTGGTAAAAAAATACGTATATTATCCATTTATTTCAGAAGAAATAATATGAAAAGGTAGGCATACATGGTAGGTTTTCTCTAAAATTCAATGTGGGCTCCAACTCTTTCCACCAGCTTCTGGAGCCGCCCAGGAATGGCGTCCACTGACTTTAGCAGGAACTCCGGCGGGATGGAGGACATGACTTCCCGAATTCGGTCCTCCAGTTCTTCCAATGTCCTCGGTTTGGTGCGGTAGACTTCTTCCTTTACCCACCCCCAAAGAAAGAAGTCGCACGGCGTCAAGTCGGGGCTCCTGGCTGGCCATTGATGTGGACCACGACGACCCATCCAACGCCCAGGGAAGTGGGCATCCAGCCACTCACGGACAACAAGAGCGAAGTGCGGAGGGGCGGCATCTTGCATAAATATCAGATCGTCGATGTTCTCCCATGTGCTGACAACCTGCCAGACCTCGTTTCACAACATAGCAAGGTACCGCTCAGCACTTCGCTCTTGTTGTCCGTGAGTGGCTGGATGCCCACTTCCCTGGGCGTTGGATGGGTCGTCGTGGTCCACATCAATGGCCAGCCAGGAGCCCCGACTTGACGCCGTGCGACTTCTTTCTTTGGGGGTGGGTAAAGGAAGAAGTCTACCGCACCAAACCGAGGACATTGGAAGAACTGGAGGACCGAATTCGGGAAGTCATGTCCTCCATCCCGCCGGAGTTCCTGCTAAAGTCAGTGGACGCCATTCCTGGGCGGCTCCAGAAGCTGGTGGAAAGAGTTGGAGCCCACATTGAATTTTAGAGAAAACCTACCATGTATGCCTACCTTTTCATATTATTTCTTCTGAAATAAATGGATAATATACGTATTTTTTTACCAATCCAAAATAGGGAGCTACTTTCCGCCCACCCTGTACATTACAATATATATACTTAAGAGGAAAAGTGTAGGTGTGACTGTAAAGACTGTATAGTAATGTAGAAATGTGTGCGCACCCATTTTGGGTCTCCCATTTAAAGGTGTTTGTGGGGCAAGTGAAGATCATGAGTTTTTCAATACCTCACAGTACTATGGGGGGCACCGCTCGGCAGAGGAATCTCTTTAAATAGGGTGTGTAAGGACAGAGAGTATCCCCTAACCCAAGATGCTGCCTCCCTATATCCCACAACACCTGTGTTGAGCTGTGGGATCTATCACCCAAATGCACACCCCTTGCAGACATCAAACTATCCAACCTTCTTTTGAAAGATTCAAGCGTATCTGAAGTCACCACTTCTTTTGTCAGACTGTTCCAAAACTTAATTACTCTGTTTGTAAAGCTATGTTTTCTTAAATTTGTTCTACATCTTGGCTTAAATAATTTCATACTATGACCTCTAGTCTGATTATTGTGATCTTTAATGAAAAGAGACTCAAAATCTATCTTATCCAACCCTTTTATCATTTTATACACCTCTATCATATCACCCCTTAACCTCCTCCTTTTTAATGAGAACATGCTTAGATACGCCAGTCTTTCCTTATATGTCAAAATTTTGTCTTAGAGATGGGATCATTCTTGTTGCTCGTTTCTGTACTTTTTCCAGTTTTTCAATATCTTGTATCAAATAGGGACTATTAAATTGAATGCAGTATTCGAGGAGGGGTCTCACATATGAAATGTATAGTTGCTTTATAATATTGGGTGATTTGTATTCAATGTGTGTGTGCATGAGATTGAGTCTAGCATTTGCTTTATTTCTGATTACCATTAGGGGTGTGCTGGATAGTATTTTTTACTATCTGGCCGGATACCGGATAGCCGGATAATAAAAAAAAATATCCGGCTGGATACCGGATAATATCATTCAAATAATTCATAATTTTTTATATATTATTATTTAGTTATTACTTGACTAATTGACTATACTATCAAATTTTAATCACTATTTGATGTAAATCATAGCTATCTTTCAATAACTTTACTAATTACCTATATTTTATCCTTTTCAGGATTGTTTCATTGCCTAAATCATATAGCTATATACGTAGCTAGTTAGTATTACAGGCTTACAGCAATATTTTAACATTATTTACCCCCTAAAATGGCTAGTTTTATTTGGAAAATATTTACAATACATGAGACTAATCCAACGATAGCTATTTGCTCCCTATGTTCCAAACAGATTAAAAGGGGATCAGAGAAATTGGGTGCTAGGTGCTATAGCACAAAACCTTTGCACAATCATGCAAAGATGCTGCATTCAAAAGAATATAAAGAAGTGTCTCAACTTAACAAATCATCTGAAAATCAAAATCAACCTATAGCGACCACCTCAATGGCTCCGAAGGAGAAAAAATTAGTTGCCATGGAAAAGCAACTCACATTAGAAGAAAGTTTTTCCTTTAAGAAAATATGGGATATAAATGACTCAAAAGCTCAAGCTTTACATAAAAAGATAGGATTAATGATGGCATTGGACAACCATCCTTTTAGTTTAGTTGAACAAGATGGCTTTATAGGACTGATGGCCCACATACAGCCAAGGTATTTGCTACCAAATCAAACATATTTTTCAGAAAAAGTCATACCCAAAATCTATGAAGAACTCAAAGAAATTGTTATGAATAAATTGAAAGAAGGGAAATACATTAGCTTCCCTTCCGATATTTGGACCTGCTCTTCTTCAAATGAATCATTCATTTCCTTGTCAGGTCATTGGATCATGAATGACTACACTCATTGTAATGCAGTATTGCATTCAGCTCATTTTTCAGGATCGCATACAGGAATTAATATAGCGGACAAATTGCAATCTATGTGGCATCATGGAATATTGACAGATCAAGGCGTAATATATTGGTCAGAGATGGAGCTTCTAACATAGCTTTGGGATGTGACCTTGCGGAAATACCTTCTGTTCACTGTTCAATTCATTTGCTACAGCTAGTGGTGAATGATGCATTAATGGCTCAATGATCTATAAAAGATCTTTTGGCAAAGTGTCGACGTTTAGTGACACATTTTAACCACTCCCCACTGGCTACTTCTGAATTTAAAGCTCTCTAAACACAACAGGGTCATGTTCCTCTTCTATTGGTACAAGATGTTTTAACATGCTGGAACTCATCTTATTTGATGCTAGAACGTATGGTTAAGTTGAAAAAATCAGTTCAAATATACCTTGCTGATCATAGTAAATTACTTGTTATTTCATCTAATGAGTGGCACTTGATTGAAAATCTTTTAAAGCTTTTACAGCCATTTTTTAAACTCACCCAAGAAATGAGTACAGAATATAGTTTACTCTCTACTGTTATCCCAAACACATGCGCGCTTGAAAGGTTTCTTTCAAAAATTGGCCAGGATGATCAAGGAATCCAAACTACAAAAGATGAACTGTTGAAGTCATTGCGGTCACGATTTTTTGCCAATGAAAGCAATGAAAAAAGAAAGTGTCTAAATGTCTTAACAAATCAGAAGTATGCTCTAGCAACTGTCATTGATCCACGATTTAAATTTTTGTTTTCAAAGATCAACAAAAGGAAAATATTAAGACATGGTTAATTGAAGAAATAAATGAAATAAACAACCTAGAGAAAATAGAGATAAATATTTTGAAGAACAGGCTCACAGCAGCGACGATTCTAATTCTTCTTCCTCCTCAACAGGAAGAAAAAAGGCAAAGTTTGATGATGATCCACTCTGCTTGTTTCAGGGAACTAACACAAGAAAATTCAGAAAAGATACCTGGTGAGAAAAAGTTTAAAAAAAGCTGCAAGATGGCTTCATTCGCAGAAATAGCAGAGGAAATTGAGCAATATGCAAAAAAAACCATATCAGACAGACGACTATCTCCACTTGAAATTTGGAAAAATGAAGAATCCTTTCCATCTCTCAAGAAAATTGCTCTAAAATGGCTAGTGACACCAGCATCTTCAGTTTTCTCAGAAAGAATGTTTTCCGAATACGGAAATATTTTTGAAGAAAAAAGAAGTACTTTGCTACCAAAGCGAGGGGAGATGCTTCTTTTTATCCATCACAATGGACGAAAATTTGATTTAAACTTACTTGTGAATCTAGTGTCTTGAACATAGTATTAATTTTTATTGTTTAATGTGAGTTTTTACTTTTTAAGGTTTTGCTATTTTAATAATTTCACTTACCTTACTGGTATATTTGATTAGGCTGTGTTTTATTTTTATATCTCAAATCTTAATAAAAGGTTTCGCTAATTCATATTTTTTCATATTGTAATTTGCAATATATATAAAAATAAAAAATAAAAATAAAAATTAAAAAGTAAGGGAAGCTGGGATCTTAGCTATGCATCACACTTTTAGCTGGACCAAACATTTTGCCTTTTTAGCAGTGTTAATATAGTTACATACTAGTAGTGGTACATGCTTATTTATCAATTATTTTAATTTTAGATTTTTGTACAACTATATTCAACTTTTGCTAGCTAAAGGCTATGCAAGCTAAGATTGGAAAGGGGTGGGCTCAGATGGTATTCCCATTACAAAAAAGACTATCATAAATATCCGGCTATCCAGCCGGATACTGACATCTATCCAGCCGGATACAGGATACTGGATAATAGCTGGTATCCAGCACATCCCTAATTACCATACAGTGATTTGAGGGTTTAAGTTCATTTGTCACAGTGACACCCAAGTCTTTCTCTTTATCATCATTTTTAATCCAAATTCCATTCATATTGTATTCAAATTCTGGATTTTTTGGCCCAATATGCATAACCTTGCCCTTATCAACATTAAATTTCATCTCCCACTTATCTGCCCAGGCTGTTACTCTGTCTAAGTCTTTTTGTATTGTCATTGCTCCTGCTACTGACTTAGCATTATGGCCTAATTTTGTATCATCAGCAAATTTTGAGGTTTTACATGATAGGCCCTTCTCTAGATCATTTATATAGACAACAAAAAGCAGAGGTCCCAGAACAGACCCCTGTGGGACTCCGCTCAATACGGGTCTCCAAGTAGACTTATTTCCATTTAGATGAACTCTCTGTTTTCTATTTCTCAGCCATTCTTCTATCCAATCAGCTATATGACCTCTTATACCATGGGCTCTAACTTTTACCAACAATCTCGCATGAGGAACAGTATCAAATGCCTTTGCAAAATCTAAGTATACTATATCTACTGGCTCTTTATTGTCCAAATGCAATAGGACTCCATCATAAAATTCAATCAAGTTGGTTAGACAGGACCTTCCATTTCGAAAGCCATGCTGGCTATCATTTATAAGGTTGCACTCTTCAAGGAACTCAGTAACTTTACCTCTAATGATACTTTCAAGTAATTTGCAAATAATGGAGGTGAGGCTGATGGGTCTGTAGTTTTTTGCCAAGTTTCTATTTCCTTTTTAAAGATTGGAGCTACATTTGCTTTCTTCCAATCCTCTGGAATTTCAGTACATATCAATGATTTATTAAAAATAATTTCTAGTGCCTGTGCTATATTCTTTTGGCAGCTTTATGACTATTGGATGCATTTCATCTGGCCCTGGCGATTTTTCCATTTTTAATTTATCTATTGCTTTAAGATATCTAGTTTTGTTACCCTTAATTCATTTATTTCTCTATCTTGTCCTGGTAGTATAAGATCAGGAATATTATTTAAATTTTCATTTGTGAATACTGATGAGAAGTATTTGTTTAGTTCTTCAGTTATTTCAAGATCATCATCTATAGTTTTATCATCTATATGGAGGGGGCCAATTTTCTTTTCACTCTACTTTCAAATTGAAGTGACTGAAAAACTTCTTAGGATTGTTTTTTGAATTCTTGGCTAGGCTTTTTTCCAGGTCACATTTGCTGAGTCACTTACATTAAAACGTGGGTAAATTTATAGTTTCAACCACAACTCGTTTTGAAAAATAAAAATTAGGTTTGGTTATTATTCGTTTTTTGACGCAGTCACACCCAGCTATAACAGCAATATATATTCAATAACCAATCAAAACTGAATAAGAAAATATTATATATTATCTTGTGCAAATTTGTATAAAATATATTTTTTTATTAAAATATATTTCCTATTTTTTTTTTTTCAATATATATATATATATATATATATTATTATATATATATATATATTATATTAGGGTGTCTCTTATTGGGTAGTCAAAATTGAAATGTTGAATTATTTTATCTGCGCCCCCTAAAATAGTTCCATTTAGCATAAAAACTAAAACTTGAAAGTTTGACACAAATTGGCTCATATTTAGGGGTTGCCCCCGGCTAATAAAAATGGTGACCATGGCATAATAGCTCCTGACATATGATTATGCTCATTATACACATAATTTCTTCCTTCTTTTTTAGTTTGATTCGTTTTTATAAGTATAGGCCTTCTTATTTATCATTGACCCTTTTCTAACCTATCCTTGATGTTGTTATAATCCATCCTTTGGTCCTCAATCCTTCTTTATCCCAATCCTTTTTCTCCTATCCAAAATCCTTCATGGCTCTTTTTTATATACAATCAGCAATGAAGCATTGCTACAAAAAAAAAACCATTAGTTTATTATATAGAGATAAATTGAAAATGCCAGTGCTATTTACATACTTTAATTACTTTAATTAGCATTATTTCCTTATACAACATTTATTTAATATACAATGATTATACAATAGGGCGGAGTGAAAAACTCATTTTTCGAATTTTCAAATTGGCTAGTGTGGAAAATGTGTGGAGTAGTGAGGAAATAAGCTGGTATAAATTTAAAATCATAACATTAATATCTTCAGGTGCCACAATGACCTTCAATATTGAAAAAAATTGAAAAAAGCAGATTTTAACCAATAATTACAGAAGAGTCCACGATGCACAATAGACAAGAATTTATTCACACTTGTATAAAAATAGCTCAGTCAACCTTTAAAAAAAGTTTCTATTCTCTAAAAACAGTTTTCTATAGTCAGCTCACTCAGCTGTCACGTGAGTACCTCGGTTCAGTGTAGCTGTCGCTCTCGTAGCAGGTGGGTGTTCTGTTGTTGGCATTACTCACAGGGTTGTGGAGTCGGAGTCGTGGAGTCGGAGTCGTGGAGTCGCACGTTTCAGGGCGGAGTCGGAGTCGGTAAAAAACTTCCGACTCCGACTCCAATTTCTGTCCTGTGTCACCCTTAATTTCTAAATCCTAAATACTAACATTTAGGTTATTTAGTTTTTTTGGTCAATAAACCTTATTCATTGATAGCCCCTAGATTAAGTTTTTTTTATTATTTTTTTTTTACATTTTCAGAATATACAATTAATATTTATTTAAATATAAAATATAAAATATAAAATTTCACACTTAGTGTGGTGGTGATGAAATGTCTTATTATTATGATAATTATAGAGTGAAACACGAGAGGAGTCGGAGTCGTATATTTAAAATGTGAGGAGTCGGAGTCGGATTTTTAGATTTTTTACAATGTGTGGAGTCGGAGTCGGAGTCGAATTTTTGACAATGTATGGAGTCGGAGTCGGAGTCGGAAAATTTTGGACCGACTCCACAACCCTGGTTACTCAGATAGTCTAAACTATATTTCTTATATATTTTGCATTTCTGTATTGTGTTGCCCTAAGTTTGCCATGTACTATTAACTGAAATTAACGTATAATTGATATTAGCTCTTTCTTTTTCAGATTTGTATACTTTCAAAATGTCTCGAGTTTGTGCAAAATCAACCAGGGCCTCAACTGAGTGCCCCATGTTTGGTATGGGGGAAGATTTGTGGCACAGGAATCTTCCTACATACGAAGGAGTTTTTAAATATTACTTGTTTGTAAGAAACGATTTGAAACAGAATACTAATAAAGATCCTTCAATATCTCAAATATTAGAACAAGTTGTTGATATATTGAAAACAATTTGGGAAAGTGCTTCCGTCCCAATTCTGTCAGACAGGCGAATTGAAACAATGTTCAGAAGCTACCACGAAAAGTATCGTGTCATTATGAAGCCATACCAAAGCAGAAAAAATTCTGAAGCTTACAAAGCAAAGATTGATATGTTCAAAAAAGAAGCACACACGAAACTTTTTGACATTGCAGCGTGCAAGTGCAAAGTACTAACACAATGTTCTTGTCCCAAAGAAAAAACGGTTCCAAAGGAAGAAGTGACGTTCCTCTTAGATCAAAGCAGTGAAAGAAAACTGTTTATTGATAGAGTAGATATTACACTCTCAAAGAAAAAAGCATCTACGTTGCTAAGAAAGCAAAAAGAAGCTGTGAGGCTCACCAAAGAATCTTCACAGGAGAAATTGCAGGATACAAATGTGAATTATCATCATCGACATCAAATAGTGAAAGTGAATCTGGCGAAATATCAGACGATACATTTCCAGAGCCAGTTAGCTCGAAGAGAAAGCTCGAACAACCTGAAGAACAATTATTCAAGAAAAGGAAAACTACAAATCTACCTTCAGTGGCTACTGCTTGTGACAGGACTGCAGTTTCAGATCGAGCTGCAGCATTCATTGTTAGTGCAGTATTGCAAGATATTGGAGAAGTTTCTATTGACAATACATCTGAAGTAGTGGATAGGAGTAAAATCAGAAGAGAAAGACAAAAGAAGAGATCAGAAATTATGAAAGATCAAAATCAGGTCCCAATCAGAGGAATCTATTTCGATGGTCGAAAAGATTCTACACTCTTCCAAGAAAAAAAAGAGTCCAAAGTATATCAGAAGAAGGTAACAGAAGAACATATCACTTTAGTGAGAGAACCTGGTTCAGATTATTTGGGCCATTATTCTGTGAATTCTGGATCAGCTGAAGAAATATGTAAAGGAATGTTTGAGTATATTGGAAATAATGACATGAACCTGGAAAACCTTGTTGCGATTGGATGCGATGGTCAGCAGTCAACACTGGAGAAAAGGGAGGCGTTATAAGGCTTATAGAATTGAAGCTGAAGAAGCCAGTTCAACATTTAGTGTGCCAGCTCCATGCCAATGAATTGCCATTACGCCATTTAGTTGCAAAGCTGGATGGAAAAACATCTGGCCCCCGCGGATTCACCGGTCCTATTGGCAGGGAATTAGAGAACTGTGAGAGTCTTCCTATTGTCGAGTTTGAAAGGATTGATGCTGAGGAACCAACTGTAGACTGTGAAGATCTTAGCACCGACCAAAAATATCTAATTGATATTCATCAGGCCATAACAAAGGGATATTGCTCTCCAGATCTTGCTCATCGTAGTCCAGGCAAAATGGCACATTCACGATGGCTGACTACAGCAAATCGTTTGCTTCGTCTATACGTTTCAACTGTAAGTCCATCTGAGAACCTCATGAACATTGCTTCTTTTATAATGAAGGTCTACATCCCAATGTGGTTTTCTATTAAGCAAAGTACGTCTTTTGTCAATGGCTCAAAACATGTTTTCAAAACTATTGAACTAACAAGAACACTGAATGACGAAGTAAAGGATATTGTAAACCCTGTCATACAAAGAAATGCATTTTTTGCAAATCCAGAAAATATTCTAGCATCAATGATTCATGATGACCGCAGCGCCATAAGAGAATTAGCGTGGAGGCGAATAAAGAAAGCAAGGCAAACAAACAAGGAAAAAGTTGTGAGGCGTTTCACAGTACCTGTTATTCAATTTGAAGCTACTGATTATACTGATTTAATTAATTGGCAAAAATGCATTGTCACTGAACCACCTGTGACAAGACACCTGACAGAAAATGAGATTGAAGAATTCATAGAAAACAAGAGTACCCCTCCATTCGAGAAATTCCCTTGTCATACACAAGTAGTAGAAAGAATGGTAAAATTAGTGACTGAAGCATCATCAAAAGTATTTGGATTGAACGCGCGAGATGGCTTCATAAGATCAACACTTCAGTCACGTAAAAAAATGCCATCATTCGAAAGTAAAGCTGAATATAAAGTTTAAATAAAACGTTAATAGAAAAAAACATGCGCAAGGATGGGTGGTTGGGAGGGCATGGGTGGAGCTCGACACGCAGCCACCTCCTCGTGGTGAGTTCTGGATTATTTAGATCATTAATCAAAAGAACATTGATCTAAATAAACTAAGAGCTGCGTAATTCAGTAACTATTTTGGTAATTGGAACACTTAATATATAATAATAACAAGTAAGTTTCAGTTATTGTACTAATGCAGAATATAAGAAAATCATTATATTTCACTTTTTTCGACGGCTTTGTGGCACCTGAAGATATAATTTCGCAGGACTAATATTTATGCACAGTCATTATCTATAGCACTCACATATTTTCCGCACTAGCCATATTTGAATTTTGAAAAACGTTTAAAAACCTCATTTTCGATCCGCCCTATTATACAATATGGTGTATTTTAAGGTGCGACCTCATTGATGGTTATTTTTTGAGAAGAACAGTTTTTGATGGAACTGGGTGACTCTGGCGGTGTTTTGCAACAATTTGGAGCAGGAACTGGAGCTGCTCTTCCCCCACTGTCAATTTCTTATTCAGCTCTTGAACTAAAGCTACTGCACGTTCTGCCCGGTCATTTACAACAGATAGAGCTGCAACAATAGCTCTGGCCCTTAAATATTCACAGTTGGATGTCCAAGTGCTGGGTGCCTTGTTCAGAAATCCTTCTGGCAAATTCAGCTTAGTAAAGAATTCTCTAGTATTTCTTGTAACAAGTTGGTGTAGTCCTTCACCAGAGCAGAAGGTCGATTCAGGAATCCGAGGACGCTTGGGTGGTCTATCAGTGGACTCATCTTCTAATGCCTTTACCATGCGTTTCTTTACATCTGTAGTAATTCGCTCATCAAAGAAAGCAAGACCAACTGCTTCTTCAGACAGGTACCATAAGTGGTTAGAGAGCTTTTTTTTAGTTGCATCAGAAATCTTTTTGTTAGGATAATTAATCAATGACCTCATAAGGAGCGTCATTAAATGGGGTTTCAATAGGGAGTGAGGATGTTGTCCAAGCCTTCATATAGATGAGAACAGGAAAAAGGGAAAGATCTCGAATTCCTCGTTCTTCAGTCTTAGTCATCTTGAACTGGTTTCGAAAAAGCCACATCTTGATAGAATAGAGCGCTTTGGACATCCAGCGAGCTCGATGCATGGCACCTGGTGCACGAAACTTGATGCCTTTATTGGGGACACCTCCAAGAAAGATGATGGACAGATCCAAAAGTTCTTGATAGTCATCCCGTAGCATAGGTGCCTGGGATCTAGCAAACTGAATTAGTTCAGTTTTAGACTGGATAATTGCTTCTTTAGTAATTGTCTGTCTCACCTGTTTGGAACTGGCTTTGATCAACAGAAGTCCAATTGTCACGAAAACGCTTAAAGATCAATATCTCTGGACCAGTTGATGTAGATCCCAATGTTGCTTCAAATGCAGCTCCCAACAATAAATCTAAAACATGGTCTACAAGGCAAGTACAAAACATCATGTCCCAATTTTGCTTCGATGAGAGCACAGGCTCCACTATATTGACCCGTGTTTGAAGCTGTTGTATCGAAACAAATTGCTTTTACTCTCTCTGTAATTCCCCATTCATTCAAGCAGTTAAAGACGGCTTCAGCTTGTGCTTCTCCAGTTGAGTTTGGGATTTTGGGGACACCAAGCAGCTGTTCAACATCAGGTCCTGACACAAGTACTGGGAGACGATCAATGTGCTTGTGCGAGGTGAGGTCCTCCATCATCTTGCCATCCCAGTGGACTGTCATAGAACATTCTCCATGGAAATGCTCCTTAAGTTCTTTAGCATGACGAGCTCGGTTCTTATTTCGAAGGTGATGGATAGAATGTTAGTTTATGTTCTAATCTGAAGCGTCCAAACCAAAGCTTTTAGCTGCCTCTGCGAGGATAAATGTTGCCTTTCTAGAGGAAATTTGTGTACGATCCAGGGCAGCAGACATCTGAATAGTCATGATGTTTTTCATGCCTCATTTTTTCTTAGATTTTGGTAAAGCACAAGCTCCTTTGGGCTCCTCCTCCTCATTCTCACTTTCATCAGTGTTGCTGGAAGATGTGGAAGAAGCCAGTACAACTTGACTAGTAGACGCCTCCATCAAAGATTCTGACTTTCTTTTTCTCTCTGCCTCATCTTCCAACCGTTTGACTGCATTTTTTGTGCGGTGAAGATGTACAGTGTCCACACCACCGATTGAGCCAGGACGACCTTTTGTCTTTGCAGTTGAAGGAACTCCCAGTCCTCACGATTCTTGATCAGCTTCTCAGCGTCTCCATGGGCGATGTCAAAGAGATTTCCAATCGCTCTACAAATCAGCCTCCTTGGTTTTATGGCTCTGGCTTGTTCTGGAAGCATGCTTCTTTAAGCAAGTCCATTCGTTAAAGAAATTCTCTAACTTCTTCATGGCACGAGGTTCCTGCTGAGTAGGAATATTGGCCTTATCCCAGATAACTATTGTGGCTCGAATAGATTGACGCAGAGCATCGCGGATTGTCATGTTTTTCTCTCTGTGGAGGTGCATAAAATAACCAAAAGCTTGCCTATATGGGGGCAGCTTTGAGCCTTTAATATCATCTACTGTAGATCCGAGCAAATAGAATGGTCTTCTTGTATTCATCTGCAAAATAAGAAAAAAAATATTAATGTAGTGTTATGGTTTTGTAGAGCAGGGCTAAATCACTGTTTTGACTTTTTTAAGTTACAAAAAAAAAAAAAATTTGGTAGACATAACAAAGTTAATTTGGTCTATTTTATAAATCTAACGTATTTTTCTCAATTATTATTCCTATTATTTTTTAATCTAAGAAACAAGGAATAAATATTTTTGTAGTAGAAATTTATATTTTGCTATTTTATTGGAAATAGAAACAGTGGCGTCACTAGGGTTGGTGTCACCCAGTGCGGTAACTCATGGTGTCACCCACCCCCCCCAGACCATACAGAATCCTTAGTAATGTTTTTTGTACTAATGTTACTCATAAATCGTAATTCCCGTATATCACTGAATGTAATGGCAATAGTAGTGACATAAACAACTAGCAAAATTAAAATTACTCCTTTAAATTACAATGTCATACGCACAGCCTAAATGTATTTACATTTACATAGTTTCATGTGGTTAAAGTGAAAATTCGGTAAGAAAACAATAGAATTCAAGTAAAAACGTTTAAGAACTACATCAAAATTATTTCATTTTAACGTTAAACTTTACCGTTACATGAGATACATTAATGGATTAGGTTTGCATAATCAATAACGGCCCAAATAATGTAGAAGTTGTAGACAAATGCATATGGAAATATACTCATAAATTTGAGGCTGCAACATCATAAAGACAGAGGCTGCAACAACTGAGCGGAAGCCTTTTTTTATTTTTCTCCTTCTTTTCCTTTAATTACTACTTCATTCTCAAAAAAGTTATTGATATAGGTTCACAAATACTAATTACCACAATATTGTAGCTAAAACAACAGAAAATTTGACAAAATCAGCGACTATAAAAACACCAGCAGCAACGAAAACAACAGCGCGTGCTTGTAGAGTGTGCAGACGAAACCACGTGATTCGAAGCGTCATTGTAATTGGGTAATAATGACAGCTCTGACCGGAGCGCATTAGAAGGTTCAAAAAGTAAATTAGCATAGAGTTTTAGCCTTGTAGGTATATTGACACATGTCAGCTGGGCTTACGAAAAATGTTTTTGTTGTTATAACTAACTACAGGGATATTTTTATAAAAAATAATAAATTTCTGCTCAAACACTGCACAAAAACCCCCCGCACCCCTCTAGTGACGCCACTGATAGACACAGATCATGAAACACATGTCAGGTAAAATTTCCATTGAACTAAATTAAATTCTTTGTGACAAATAGCAACATTGTTTAAAACTTCATAATATGTGTATAAGAGCATAAATTCTAATTTTTTCATTAAATTCATTAAATTTTTTTCAAACACTAATAACAAAATCAGTAGAGATAATTGTGAAAAATATAAATAACATAGTTTATTATCTGATAATAGCAAAAAAGAAGTATAGTGATACACAGTTACACACCTTTTACTTATGACAGCAGAACACTGAATGATGACAAATAAACAATTGCAACATAATCTGGAGCATTCTTGATGAAACATGTTTAAACAGGTTGATCTTGTCTTATCAAGCAATATTTTCAGCTACAAACTTGACAATTATCTCTAATATATTCATTTAATTGAATTCATCATAAATATGATGATTAATTAATTAAAAACATATGTTTAGTATACTTGACAACTGCTAGTAATTTCAAATATTAATTGCATAAATAATAGCTATATTTTATGAACTTTAATAAGCGGGGGCGACCTCTAAAAATTGTTCAATCCAAACAAACTTTTATATGTGATGTATTTGCAACCAATGGAACTGGTTGAGGGGGCGCAACCTAAAAAAATCAACACTTCGAAAATAAGAGATACCCTAATATATATATATATATATCGACTATTTGGTGAATATTTCTTATTTTTGGTGAGTGGCTACTTCTGCGTAATTCAATTTGTCCTGTTTTACAAGTAAATCATTTTTAGCAGTTGTTCGTTTGTTCAGTTTTTTTTTTTTGACGAAGTATGACGTGTCAGTTATACATATTTGATTTTGAAGATGTGAGCCGCCATATTGCCCTCGATGAAGACAAGAATTTAGACCTTTTTTTCAATCACAGAATAATTAAGACATCCGTGACCTGCCCTAAATGCAATAGTGGTTGTATTTTAAGAAAAGACCAGAAGGTTTTTAGGTGCCATAAAAAAAATCCTAAAAATAAATGTGTCTCATTTCAGTTTAAGGGCACGCAAAATTTAGTGGACTACCCATGCAAGGTTGGCACATGTTATTACATTATCATTTGTATAATTTAGGTCTCGGGGGTATGGGGGCAGAGCCCCCGTAAAGATCACGCATCACAAATTGATTGGTCCTAATGTTTTGCAGACAGTTCAGTATGTGACACTGGTTAGGTCAACTGTACGCCCTTGATGATTGGTTAGGTTGTCATGATATTTTCATTTAAATGTGTTAGTTTAAAAAAAATGACGAGTGCAAACTTTTCTGGTTAATTTTGAGGTGTTTTGTACGAAACTGCCATCTGTTTCCTGTGCAAATGCGTAGTTTTCAAGATGATGATGTCTTGAAAACTACGCATTTGCACAGGAAATGGATGGCAGATTTGTGCAGAACACCTCAAAATTGACCAGAAAAGTTTGCTCTCATTATAAAAAGAGACTGGGTCAAAAAACAAATAATTACCTTAGGTTTCCCCGTGGTTTCTGATGTGATTCATCCAAAAAATGACATTCATTTCCGTCGCAAATTACTAGTTTTTGTGATTCCCCCCCCTACAATATGGGGGTAGGGCGGGTCATACTCAGGTGACAACATGAATCTGAAGGAAATCCTACCATCAGGGGTGTCTAAATTATGTGTTTTTACATGGGGAATTCAAATATGAGCTTCTTTTTTGGATAGGATAACTCTAACCTACATCATTTTGTATTTCTAAATTGCCAATTTTACCCTTTTGAACCCCTTTATAATATATTAAAAGATATAAGGTAAATCATTTATATTGACAAGGCCAAATCAACTTTACATATATTTATTAATAGGTGAACTGCATGTATATCACTGGATATAATTACAAAGATCATTCTCCTGACATCTTGAACTTTGCCAGGTTGCACAAATCTTGCTTTGACTCAGACTTGGACATCAGCTTCCTGCTGGTCTCCTGAGCCCTGATCCCTCCATCCCTCTTTTCCTGTGAGAAGTACTTAGCAGAAGCCTCAGTCACCATTTTAACAACCCTCTCAATGCTTTGTGTGTGGCAAGGCCAGTTGCACACCTCCATGGGGGTGTTGAAGTTTTTCACCTCTGAGGTGCTTAGAGAGCAGGTGAGAGGTGGCTCTGACACACCTTCTGACCCTGTAGAAATTTATATTGTAAAAATAATCCAAATCATCACAGTAAAGCGTAACTCAGTTCTTTTAATAACCTTGAAATACACAGCTGTGAGAGCGAGTGAGAGCTGGCCGGGTCAGAGAGGACGTCCTTGGTAACTGAGAGAGTCGAGTCATGGATAGCAACGGTTGCTAGGGACTTGTGAATGTTGCCAACGTGTTTCAGATGCCAAGTACTCCCACCAGCTATAAAATAAAAGCTTTCGATGCACATTCAGATTTTACACAATCTCTGTTTTAAATTGACTTTCATATATTTTAAATTGTATTTCACTTGCTTTAATTTAAACTTCAGTTGTTTTAATTTGAAATTCAGTTGTTTTAATTTGAGATTCATTTCTTTTAATTTGAAATTCATTTATTTTAATTTGAAATTCAGTTGTTTTAATTTGAGAGTGAAAAGGTGTAGTACTGAAAACGATTTTTGAAAGAGCTGAAAAAGGAGGAAAATTTTTGGGTCTAGGATCTTGTATATCTTCATGGCAAGAATCATAATAAAGGTTTCAAGTATATCTTGATAAAAACTTGATTCTTGCAACCTTCCTAGACCCTAGACTTAAATATAATTGTTTCCGTGATGAGGAGTCATTATCTGAAGAAGATATTGGTGAGTCTGAGTCAGATGATAATACTAATTATCTAGTGCCTATACCCCTTGACAAAATAATATCTTGGATGGTGGAGGATATTGAGAATAAGTCACCAGAAGAGGAATCTCATACAAATCAAATGACTGAAATGAGCACTGCAGCTCATCTCCAACTGAGATGCAAGATGAAGGCTCTACATCTGGCTTTAATTTTAGCTCTTGTCTACAAAATATTCTTAAAAGCAAATCCACTACTAAGGAGAGAAGGATGAAAAGAAATAGTCTAACAGTGAGCCCCCACAAAAAAGAAGATTCAAGAGTATCTAAAACTGCTAAGCTAAAGTCTCTTATAAAGGCAGAAATTGACAAGTACCAAGCCTATAAAACCTTAAATGATAGTGAAGACCCTGACCCTTTACTTTGGTGGAAACACAAAAAAGAAGATTTTAAATATCTTCCTGAACTTGCATTAAAATATCTTTGTGCACCACCATCTTCTGCTGAAAGTCAGAGGCTCTTCAGTAGTGGGGGAACAATTTATACAGCAAAGCGCAATAGATTAAGTCCAGAAACTGGGGAGATATTAATGTTCTTACATTATAATTTGGGACTATTAGAATTTTACTATTAAACTTGACTTATGAAATAAATATGAGTACAGTATTCTCATTTCCCACTATTCTGTTGATCAGTCATAATGTTAAAAAATAAACTTAATATAGTGTTGGTAACTTGGTGTATATGAAATTAAAATATAAAGTAAGGTAAGGTGGGGTAAGATTGAATCTTTGCAATTTCATCTTTATTTTTATCAAAATGCAATAATCTCAGCATATTTTGATTTTATTTTGATCTATAATAATTTAGTTAATTAATCATAGTCATCCCTGCATAAAAAATCTTTAAGAAGTATAGCCATTCATAATTTTTTAAAAAGTGACAATGTCAGTTACCCCACGGGTGGGGTAACATTGATGGTACATTGTTTCCCCATTATATGCCACAATTCCCCTTTTCAGGGGTAACATTGACACCCAACTATGTTTTTAAGAAATAGTAACGAACAGTAAGCATAGTCTATTGAATAATCTAGAGGTATAAGTTATGCTTATTCAAAGTCTGGGAGATCAAAGAGTCCTCTTATTGCTGACTGGAATAGGATCACCGAGTTTCTTCAGGATATCAGATTCAGGGTAGTCCAGTCGGTCCACTTTTGTAGGCCATTTCCAGTGACATCCATTACGGATCATCACACTGACAGTTGCACAACTCTGAATGAGATGAATCTTCTCAATGACTCCAGGGAATCTCTCATCATCATAGTCAACCTTCACATAGTTACCAATTTTGAGATCTCTGACTTTCACAAATGTCTCTTCTTGATCGTCGCATGATAAATTCACATCTTCATTTTCTTGGTCATTTTCAGTCAGAACTTTGAGCCTTTACCATAATTCTCATAGTTCTCATTTTTTCTTTTATAGTTTCTTGGCATTGTTTCTCAATACTCTAAGTTATCTAAAACAGAAAAACAAATTTAAGGAACATAAATATATAATAGAATAAAATAGTGAAGCAAACAAATTTCAATATATATTGCCTAAACAGAGCTATATAAATGTCAAACCTTTGCCCAAACATAGTATTCATGCATATGGGGTAACTTTGACATTTGTCAATGTTACCCCATAAATAAATATTGTGAATATTTTCTACATGGGCTTTATTTTATTAAATTTTTAATTTTACATTTTAACTAATAGTCTTACTCAATATATATAACTGATTTATGCAGTTAAGAGTAATGTCCTTACCAAAGTTTTCTAAATTTAAAAAATTGCCAAAATAGTTCTCAATAAAAACAAAGAACTAAAATAAATATAATATTTCACTACTATAGTTTTAAAGCAGGTTTAAAATATATAATAATGATATACATTTTTCCTTAATTTGTTTTTATGTCAATAATGTTCTTATAAAAGGTGTCAGTAAAGTGCATGACTCCAGATTCCTGGGATCTTGGGAGCATTGCTCCAGTAAATTTGACCATGAGAAAAAGTAAATTTGGGTTTGGGTTTTGTTCATCCGCTAGACGTTATGCAATTTTTTTGCGTATACGTTCTTGTACAAACCAATTTTTTTAAATTACAAATTTAGTTATTTTAAGTTTAGTTGGTAATTCCATATTTAACAATTATTTTTATTTTTTGTTAGGCTTCAATGTTTTGATAATTAAAATTTTATTAAAATGTATATTTTTTTAATATAAAATTATCAGGATTGGACTATGTTCCATTGATCTCGGCCAGGTTTGATAAATTGGCCAGATAATTACTTGTGCGGTTTTAAGTAATCCACCATGACTCTAGAATTGAAAAGTTTAGTTAAGTTTAAACTTACTTTTACTTACTCTTCCTTACTTTTACTAAGTTTAAAGCACTTACTTTTACTTACTTTCATTGTACTATATTTACTTACTTTTACTCACTTTTACCATACTATATTTACTAACTTTTACTTATTTTGTATTTTTTCAGGTAGTCAATAATCAATAATGGATCCTAATATTGATGAAGTTGGAGAGAAAAGTGAGGGTGTTAAAAGGGGTTACTTTTGTGGTCAATGCAAGAACAAATATTCAAAGAAGCAAAACTGGGAGGAACATTTTAATTCCAAAAAAAATATTTGTTACAATATAAGAGGTCCCAGAGTTTGGGCCCACAGCTTAGATATTGCAGTAAAGAAATACCAGGATGAAGTGCAGCAAAGAGATATGGCAAAGCAGTCATTTAGTTTGTTCACAAAATGTGCTAGTGCTAGACCTCAGAAAAATGAACCAACTTCATCAACTGCTAATCTAGAAAATGAAACTTTTTCACTAGATGTTTCACAGACTGAAGAAAGTGCTTCTCCTCCACCTAAGAAACAAAAGGTAAGTGAGGAATCTGCGCATCAGACTAACAAAACTGCTTTAGAGGAATTTGAAAATTCCCAAATCCAGAAGACATTGAATGCAATTTTGCGCCTAACAAAAGAAACTCACCAAGCTGTTGTGGTTAATAAAGAGAAGTCAAAATATGCCTTCAAGTTCAAGTGTTGCATCCAAATCTAATAAAGCAAAAAGCAACAAATTTGACATTTCCATAGCCCATTTAAGCAAGTGTAAATCAATACAAGAAATCCTGAACAATGATTTGATCAAATCTACATTCAAATTGGTGGAAAAGAAGGATCTAGGGCATGCTGATGATTCATTTTCAGTACCAAGTGATATAATGGAAAACATTGCAAATAGTGACACTAATATGCCTGATGTAGATATAGCTGTTGAGGATGAAGATGATGATAATCAAGATGATATTGATGATGCTTCTCATGATAAAATGTTTACATTATATTGCATAGCTTGCACAGACCCCAAAGCATGTGCTTCAGACAAACATTCTAACATAAAAGGTTACTTCAATGTTAAAGATTTAACCTATGTATGCAAACAAGGAGAAAATCAAGAGAGATGGTTTAGAAATCAGAAAACCCACCTGAAGAGACATTTAATTAAACTTCAGCATCATCAAAGAGCTGCTGTTTATGAAGTGATGAAAACATCTTCTCGGAATACTACTAAACGCATAGAAGACTTATGTGGCAACATCTTATACTACATAATGAAAACAAACACTGCATGGGCTCTATATCCAGTATTTCTAGCTGTATTGCATAGGTCAGGTTGTGAGGTTGGAAATTTGAATCATAGCACACATGCGTGCGAGACAATTTGTGAGCTATTAGATAATCAACTTAAAGAACAAACTGTAAAGTGGTTCTTAGAACAAACTTCAGTAACAATAACAGCTGACATTGGAACAATTTTGGGATTAAGCATGCTAGTTGTATTAGTTATGAGTGAAGAAGATAAGACTGTAAAACTTGCTGGGATAAATTTAGTACGCAGCAAATCAGGAGTTTATTTGGCCAATGAAATTTTTGATGTGTTGAAGTCTCCTAATCACTTGAAACTATCTGAAGAAGCAATTAAATCCAAGGTATCTGGAATGGTTGGAGATGGGGCTTTTTGTAAGGACAACGAGCCATTTAAAAACGAAATTAAAAAGTTGTTTGGAGAAAATTTCAAATTTCGATGGAACTTAATGCATCTTGTGAACAGAGCCCACGTTGATGCATTGAAGAAAATTTGTAAACTAAGTGAGCTTTTAGACTTTATTCAGAATCACACTTCAAATCTGAGATCAGGCCTTGACTATACCAATATGGTTCTTGACAATATCATTGGTTTTAAGAGACCAAAACTCAAATCTGATACTCGCATGGTTAATTACGAATTTGATCAATTTGACAGATTTGTGGAAAATTGTGTTTTTTGATCATCCACAAGAGAAATAAATTAGTGCCAAGTTCTATGTATTGATTTCCCATGTAACAAAGATTATGTTGCAAGTAGCTCAAAAAACCATAGTTAGTGCAGAATTTGTAGAAAATATATTTTATAAAGAAGGAGGGAAAACTGTTATGTTAAGAGTGATGGAAACAATTTCCAAATTAGCTAATGGAGGAAATGCAAATGATGTAGTTTCTGAATTTAAGCATGATACCACAGGGCAGCAAAAGGAACTAACAGCTGAGGATTACATCCTAAATGAAGTTTACAAATACATCAAGAAACGTTCTGATTACTACCAGGTTGCTGAAGTTGCTAGACCATCCAGAACCAGATCTGAAAGTAGTTTTACAAAAGACTCAGTGATAAATTGGCTGACAGAATATATAGAACAGCTGTGGAAAGGAATCACAGAGAGATTAAAGCATTTTGATAAAGATGGATCAACTGCCTGGAGTGAAGCACCAGCTGAAGGGACATTCTCCATTCTTGGTTACATTGTTGAACACAAAGGATCCATTAAGCCATCTCATTTGACTAAGCTGTGCAGAATTGTGAAGGAGGGTCCAGCTCCAGGCACTAGATCTGCTGTAATGATCACACAGAAAGCCATTGATCAGTGGCCAAGCATACATGGCGGTAAATTCACAACAAATGCCTACATGCAAGGTCTAACATCGTCCACTGTTGCTGCTGCAATGAATAAATAAACTTAAGGTGAGTTATAAACTGTACATTATTGTATTATTATGGTTAGCTAAAACAATTTGTAATTGGTATGTCGTCAATTCAAGAGTTTACTATCATTAACCTATCTAGTGGTGTAAGGGGAAAAAAAGTAAATTCAGAGCTGTGCTCCAGTAAATTTTTTCAAATCTGGAGTCATGGTAAAGTGTAATAATCATATGTCAATGTTACCCCATGTTACCTTACTGATATTCTATACCCAGTAAACATAACACACATGGCCCAAACTACTGCAGAGTCATTAGTTAACTGTGGCCCAAGCTCCCATATGTACCATATGTGTACAGTGTACCATAACTTATCAAGTGTACCATATTTTTACATATATTTTGTTAATCGACAATTAGCTAAGTAGTCTATGCTCCATAATTGGTGTTTTATTAGAGCTTCTGCCACCCTTAAAGAACAACACATTTTGTAGCACTTGGGGCCAAGTTTATCATGTTTACTAGGTATTAATTTATTTATCTTTAAAAAGTTTACTTTTTTATTTTTTATACTTTAAAAGGTCTTTAATTTTGTTTATTTGTATAATAAAATTGGATTTAAAAAGTTATTTTTATATTCCTTTTTCTAAATTGCATTAATTTTTATTTAATTTTTTATTCATCAGCATCGGCTAAATTTTTAGTCACTGGCATCGGCATTGGCCAAAATTGGTCATTGGTCCCATCACTAATAATTAGTGAAGAATTATGGAGCACAGCAAAGAATGCCCTTCCACTTCCACATATGCAATGCAAACAGCTTTTTATGATTAAAGTTGTTAATAAGAATATTCACTCTTCTTTAATATGTAATATGAGTGATGTTTCTGGTAAAGTTTATGACTTAATTCTGTGAAATAAGCATGTTTGGATTCTGACCTAGTAATGATTATTACTAAGAAACCCTGTAACCATGAGCGTTGATTGCGGGGAGGGGGGATGCAGGGGACATGTCCCCCCCACTTTCGTGGATGAATTGATATAAATGCTAACTATTAATGGCACCTAATAAGATGTTATATGTTGTATTATATGCAAATATAATAGCAATATTATAAATTATTGTCATGAACACCAGTGTATATTTATCATGAAATTTAGCAGTCAGTTATTTGTTTTAGATTTCACAAACATATTTTATCATCAGTTTATGTACATTGACCTCTGTTGTCTACAGGTAATAAGAGATTTATTTTGGTTAAATATATGTGTGATATTATGTTACATGAAAGGTTAAATATTATAAATAGTTTGTATTGCGTTTTTTCTGCAAAAAAAATGTTTAAGTAAAGAAAGACAAAATGATCAAATACAATTGAGTTTTTTTCAACATGCTGAGAAAAAATACAAAAAATGGGTAAATTATGACATTGATATATTACATGCAACAGCTACTCAGAGTATTGTTTGATTCATTGTTTGAAGGCGAAGTGTCCCCCCCTACTATTTTAGAGCAATCAATGCCCCTGCCTGTAACTGTTGGTCTTGGGAAGTATTTCCCAAACTTTTATCCAATGCCCCCTTCAAAATAGTCAGTCTTTCACTGTCACAGATTTGTGACTAATTGAGTAGTCAGGGTGGTTGGTGGATTGGAAGAGAGGGTTTAATGGGCCTTCAGGTCATATGGCTAACATATGAGTGTTGTTCAGAATGTTTTGGGAATGAGTTTACCAAATGACAGCTGCTGTGTGTAGGAAGCTCCACCCATACCCACTGATAGACTAGACCTCTATGCATGTTTGAACATGTTTAGGTCTAGCTCACTTGTGTCAGTCTCACTACAGCATTGTTTGAGTACAGGTGTGTAAACCATACCTGTCATGGATGTCAAACTGGAACAGAGTTGCTATCAAATTTTTTGTATGATTGGGCAAAACACCAATGGAGACTGTTAATGATACAAACAGCTTTCAAGCAGTTCTGAAAGTGTTGAAGATGAGCTGCACTCTAGAACAGTAATCCACAACCTTTTTCTCACTTGTGGACCCATAGAAGAGTATGAATTATTTTTGAGGTCTCCCTAGCAAAAATAATTTTTATATTCTAATTTTGTGTGAATTAGAATATACTCCTTGTCTTCTGTGCACCACTGCTTTAGAAGGCCATCCACCCTGAACACTGAAGATAATCAAGCTAAAATTGATGCCATTGTCAAGGAGAATTGTCAAGTGACAGTCTGGCAGATTGTTCTTGAAATGAACATTGGTGTGGCAAATACACACTAAATTTTTCATGACATGCTCAGCCACAAGAAAGTTGCAGCATGATGGGACCCACAATTGCTTACCCAAGGTCATTGTGTCATGACCTGTCAGCAGTGGAAAAGCAGGTTGATATAGGACCCTGGATTTCTGGATAGTTATCACTTGCGATGAAACATGGCTTCATCATTGACCCAGAGATGAAGTCTGAGAGCTCACAATGGAAGCACACAAAGCCCTTGCCCAAAGAAGGCAAAAGTTCAATCCATAATAGGTATGGTATACACACTGGCATACAAATGCTGCTGTAGCTAGGCTGACACAAGTGAGCCAGACCCAAACATGTTCAAACATGCACAGGTGTTTTAGTCTATCACTGGGTATGGGCAGAGCTTCCTACATGAAGCACTTGTCATTTGGTGGACTCTATCTTAAAGCTTTCTGAATGACCATTGTATATTAAGAAGAATAATCTAAAACTACTATGAATGCAAGTTTATGCATGAATAATTGTTTAAAGGTTGCAAAGCAAAACACTAATGGATTATGCCTGCTTCAATGCAATTTTCTGATTACCATGTAAAAGCTACAAACTTTATATTATTTTTTAAAGCATTAATTGGTTGTAATTACATTACATTTCATTTGGAAAACATGAAGCCACTCAGGCCTATCAAGGTAATCCAAATTATGAGCTACATTTTTTAATAATAATAAAATCTTGCAAGATGTCAAACTCAAGTCAGCTAATTAATATACAACTATTTACTACCACCATAGTAACCTATATAACTGAAGCAAAGAATATACACTATATACAGTCTATAAACTATCTCTTTCACTCATGAAAGTGTCTAAGTTTTTCTTAAAATTAACTAATGAGCTACTGTTTACCACATCATAAGGCAAGTCATTCCAAAAATCTACTACTCTATGACTGAAGAATAGGGTGCCACTTATTTGGGGTGTTTTTCATTTTTTGGGAATTTCTATCAGGACGGGCGCATTTCTGGTGTCATTCCGTCTAAAAACATTGTGTAAAAAATATTTTTGAAATAAAATAATAATTAGAACTGCCTCAACGAGGTCAAAGTTTATACTTTTTGTCGAAAAGTACTCATGGCGTTCTGTTATCACGTCAGTTTTCGTTTCGATAGCTGCTGTAGTTTCTGAGTTGAAAAATGATGACAGACAGACGGACGGTCAGAGTCGTTGGTTTAGTCTTCCGCACTGGTGTACAGAAGACTAAAATGAGGTATTATACAGGGTGTAACACGAGTTTATCCAAATATTGATACAGGCGAAAGAACATGTTATTCTAAGTAGAAAATGGGTTGGGACGAGTTTTGCCAACACTAACAGTGTTTCATTCTCTTTTTCAGTGAGTTCTGAAACGACGTGATGGCTTCGGCAACAAGATCTAAAACAGCAGTCTATCTCCTGGGGACCGTGGACCACAGCATCACAGGAAGCATGCTGCCTACGGGAAAGCAGGCGCTTCAGTACTTTTTCCACCTTCACCTTGACGTCAAGAAGCCGATCAAGGAAGCAGCCGCTGAGACAGTGACCGCAGTCAAGGAATTCTGGGAGCGGTCCCGTATTCCTACGCAGAAAGACCAACGCGCAAGGGACAAGGTTCTCCGAATGTACGAGAAGTGGCGGGCTCTGAACAAGAACTCGAAACGGCGCACTGTGACCCAAATCAGGAACGAGGCCGAGTTCCTCTCATCCCTTGACCGCCTCTTCGACATCGCACACGAACAGGCGATGTCGATGATCACAATCGAAGAGGACATGGAGTTCCTGACGGGACAAAGGGCCGAGGTGCGGCGCGGCCGCATCTCCTCCACACGTGACATGACGCTGCACACTGAGGAGGAGCGTGCGAGGAGACAGGAAGCGGAAAGGAGCCACCGGCAAGATGATGAAAGGGCGAACAGAGAGAGCCGAGAAGAACTCGTCGAACTGGCATCGAGCTCCAGCTCAGGTGCAAGCAGCCCGACTCGGTCACCGACACGGCGTCGTCGCCGAGAAGAAGAGGAAGAGCTCTCTCTCCCGGGCCCGTCCACGTCGAATGCAGAAGCATCTACGACCCCTTTACCACCCAAGCGATTCCGCGCGTCGAAAAAGATGATCACCCCTGATCTCTCCGCAGCGATGGATCGGACGAAACTTACCGACCGAGAAGGTGTTTTTTGCTGTCGGCGGCTGCGAGGAGCTTGGGCCACGACCCTGAGGAGCTGGTCTTGAACCGCGAATCCTCCCGCCGCGACCGAGCAAAGTTCCGTGCTATGGCAGCAGCGGAAATGAAGGCAGCCTTCCATCCTACTGTGCCGCTGACCGTTCACTGGGACGGGAAAATCGTACCAGCGGCTGACGGAGGCCCTGCTGAAGATCGCCTTCCAGTTCTGGTGTCTGGGGAGAACGTCGACAAGCTTCTGGCTGTGCCCAGCCTCCCCGACGGCACCGGCCGCGCCATGGCGGAAGCCGTCCTCTCTGCCCTCGAGGATTGGGACATCAAGGGACGGATCTGTGCCCTCTCTTTTGACACCACCGCCTCAAACACAGGACTCTCAGGAGGAGCTTGCTATATCATTGAGCAGAAACTCGAGAAGACAGTGCTTCATTTGGCTTGCCGCCACCACATCCACGAACTGGTGTGCGAGAAGGCATTCACGGCGTGCCTCGGTCCCTCTACTGGTCCTGACATCATCCTGTTCAAACGATTCGCCGCCTAGTGGGACTTCATCGATCAAACCAAAGCGAAGCCCTTCGAGGATGGAACCATGCCGCAGCACCTGAAGGACGCCCGCGACGACCTGCTGATCGAATTCAGCCGCCTCCTCGACGGTCAACATCCACGTGATGACTACAGGGAACTTCTGGAGCTCTCTGTAATTGTGCTGGGCGGTCCGAACAAGCGGGGTGCCCGGTTCGCTCGTCCCGGCGCCTTCCATCGCGCGCGCTGGATGGCAAAAGTCATCTATGCCATCAAACTGTTCCTGTTCCGGGAACAGTTTCAGATGTCTTCAGGCGAAGCGGCTGGAATCCGGCGATTCACCATCTTCGCCGTGTCCATCTACGTGACGGCCTGGTACAAAGCGCCGCTCCCGGCAACGGCCCCAGCCGCGGACCTCGCGCTGCTCAAGGCCCTCGTCTATTATCCGGACTCAGCGGTGGCCAAGGCGACGGCGACAGTCTTCGCCAGGCACCTATGGTACTTGAGCGAGCGCCTCGTCACCCTGGCCATCTTCGACAAGGGTATCGACTTGGCGACAAAGCGGGAGATGATTAAAGCGATGGAAGAAGAGGAAGGATCAGAGGATCCCCCGCGGCGTATCAATGTGGACCTGTCCACCGCCTCAATCGCCAACAATACATTGGCCAAGTTCACAACGACTACATCAAAGGAGTTCTTCAAGGTTCTGGACATCAGCACCGCCTTCCTCCTCAAGGATCCGGAGGAGTGGCGGACGGACCCAGCCTTCATCGCCGCATCCCGCCGAGTCCAGGCCCTTCAAGTTGTCAATGACTTCGCGGAGCGCGGGGTGGCGTTGATGCAGTCTTTCAACCTGGCCCTTACCAAGAGTGAAGACCAAAGGCAGTTCCTCTTACAAGTGGTCGAGAAGCACCGCTGTGACTTCCCAACCGCCCGCAAGTCCACCGTGACCTCTGCAAAGTAGGCAACAATGAGAGGGAGATGGGCGCCCATGATACCCCCCCCCCCCCCTTGAGGGGCTAATACTCGAGTTGAGGGGGACCTAGAGTTGAAAGTATGAAGTCCAGTTATATGTTTTAGGTCAAGATTAGTAGCTTGAACAAACTAGAAGTGATATTTTATTTGCTAGAGGCATAGAACATCATGATCTAAAATTTCTACTTTTCGAGAAAATATACAAACTTTGACCGTATTGAGGCAGTTCTAAATATTGTTTTATTTCAAAAATATTTTACACACGATATTTTTTGACAAAATGGAACCAGAAACGCGCCCGTCCCGATAAAAATTCAAACTTTCGAAAATAAGTGTCACCCTACTGAAGAAGTATTTTCATAGGTCAAGTCTACAAGTCTGTTTTCTATTTTTCTTATTATGCCCACAAGTTATCCCATCAGTATCTAGTGAGAAAAAGTTATGTGCATCTAAATTGTCCAAACCTGAAAACATTTTGAACATTTGCATCATATCTCCCCTCATACAATGTCTCTCAAAACTAAACATACCTAATTCCTTTAATCTATCCCTGTATTCCAGTCTTCTTAGGTTAGGGATAAGCGCTTGGTTGCCCTATGTTGCACACCTTCAAGCATACCAATATCATGTCTAAGGTGAGAGGACCAAGTTTGAATGCAGTATTTTAAGTGAGGCTTTATTTCTAGCCTCTGATTACTGCTTAGAAAATTTTAGATCACTACTAACTATAATGCTAAGATCATTTTCCTGTCTAGCATCCTCTAACGCATTCCCTTGCATCTCATAACTAAAGTTTTCATTATTTCTACCAAAATGCATGACACTGCATTTTTGAACATTGAATTCTATCTGCCATTTACTAGCCCAAGCAACTAATCTATCAAGATCCTTTTGCAGTTTATAAGAATTTTCTATATTTGTAACTGGAGCAACTACTTTTGTATCATCTGCAAATTTAGAGATTTTACGACCTACTCCTTTCTCTAAATCATTTAGATACAAAATAAAGAGTAATGGACCCAAAACTAATCCCTGTGGTACCCCACTTTTCACTTTCTGCCACCCAGATTCATAACCATTTAGAATTACCCTCTGTTCTCTCTCTTCTAACCATTTTTCTACCCAATTTAAAACTGACCCTAATATACCATGAGCTCTTAATTTATATAGAAGTCTTCTATGTGGAACCTTGTCAAATGCTTTACTAAAATCCAAACAAATAATATCTACATTTCTATTATCTACCTGATCAGTTACAAATTCTAAAAAGTCTAAGAGATTAGACAAACAAGACCTTCCTAATCTAAATCCATATTGTGAACTTGAAATAAGATTAAACTTCTCCAAATGATCTTGAATATTGTTCTTTATAATCCTTTCTAGTATCTTTCCTGCCAATGATGTCAAGCTAACAGGACTGTAATTTCCTACCTCTTCTTCTTGCTACCCTTTTTGTAAATGGGTACTATATTAGCTTTTTTCCATTCATCTGGTACTTCTGCATAATTAATTGACATAACAAACAAGATAGTTAGTGCCTCAGATAAGCTTTCTTCCCCTTCTCTGAGAATCCTAGCATATATATTATCAGGTCCAGCTGCCTTATTTGACTTCAATGTATGAATCACTTGCCTAACATCATCTTTCCTTATATGAATATGATCAAGAATGCCTGAATTTACAGGATCTAAAGAATTAAAATCAAAGTTACGGTACTTAAATTTTCTTCAGTGAAAACAGCTAAAATAATCATTAAAAATACCAACAATATCCTGATCTTTTTCAAACATCCTATCATCATGTTATATTGCAGTGTTCCTCAACCATTTTTGTACTGCAGACCCCTTATCAAAATCTTGATATTTTTGGGGCCCTCTCCCCAAAAATTATCTTTTGCATTATGATTAAGTAGCATATAGACAAATTGAGGTATCCACATTAGTATAGTTTTTTAGTCTTGATTTGTACTTCAAAGTTGGAGAGAAAATGTAATAAAAATGTGTAAAACTTACCGCTCTTCTGTTTACATTAAAAATGAAACAGCATAAACACAGAGAAGGGGCTCATTTGTGCCAAAAACTCAGTTCATGAATTGGAAACACAAGACGGTCATAAAAAAAAAAACATTTATAGAAACTTTAAAGTTTCAAGTAACTGAAAATGTTATCAGTTAGAGGTCAAAATTAGCCACCATAAAAAAGGGGAAAAAAATTGTTTTACTGAATATAATCTAGTCAACGCATGGACCCCTAGGGGTCCACAGGCCCCCTGTTGAGAACTGCTGTTTTATTGGGCCAATCATATTGTGCTTTTTATTATTATATTTATAAAAACTAAAGAATTTATTTGGATCTTTATTGCTATTTCTAGCTAGAATTATTTCACTATGCCTTTTACTCTTCCTAATCAAACTATTTAGCTTATTTCTTAACTGCCTATAATTATCCAAGTCCAAAATACTATCACTGCCTTTAAATTCCCTGAATGCCCTTATTTTATTTTTAATCATTTTAGCTATTTCCCTATTCCACCACAAAAGTTTCCCAATCTTGTTATTCCTACACTTCTGAAAGGAATACGCCTACATTGTACATCCTCTAAAATTTCTTTGAATCTAGACCACATCTCAATAGCATTTTTATTGGCAAATTCATTATCCCACTTTACTGAGCCTAACAACTCCTTAAATCTACTATAATCACGCACAATATTTTTATAATCACATGCAATATTTCACCTGAATTGATGTGCCAAACAAAATCATCTTGTATGCCAAGTTGGGCACATGTGCCGTATGTTTGCTATCCCTGGTCTAGACTTAAATCTAATAACTGTGGTACTGCTTTTGGGTGTTTCTTGGTCAGTGGTTCAGATTCCATAAAAAGCTCTAGGTCCCCTCTGTCATACGACCCTGGCTGTTAGTAATAGTTAATAATGGATAATTTAGCCTTTTTGCTATGTCTACCTATATTTAGCCCATTGTTAGAGAGAGATTTCAGCTATTGTTTAATTATTTGTATATAATTAACTACATTGAACACATTCACAAGTTTACTAGATAAAGATTAGGCCTACCCTAAGTCATAATACTTATATACCCTAGTCCTCCTTGAAAGATTGCTTAGAAAATTTTAAGAAGTTTACTGAATTTAGTCCCTTTTTTAATTGTCTGTATTTGAAAGGATCTAGTGAAAGTAGGAGACCTATATAACCAACTGAAAATACATTGGGCTTATTTAAATGCTTTATTTCAGTTTGTTTCCATTGATAAGAATATATCTACTATGCTTTCAGGTACAGTCATCTTTAAATAGAAAACATATTTACAAGACTTCTTTCCACATAGATAGTAAATATGAGTTGGTAAAGAATTTGAAATGTAATGAAGTTTATAATGAAGGTGAGAATTTTGTTTCTTATTACCTAGAGTACACCTTTAAAAACCTACATTTCTATAGTAATTGGGTGGTTTGGTTAATATATGATGTTACACTAATTTAGGCTTGCTTTAACTGATTTCAAAATAAGATGGTACTAAAATCCCAGGTATTGAAAAACCTCACAAATTTGCAACCATAACTTTTTTATGAGCCAACCAAAGATCGAGGCAAACTTATTTTTTTTCTTATACAGGAAGGAAGGGGCCAAGGGTGAATGCCCACAAAAATGCCCTCCCTCCCATAGAGGAATAAGAGATAAAATCAGGGTCTAAGGTTTTTGAGATGCCTGGGCATTCTGCATCTGAAAGATTGGAGGTCATAAACAGGGGGAAAGATGGATTGAAGAAGATTGTTCCAGAGTTGACCAGTTGAGTAGATGAAAGATTGAAAATATAGATTTACATTGTTAGAAGTTGGACAGAAAAGGAATGAGAATGTGTTCAAAGTCTGGTACTACATTCTGTCCTTAAAGGGGAGGAGGCACGCAGTTAGATTGTTCAGAAAAGCAGTCTCTGTTATAATAGTGATAGTAAAGAGAGTGAGGCAACAGTGTGTAGAGCTGTGTGAGTTACTGCACACATTTGAAGTGTACTGTACTCCATACAGGGGTGGACAAGACCTCTGTATAGAGATAACAACCAAGTGGTGGTGAAGAAACTGTGAAGCCAGTACAGCACACACAACCTTTTGGCTGTTTTAGAAAGGAAGTACTTAAGAGATTTTAACAGGAAAATTCATGAAAAATAGGAAATACCAAGAATATTAAGAGAAGAGGAAGGATTGATTTGTGTATGGTATTGTTGAAGATAAGGGGTATGGAAGGTCATGTGTTGTCAAATTTTTCCATAGAAAGTACATATTTTTTCTTTAACTTTTCATGCCTTATAGGTATATGCTTATATTCATGCCCCCCTCCAAAAGAATTCTTATTTTTCATAATCTTGAACTAAAATTGTGCAAATTTTATAGTTGCATTTGTAACCATATGGTATTATGGCATGAAAGGGTTAAACCTAAGAAGCATAAGATTTATTGTTTTTCCAAACAAAATATTTTAGTAATTTGGTAACCTTAGTTTTGCTTCCACCCAAATTGTCCATCCTCAGAAAGGTCAAGCTTGTTGACCCACCCGACATCTGTGGCTTAATGTGGAATCCAAACCATGACCCACTACTGTTGGTTAGAAATCAATGTCCTTGCCTGGACTCGATATTATGACCTGATCAGCAGCCCAGTATCTTAACCACAAGGCTACCCAGTAGGGTGTGTCAATTTTGTCAACTTTTTTCAAATCAATTTTGGTAGTGAAAATATAGTCTTTTCATGTCAAAACTTGAAATTGGCCAACCAAAATGAAATAAAATAACCCTTACCTACATCAATTTTACCTTAAAGTTTCAGAAATTGACTCTCACTAAATAATAGGACATAAATTGATTAACTATTCATCTGTCATAGAATTATCCCACTGATCGCATATGGAGTGTTTTCAAGGTCATATAGTTGTTGTACAATGTACAAGTCACAACATGAATAGAACTGTCCCTCACTCTCAGTTGCCTCTTAAATGTCATAGACGGTGGTTTGCTGTTATTGCTCTTGTACCTACTTCATAGTTATTCTACTAGATGAATACTACAGTTTAACTGTAAGTATGGATTATTGATTATTACAATTATTTATTATCATCATATTCTTCTGTCTAATTATGTTGTAATCCCATGAAATATTTTTTTATTGAATTTTAGAACATCGAATGACTAAACTTTGAAACGTAATTGATATAAAATACTTAAATGTTTTTTTCTTTTCAGATATTCCTAAGATGCCAAAATTGAAGACAAGAGGTCAGTCATCATGCCACTTGAGCCTGTTAGTTGGTACAGGCAAGGAGCTTCCCGTATCAGAACTACCAACAGTGCGAGACATGCTGAGACTAGGGTTACTCCTTTGTGAACAAAATACAAAGGATAGAAGGAACTACACAGAGAAAGAGCTCATAAGGGACATGATTCCCCCTCTTCTACATCAGCAGCAAAAGCTAATGTGATATTCAAACCACCTGTACTCAATCAGTATAGAACTATTGAGCTAAAATTAACAAAGCTGTGGCACAAAGCAGTTGAGACATCCCTTGGTAAAGGAAAACTAGCAAAGAAAAATAAATTTCTGCACACACTTGATACTCTTCTTGACATTTTTAACTGCCAGTGTCCCATGAAGTTGTGTTCTGAAGCCAATTGTTCTCCCTCATGCAGAAGAGAACCTCACCCTCACATTGATTGTCGCTGTCCTTGTGAGAAGAAGATCCCTGTTTTGGAGCTGGCTTTCATAAAGGCGCAGAGAACAAAGGCAGGAGGCCAAGGAAGTATGCAGATTGGTTCGGCAGATTATTCAGAAACCAAAAAACAGATTGTTATTGCTAAGAAAAAAAGAGAAAATCCAAGAGAGGGAAGAAAGGAAGAAAAAGAAGAGTGAAGAAGCCACCCAAGGAGATGAAGAGCTCTATCAAGAGGTTTCTCACTTCTTTGAAAGTTCTTCAGATGAACAGAAAGAAGCAACATCAGATGATAGCTCCAAAATGCCATCTGAACCTTCGCTGAAGAGAATGAAATACAACACTAAAGACATCTCAAACATTGCCCTTGCCAGTATTTGCCACCATATGGGGCTACGAGAGACTGCAGAGATTTCCACTGCTGCTTGGATAGATGCAGGCCCCATCAGCCGAGAGGATACATCCTTAGTGATAGATCATAATAAGATAAGAAGAGCACAAGAAAAAATAATGAAGGAAATATCTGATCAGCATGAAAAAGATTTGAAGGAGGAAGGTCTCTCTTGCCTTTTGTTTGATGGAAGAAGAGATGACACAAAAGTTCTCCTAGAGGTAGAGGGAATGGACAGAAACTTTCCTGAGAGCCGAGAGGATACATCCTTAGTGATAGATCATAATAAGATAAGAAGAGCACAAGAAAAAATAATGAAGGAAATATCTGATCAGCATGAAAAAGATTTGAAGGAGGAAGGTCTCTCTTGCCTTCTTTTGTTTGATGGAAGAAGAGATGACACAAAAATTCTCCTAGAGGTAGAGGGAATGGACAGAAACTTTCCTGGTCTCATCAAAGAAGAACCCTATTCTGTGTGTTCCGAACCTGGTGGCCGCTATTTGTTTCACTTTGTTCCTGAAGCAGAAGTAGAAGGCAAGAAACATGTAGAGGCAATTGCTGATCAAATAATATGTTGGCTTCAAGAAAGAAGAGTTGACAGTTCACTGCAGGCTGTTGGTGGAGACTCAACTGCGGTGAACACTGGATGGCAGGGCGGTGTTATGACGCATTTAGAGAAAAAACTTGGAAGAAGGCTTGTTTGGATTGTATGTGATTTGCACACAGGGAAACTACCTCTTCGTTGTCTCATCCAGGAACTTGATGGTCCTGAAAAGAGCAACAACAAATGGTCAGGCCCCCTTGGCAACATGCTAGATGAAGCAATGGAATTAGAAATAAATACAAAATTTCCAAAGGTCAAAGTAGGCCCTCCCCTTCCAGTGTTGTCTGAAGAAGTTATCAAAGACCTCAGCATGGATCAATTTTACGCTTATCACATTGTTCAAGCAATCAGATCAGGAGAGTTGCCTCAAAATCTGGCTCTCTTGGAGATTGGACCTGTAAGTCACAGTCGTCGGTTAACTACAGCGATTTGTTTCTGCAGGATTTGGGTTTCCAAACATGCACTGAAGGGCAAAATGCTACAGAATTTGATGTTGATTGTTGAATTTATTATTGGGTTTTATCTTCCTCACTGGTTCAATGTAAAACTTAATCCAATGTGGATGGAGGGGCCCAACCACATCTTGTTTCAATTACAGCTACTGAGAACCCAAAGGAAATTAGTGGTGGACATCGTGTTACCTGTGGTGAGAAGGTCCGCTTGGTATGCTAGGCCAGAGGCAGTTTTGCAAGCAATACTCTGCAGCCAATGTACCAAAGAGCAAACTGAGGCTGTGGAAATCATTCTAAAGCTTAGAGGAACATCACTAGATGATGACCAGCTGGGAGACTGCTCTGTTCAGACAAGGAAGGTACCTCCGATAAACGTCAATGCCACGAAATTGTCAGAATTAGTTAACTTGAGTTCAGAAGTTTTGGAGCCACCACTGACAACATGTATAACAAACAAAGATTTAACACAACTTAAAGAGGCCCCAATGCAAGTACTAAAGTGGCCTTCTCACACTCAGAGTGTGGAGAGATGTGTGAAAATGGTCACAGAAGCAGCTAGTCAAGTTTACAGTCACGAGAGGCGAGAAGGCTACATCAAAGTGCAAGTAGCAAGCCAAATGCTGATGTCAAGGAACCGCAGCAAAAAGGACATGACTGCATTGGTTACTTTCAAATAAAGACTCTGAATGATATCTTATTGCCACTTTAAATGTTGATAGGATGTTTGTGCACATTAGTTATTTTGTTACAAATTTACAGAAAAATGGAATTTTTTAATTAAAATTGATGTAGGTAGGAGTTATTTTTTATTGTTTTTGAAGCAAGGATATTATTTTGTATGCCAAATGATTACATTAAATTGCTACCAAATCACATGATTCTCAATTTAGTCATTTCACCCCCAAAATTGACATACCCTACTACCCAGGGTACCCATTTATCTACCAATCAATTTTTTTGTATGGAAGGGTGAACAGTTGGGTGAGCTGACTGCTGCCTGCCATTGCTAGGAATCAAACCCATGGCTGGTAGATTTGTAGTCAGTGATGTGAACTACCTCACCACCAAGGAGCATTGTCACTTAAATTACACTCATTTTGACTTCATTTTCTGATAAACTAAAATTAATAAACATGTAGGAGCATTTGCAGAAAAGCTGCATTTTAATGATGGAAATAGTTTCTAGTGGAAGTGTGGAACCATTAGTGATGCAAAAAAATGTGTTTTTTTCAAATATTGTTTTTTTCATGGGAAAAAAATGTTCTTTTCGTGTTTTTTTTGTTTTTTATGTTTTTTTTCCCAAAATACTTGTATATCATTAAATGAGTGGTTTTTTTTATCGCAGAGTTTATTATTAATTCAAGTTGTTAATATAATACATTTTAAGAAAAGCTAAACATTAATTTTAAAAGGTATTGTAAAAGAAAAAAACTGCAGTACATTTGCATGTATTTATCCATTTTAAATGAAAACCAAATTATGACAAACTGAAACATAATGAGAGCAGTGATTACAAGATTTTCAAATGTGAATACATATTTCTGATATATTCATGAACAGTTAGTCTTCTTCAAAGTCACTTTTCTCAAAATCTGATGAATCATGATGGGTAACTTCCATCAATGATTCTGCTTCTCATTCGGAATCAGAAGCCTCAATATTTGGCTCAGCAATAGTAACAGGCCCCTTTCCAGAGGATGGACCTGCATCACCTGCCAAAGGTAATATTGGAGTGGGCTTTGTAAAGACTGTAGCCTTTTTGAATGATCCATAACTTGGGCTTAGTTTGTTTGGTGAATGCTGGTCTTTCTATTCTGCTTCAATGAGCTGGATATTATGCGGTATATAGACTAGTTTTGCAGCTTGTTCTGTTGTTAGCCTGTTTCTTTTTGCTGAGTGTATCCACCCATGTCTACTAAATGAACGTTCACAGCGGCACTTGTAGGTGGTAGACTCAGAATGTTAGCTGCTATTTTTGACAGCTGAGTTGAGCAGCAAAGTCCATTCCACCAGCTTCTTGGGCTTACTTTCATTGCAGATGTCCAAAGGAATTGTTTGCTAAATAGTTTTTCCTTTGAACGGTAGTTGGCAACTTCTCCAATTACAACTGCAGCATCTAATAATTCTTGACCTTCAGCTATTTCATGGATAACCTGTAGAGCATCCACCTGCAAAATAATGTTTAAAGTAAATAATACTTCAGTGTGTAAACATGCATAGCTAGTATTTAGAATGAAACTCATGCTCTTTCCAAAAATTACAATATCTAGAAATATTTCAGCCATATCTGTGTTTTCGAACTTATAAATACTGTAACTAATCAGAATCTTATCCTTTTGAGTAACCCTAATAATATTTTTCTGCAAAACATAAAATTTTTAAAACTGTGATTTGTGAAATTGTGATCCATTCAATCACTATGTAGAACAAAATATTGCTTATAATTTGATCAGACTATTTCCTGAATAGTGATGTAAAACTTACTGCTTCTTCCTCCGATATGTGGCATCCTTGGTAGTGGGGATGCAGGAGATTTGCTGCTAAGTGAATGTCTTTCACTATGAATTCTCTTCTTTTCTTGATTATACTTAGCAGAGTGGCTTCTTCACTTTTAAGGATTGGACTTTCTGCAACATATTTCTCAACTGAGTTCTCAAGCTCCTTGAATACCTTTGCTACAGTTGAAAGGTGCTGGTTGTCTCCTTCAACAGATGTGATAGAATCTGCTACTGGTTTCAGTAGTTTGAGCAAACCTTCAGTTCTATCCCAGAACACTTCTGAGAGCAGTAGTTTCCTGACAGACTGATCCAATGCTGTTTTCTTAGCTTCTTCACTTATGGCTAGGGCTTGGAGAGCTTGTTTATTGTTACAGATGCTCTCCATACAGTGGATGACTGAGCCCCATCTGTAAATAATAAATATAAAAATATCTATTAGATTCATTTAAAATATTGCATATTTATTTGTGCAAGAAACATGTTAACTTGTGCACAATTGAAGTATGTATATTGTATATGACGCGTTCGGTGGAGAAGGGGCGAACGCCACAAAATTCGAAAAATGAGTTTTTTGTCGTATAATTATCCTTTAAAACCTTTGCTTTACCTATGCAAAAAATTAGATGTTAGTCTGCACTCTTTCACGGTAAAATTTAGGTTTTAATGTATCTCAGAGAAATTCACTCCGCATCATTGCTTCACATTGAACACATCTATCTACTTTCTGGTCACTCGACAATGCCCTGTGATGCTCAATTTGGCCAAATTGAACAAAATATAAAAAATAATTACAGCAATATTATTTACACCAAAAAAGATTATGTTACGGCCATAACTACAGCCGTTTCGCAGCGCTTCCTAGTAGTAGAAATGAAACAGGCTGATTTTCTCGATTTTGACGTCCTAAAAACGTGCATTGTCATTAGGAAATCAACAACTACTAAATTTACACATGCAAGAAAGTTAATATTTGACTTTCAACACAAAGAAGGCTACGTAATATCTACTGCATACCGCACAACCCCAGATAATAGCCATCCCGTCAGACTGCAGAAAGGGAAAAAATCCTACAGTGTCAGTTTATTCAATCTAACCCAGCAGACACTGTAACCAAAGTATTCCCAATTGCTGCCAATAACTAAGGAAAAAATAAAAGATCTCAAAGAATTATCAGACCTAATGCCTGCAACTGCAGTGAACTATTATACAAGATTGTTAAAGGAACTGGAAGAAACCGAAACAGTTGAAGCAGGTAATACAACATTCGAGGAAGAGGACCAAATAATGGATAACACCAGTTAACATCAGAAGCTATCAATAAATAATATTGTAAAATTTCTTGGCGTTTTATTATATCAACATATTACACAACAATATTTTATTCAAATATGTGTTCAAATTCATACAACATTTCAATAAACCGGAAAAATACAAAGGTTTAAAGTTTACAAACTTTAACTGCATTTTGTGGCATAATTCGAAAATGTTGCGTTCACCCCTTCTCCACCGAACGCGTCATATACATATTGTTAATTTAGTGTTATTGTGAGATACACATTTTTATGTTGCAAAGGATATAATTTTAAAAATTTCAAATTTTTAATTAGTACCTGGTCTTAACTGGCAGTTTCAGTGATTTAGAGGGCTGTTGTTGAAGCTGCTTCAGCAGTGCAGTAAGCTTTTGAGACTTCTTTATAGTTTTTACAACATTGGTGCAGTCTCTCTGGATACATTCTACTGTTTTGATTTTACTAACATCAGTAAATACTAAATGCAGAGTGTGAGCTAAGCAACCATATGTGCTTATATGAGGAAATTCTTCTTTTAGCAATTCCCAGGCCTTCTTCATATTAGTTGCATTATCAGTGCATATGCCTGCCACTTTCATAGGTCCAACTTCATTCACCACATTCTTTATGGTATTCCATGTATTCTCCTGAGTGGCTTTCAACTCCTGATTAAGAAAAAATAGATTAATTTTCAGATATGCTTCACTAATTATAGAACATAGCAAAGTCTATCAGCAGCAGAGTAAAAAATTATCAGATCAGCTTATAAAATTAGCTCTAAAGAGAGAGAGAAATACCTGTAGCAATACTTGTCCAAAATACTGGCTCAGGAACAGTCACTATGAAGTTTATTATTCCTTCATTCCTGTAAAGTCAAGTGGGAATAATGAAATATATATTAAAATAATAAATATATTATTTAATAACATTTAATAATAAAAAGTATTCAAGAAATATTTTTAAAGAAATGTTTTTTAAATTAGTTATACAAAACAAAAAAAATTCTTGATCATCACCTGATGTTGCTCCACCCATCAACTAAAATTGCAACACTTAAAGTTGTAGCAGATGCAACCATCTCCTTGACTGTTGTTGAGGTTTCAAAAAACACTTCTTCAAGAAGAGTGTTGGAGATCATGTCTCGGCTCGGTAACCTAAAAGCAGGTCTTATGATAGCAAAGGCTTTGATCCACTGCTTGTATTCTACCATACTCAGTGGGCAGCCAGCAGCATAAATCGCTTTGGCTACCTGCTTTTGAGTTTCTTTCTGAAAAATAAACATGTTGCCATTAAACGCTAACTGTTGTTGATGTGATTCTTCTGTTATTATTGGTGATATTTATGGATTAAATAGCCTAGTTATTTTAAATAATGGCAATTAGGTACTTACGATTTCTTGGTCAGACATCCTATCCAAATAAGGATTCATTTTGTTTTTTGATGGCTTTGTTATTGGCTTTGTTATTGGAGCCACATTTGCACTTTGAAAGAAAGACTCAATAGATATTTCATCACTTGCAGGTCTCACCACTATGCTTTGTTCTTTTGCAAGTTTTGAATCTTTCTTGCCTAAATATTTAACTTTAATCTGTTCATCACATTTTTGGCAATCGATGATATGTTTTGCCATTCTTGTTCCATTTTTGGCAACCTCAGCAGAACAAAATTTGCACTTCACTCTGCCTATCTTTAACTTGCTCTCAACATCCTTGAATAAGGACACAACAGGAGTTTTATTTCTTGGCATTTTATTGTTTACTTGTTTACAATATAACTTCTAAACTGAACTTTAACATGTAAGACCTGTAATACAATGATAATATATAAATTAAACAGTAAAGGAATTAGTAAAACTGGGATTTACTGATATTTATTGAAAAAAACAAGAAATGACCTTGTTTTTTTCGAGTGCTGTTTTTTATTATAAAAACAATATCGTTTTTTTGGAGTTGCATCACTAGGAACCATACAGTTCCACTGGTACTGAAGGGGTTAGCTATCCAATTTTACTTTTTCTGCAAGATTATGTAATCCATAACTGCTGTGCAAATTATTTTAAGAATAGAAGGTATTACATCTTTTGAGATTTATTTTTTTAACCCTAGAATGCATAACCCGGGCCTGTTGGGTGTTATATTTATCCGGGTTATGCATTCTAGGGTTAATTTGAATAGAGTTTAAAAACTTTTGATAAAATAAATAACTTTAAAATTTTTTTACGATAATTTTAGCATAAATAATTGTGAAACTGGACGATTTAGTTTACTTAATTTGTCCCTTAAGCTTTAAGCTTTATTGGACTCTTAATTATTATTAATAATATATAAATCAGACATGGGGTCATTATCATTGTAATGGTAATTAATTATAATTAATTACAAATCTCTTGTAATGATAATGTAATGATGATGAAAGAAATTTCGAGGCAATAATGGTAATGATAATGGTAATGAAAGGTCTGTGATGAATCATTATACATCATTACATTTTCATTACAGTGTAATTTCAATATATATATATATATATGCAGCTTCTGATTCCTCCCAGTCCCAGCCAGCACCAGAGTGGCGCAAGTTGTTAAATTTTATGACTGCTTTAGCTCCCTGTACAGCTTCTCAGAACCCTATTGTCAGCCAGGTGGACAGCTACCTTGACCAGCCCTGCATTGATGAGGACTGCAATCCCCTGACATGGTGGAGGGACAATGCACATCTGTATCCTGACGTATCTGTTCTTGCTGCCAAGCATCTTTGCATCCCTGCCTCCAGTTCACTGGTGGAGTGCTTATTCAGTATATTCAGTATTGTAATGATCATTACAATGATAATGAAGGGCTTGTAATGATGATGTAATGACAATGAAACAAAAGTGCTGTAATGGTAATGATAATGAAAAATTTCTGGTGGTGATGATGATAAACCTTGTAATGACCCCATGTCTGATATAAATCATGAATAATAATTAATTATTATTACAATATATATTAAGTTATTATTATAGACATGAATCAAATACAAAGTTACCCATACTATACAAAGAAATCAATATTAAAGACAAACGAATAACAAGTACAGTAATGTACATTTAATCCTAGATTTTTATCAGTATTTCATTATTAATAGATTTCAACTTTTTAAATGAATTTACTTTCACAATGTTTTTTGTATCAACATTTAAATCATTCCATAGTTTCTCATGTGAAAATAGGTAATTTTTGAGGTGAAAACAATCTAAATTGAGGAATAACATGCTTTCATCCATTTCTGGTCTGATACGAGTGGATTTCTTGATGAGTTACGAAATATTTATTTACCCATTGCAAGTTAATGAATTTGTTCTTACACTCGTAAATAAAAATAAAATGTGCCAGTTTGATCACATCTTTGAGCTTTTTAAATAATGCACTAGAATGATCATGTAAATCACACTATTGCTTGTTTTTGGATTAAGGTACTGTTTAAAGCATTGTCAGCAGAATTTCCCTATATAAAGGTGCAGTACATTATATAAGGAAGAAAGAATTATGATAGATAGTAAAACCTGTTAAAGGACTACATGTCTAAGTTTAAACATTATATCAGTGCTCCTTTAAATCTTTTTTGAGATATAATCTATATGGTCACTCCATTGCAAATTCTTGTCTAGTACTATACAGGGTGTTCAAAAAGAAACTTGACCCAAGAGAGAAAAAAGGGGTTAGGTTACAATCAGGGCTGTGGAGTCGGTGATAAAATTTGCCGACTCCAACTCCAACTCCAGAAATCTGACTTGTATAATTACGACTACGACTCTGTTATTTGCCATTTCCCCATTCAGATTAGCAAAAGCCAGGGTTGAAAAAAATGTTAGAGGGAGAGAATTCTTTACAACCATTTCAATTATGCATGCTTTAAATTTGTCTGTTGTCATGGTCACTGTGACTTTTTCGCTCATAAAATATTTTGTGACAGTAGTTTGATGAGAACTTGTGCTTGAATTGTCATCAGCCTTCTTCTTTCTTTCATCATCCTTTTCATTCACAGTTTTGTAATCCTTTGGATGATGCCATTGAAAGTGGCATTTTAGGTTTCCTGCTCTTGTTGGAGCATTGGATCCTTCACCTGAGAAGGCACTAATTTTGGCATCACATATTTTTTCCTGATCATCAGTGCCATTTTAGCACTGACATACGTAATATTTTCCATCAGCAGTGAGTGAAAAATATTAAAAAACAGCAGATTTATACTTTTGATGTGACATTACGCTGTTATCATTACTTATCAAATTGAAATCTAAAAATCTGAAAAAGATTTAGGGTTGCTAGTACAAAATTTTTAAATTTCCTTATTATTAATTATGTTAATTAATTAATTAATTATAATCCTTATTAATTATAAGAAACTATATTTATACAGTATATTATTTATATTTATATATTTATATATTATATATTTATATATTATATTATATACAAAGGTGGGCAGGGCCGAGTTCCAAAAGGACCGAACTCCAGGAACTCGGTCCTTTTTAAGGACCGTGAGCGGGAAAGTCGGTCCTTTTCTCAGTGAGGACCGAAATGAGGAGCGACGGTCCATTTTTAAGCAATTCCGGATGGCCCGGTCCGGATGGTCTTTTTTAGTGATTTTAGTGTGTTTAGTGATTATTTGAAGTTCTAAAGAAGATGGATCGTTTCCTCCAGAAGACTCAGAAAGAGACTGAGACAGACTGAACTGAAACTTGTTTCAACACCTGGAGGAGACGAAGAATCTACTGATCTGTTAGTGCTTGAAACCCTTCATCTTCAACAAGGACTCGTTCCCCAGCCCGGCATTGAAGGACTTGTTCATCAAGTTTAACATGCCTATCCCATCCAGTGCCGCCGTGGAGAGGCTCTTCTCTTTGGGGAAGGACATCCTCAAGCCGAAAAGGTCAGGGCTCAGTGACAGCCATTTTGAAATGCTAGTCTTCTTGAAGGGAAACTCAAGCATTTAACTTAATAACTTTTTTCATCGTATTAATTATAATTTACGTTAATAAAATTAAAGATTTCCGGTGTCTTTAATTTCATTTTTCATTTTAATCAAATTTTTCACTTATATTATATATAAGGACCGAGGTCCTAGGTCCTATCTTCAGAAAGGACTGTGACCGGGACCGTTGGTCCAGTTTGAGGCAAGGACCTGGACTGGGACCGTCGGTCCTTTTTGAGGCCCGGGTGCCCACCTTTGATTATATATTAAAACATTAGGTTAAATCTATTTTATTCATAAAATTGAGCTAGGCCTAGGCTGCTATGGTTATAGTTGAAGGATTTGCACTGATTCCGACTCCATCCAACTATGCACTTCCAACTCTGACTCCACTCAAAATTGACCAACTCCACGACTCCGACTCCACAGCCCTGGTTACAATGATATACATGTATGCATTCTCCAATGAGTTGTGTGTCTTTTTGAACACCCTGTATTACACCAAGAAATTTTTACATTACACTCCTTTACAGCCAGACATGGGGTCATTACAAGATTTATCATTATCATTATTATCATTACCAGAAATTTTTCATTATCATAATCATTACAGCATTTTTTTTCATCATCATTACATTATGATTACAAGCCCTTCATTATCATTGTAATGATAATTACAATACTGAATATATTGAATAAGTGCTCCATTGGTGCACTGGAGGCAGGGATGCAAAGATGCTTGGCAACAAGAACAAATATGTCAGGATACAGATGTGCATTGTCCCTCCACCATGTCAGGGGATTGCAGTCCTCATCAATGCAGGGCTGGTCAAGGTAGCTGTCCACCTGGCTGACAATAGGGTTCTGAGAAGCTGTAGAGGGAGCTGGAGCAGCCATAAAATTGAACAACTTGCACCGCTTTGGGACTGGGAGGAATCAGAAGCCACATATATATATATATATATATATGCAGTAAAATCACAGAATAACACGTGATCTTATTAATAAGCAAACAACCACAGGGAAAAGGAAAAAGAAACATGAAATCTGAGTGCTTTCGTGATATATTCACATCTTCAGAGAAAAACAAGTACTTGTTTTTCCCTGAAGATGTGAATATATCACGAAAGCGCTCAGATTTCGTGTTCTTTTTCCTTTTCCCTGTGGGTTGCTTATTATATATATATATATATATATATATATATATAGTAGACTCGCAGCTTATGCAGATTTTTCTTACGTGGTTTCAACTATACGTGGGTTATAATTTTACAATTTCAGTGCTTTAAGGCAGCGTACACACGTCTCACCTTCATCCGCATTCGCAATGCCATGGAGGATGGCACTAACAAGAGTGTTATGGCATGCTGGAAGGAATTCAACTTTGCTAATTGCATCACTTTTGTGTTATAGGTATGTTATATGTATAACAGAGTTACAATATATAGTGATTTAAGGGCAATTTAGGGGATTTTTTTTGGTTTCTGACTTTACACGGTGTTTGGCCTTACATGGGGTCCCAGGAACACAACCCCTGCGTAAGTTCGAGTCTACTGTGTGTGTATATATATTAGGGTATTCCACTTTTATCAAGTTGTGAATTTCACTACACTTTGCTCTTCCCCATACACCTTATGATCTGTAAAGCATATGTATCAAATTTGAAGTAAATTGAACACCATTTAGAGGTTACACACTTATGTCACCTCTGATACCTTAGCCCTTTGTAACCAAATCTCGAGAATGTCCCAACTTCTAACATATTGTAATGTTTTCTTTTCTTTCACAGGTGCAAAAAAGTGCTGAAAATGGAAAGAAAGAAGATGGGCTGGTTGAAAAGACTCCAGTCAAAGAGCTCTTAGGAGCAAGATTGCCATCCCGGGAGCAAGTCCTCTTCCACTTTATGTACCATCACCTGGAGCTGAAGGAAACAATCCCCCTTGCCATCAAGTCTACAAGTATCAAGCTTGAAGAAGTTTGGAAGAAGGTGAATATCCCCATGAAGACAGAGGAGAACATTAGAGCTGCTATACTAAAGCTGTACAAAGAGTACCAAAACTTGAAGGAGAAGTCAAGAGAGACGGACAAAGCCATTATGAAGTGTCAGGTGTGGAAGGGAGACCTTGCTGACCTTTTTGACATCGCTTGTCAAGGTGTGATGAGCATGAGTTCAGTTCCGGAGGAGGACAAGGTTTTCTTGTCCTCCCAGAGGGAGGACAGAATGAGTTCTTCAATGGCTGGGGTGGATCGGAAACACACCATGGCTGTCAAATGGAAAGAAGCAACAGCTAAGAAACTTGAACTTCGAAAACAAAAGCATGCTGAAGAAGCTGAAAGGATCTCTGAGAAAATGAAGCTGGATAGCACATCCTCTAGCTCAATGGTGAGAACAGATGATGATGATGAAGATTTTGCTGCTCCATTGGCCTCTAAGTCACCTCGTCATTCCAAGAACATACTTGATCCAACACTCGTGGCTACTTGGGATAGAGAACAACTCTCTATTCGACAAGCAAGCACTTCCTTCATTGCAACTGCTAAAAGTCTCGGACAAGATGTATCACAGATTATTATTTCACCATCAACTGTTCATTGAGCACGTGCCAAATATCAAGAGAAAATGGCCAAACAACTTGAGGAGTTGATCTTCAAAGATCCACCTCTCTTAGTTCTGCACTGGGACAGCAAGCTACTACCCCAAGCTGCCGGCGGAAGCTCTAGAAGCTTCCCTGGTAACAGGGAAGGAGTTCGAGTATCTTCTTGGAGTGCCTGTTGCCCAGGATGGTACTGGTGAACAAATGGCTCAAGCCATCATCCAGGAGCTGCAACGATTTGGAATTAATTCAGGACCGCATCATTGGCCTCTCAGTGGACACTATGGTGTCCAATACTGGACTTCTGCAAGGGGCATGTATGAGGATTGAACAATTCCTTGGTCAGTCGCTCTTGTGGTTGCCTTGCCGTCACCACATTTATGAGCTCATTTTGAAGGAGGTCTTTCATAAGTCCCTGGGGCCAACAAGTGGGCCTGAAATCCTGTTGTTTCGACGATTTCAGCAGTGTTGGGACTTTATTAACAAAAATTGTTTCAAAACCATGATTGATGAAGACCCAGCCACTAGGTACTTGGAAGATGAATGAATCAGGATGGCGAGTTATCTTCGTGGAGTCATTGAAAGTTCATGTCACCCGAGAGAAGATTATGAGGAACTCCTCAAGCTTTCGCTCCTTTTCCTTGGAGGCTGGGGTGGAGCTGAGTTCTCCTTCAGGACTCCAGGAGCCCATCATCAAGCCAGGTGGAAAGCTATGTGCTGAAAATGGTTTTGTTCCAGGAGCAACTGGAACTCACCAACTGAGAGGTGAAAGGATTGTACGATGTGGCCCTTTTTACGTGTTTCATTTATGTCCAGTTCTGGCACGAGGCAGTGGTCAGTAAGTGGGCCCCCAAAAATGACCTAGACATGATTCAACTGTTGATTTCATATCCGAACAAGGACCTGGGCCAGGCTGCCTTGAGAGTTGCCAAAAGGCATTTATGGTATCTCTTGGAGACTAGTCAGTTTGGCTTTCCTTGATGAACAGATATTGCCAAATGAGAAAGAAAAGATGTTCCAGGCTTTGAACAAACCTGCATTGAGGAAGGAACTCAAATGACTCAAGTGGAAAAGTCTGACTTGAAGGCAAGGATCTGAGCAACTTCGTCACTCAAAGGATGAAGACATTCTTCGATAACTTCGGTGTCGGGGATGTTGACAATGTAAAAGAGTACACCAAAAATGATGGCTTGAGAGAGTCAGTCAACATGCTGAAAGTTGTAAATGACACAGCAGAGAGGGGAATTGCATTAATCAAGCAATTCAATGAATTAGTCAAGGATGAGAAGCAAAAACAATTCTTGTTGTGGATTGTTAACATCATCGAAAGGAGGTGCCGAAAAGAACCAAGGCGGGAACATCCTTGTACCAATTCAAAAATTTATTCAGATTTTCTGATTTTAATACTAGAGTTTTTTATTTTGTGTTTCCAAGGGAGAATTCTTTTGTAACACTGAAGAAAATTTTGTATTATTAAATTGTATTGTAATGTGTATTGATTTGAATTTTCCAATTTTATTATTAGAGTTTTTCATTTTCCATGGTTCCAAGGGAGAATTTTTTCATAACAATGAAGAAAATTTTTTATTATAAAAGGTTCAGATGTGTGCAACCCCTAAATATCCCTTAATTGTTTTCAAAATTGGTGCACATTCTTCTTATATGAAAAGGAATAAAAGCACAAGCAAAGTGGAGAAAAATATTGACATTTGATATTTTCCTCTGTACAAGTGAAACACCCTAATATATATATATACACACACTGTATATATATATATATATATATATATATATATATATAATATATATATATATATATATATATATATATATTAGGGTGGGGTGAAATGCAATTCTTTGTGGAATATTTATTTGCTTCACCTATAATTTGCTGTATTGGATTCTATAGATGACATAAAGTGATATAAAAGAAAAATCAATTTTGCCCTACTAGCACATTTTTGAGAAAAACAAAATGGCCACTAGTCAAACATATAAATGCTTATAACTTAAAAAATATGCATCCAATTAAAAGACACTATAGCATAAAAATGATTCAAAATAAAAAAATATATTAGAAAGTGCCCTTTTATAAATTATTTTCTCAATTTTAAATTTTATCAAAATTTATCTCGGTAAATGATATCACAAATAAATCACTTTTTTCTAAATAAATGAATAATTATAACCTTATATAATTTTGAATATTCAAACTATAACACTGCCCAACACCAATTTTGCTGATTTAATTCTAACACCTGTTTTTAGGTAACTTTGGTGTGCTGATTTAAAAAATCACCTTAGTTTTTGCCTATCACGTCAGGTTTTTGAGCAATCAAATACAGATATTTTGGAGATATCGCATTTTGGCAGGGTTATACCCAATTTTTTTTCTTTTCAAAAAATAAGTTTTTACATACTCAGAATCAGCATGGAAAAGTAAACAATTGTGCAGGGAGTGAACTTTAATATACAATGGTAATATTGACATAAAGTGATTAAAAGTGTTTAAATAAGCAAAAAATGAATCCATGATCATGACGTCACGCTCACACCTGGGGAAATCATAGATACCCAAGATTTTAATATGTTGTACATGACCTTTAGATTTAATGCACAGATTTGCATATTCCACAGATAAAATTTTAACAGCAAAACAGCTGTTAAGAGGTCTCAAAAATCATCAATTTTGGTAAGTGCCCTTCATGGATCACCCAAAATAGGCATATTGCATTGCACGAAAACCTGATGTGATGGACAAAATCTAAGGTAATTTTTTAAATCAGCACATCAATATTATCCAGAAACAGGTCTTAGAATTAAATCAGCAGCAAAAAAATTTTTTGTTGTTGGGCAGTGTAATCTACAACACTAATCAGGGAGAGAAATTATTGACATTTTATTACCACAATTGCAGAAACATATATAATCAATACACCAGTGGCAGCTTTTCAGAGGAGGCATGGGAGACTGGGCCTCCTGTTTTTATCACTAAAAACTATGAAAGAGGATTTTATTTCATAGTATTAATTCTATACAATCATAACATGCAGAAAGTAGTGCATCTAACACTTCGTAATCTATTTTATTTATATAGCATATATTATAGACAATTTTGTGCCTCCCTTTGTGCCTCCCTACTCCCTCACCACAAGCTGCCACTGCAATACACTTCCAAAAAGATCCCTTTTCAAAAATCATGAAGTGTTTGCTTTTATGAAATTTTGGTGAATTATTTCAGTCTCTAATTAAAAGCTAATTGTCAAAAAGTGAAGTCATTTCTTTCTTGGTTTCCATACATGGCAGCAATGAACGATACCTAATTCTTGCTCTTATAAATCCATCATAGGATTCTTGGGAGTATACAGATGAGGCCGCATCGGTGACAAGTTTTATTGCCCTCTTGACACTTTGTGAATGAAGTGGATAATTGGGTAGGCACAATTTTTTAACCCTAAGTGCATTGAGTTCAATATTTGTGAGCGCCATAGTGAGGGGAGGTTCAGTCAGCATTTCTTTTGACCAGTAAATAATATCATCCCATGCGTTTGTGTTGAAATTTATCTCAGGAACCTTAAATTCTCTGATTTTGGACACATTTTCCATCTTTGTTCTAATGTTCATGATGAAATCAACTGATCTTTTTCATTTTTGTTCTGATTGTATCTGATAACATTGCTATCAGAACATTTTTGCAATGAGCAAAATATGTGTTTCTAGCAATGTAAGGCTTCACTACATTCTGACCATCCTTTGGAAGAAGATGAAATCTTTTAATTGCTCCAAATATGTGATGTGGTCCATTCCATATATATGGTCTACTCTTGATATCGAACCAGCTTGGTCCATAATTTGTAACAATGAAGAAAATTATTGAATAAAGAGCCAATGAAGGAGTTTTCTCTGCAATGTATAGGTGGCAGACATGATTTGCTAATGTCAGCTATCGAGAGTGGTTCAGTGGTCCGGATTTTGTATTTTCCAAATCTTTTGGGACATTCCCACTTCTTATAGCCACGATAATTTTGTACAAATACTGTTGATCTTGACTAAGATCATCGATAACCTCTTCTGATATGTGTGTTAAATCAATGCCTTCTCTAATTGGTTTGAAATTGACTGCAGGCATTTTTTCACATTCCTTCAGTGCTACTCCAATTTTTCCAGTGAAACATGTTGGACCTTTTGTTTTACCATCAAAATGTTCAAATAAGTGTTGAAGGGGAAGTTCATTTGTATGCAGCATACAAATGCTCCATTGTAATGGTTTCTTTAGTTTTTCTTCAGTTTTTCTTCCATGAGGTGGGTGATCCCACCCTTGGCACCTGTGTTGGTATTTGCACATCCTATAAGACAAATGCTCTCATTAATAGCTGACTCTTGAAAGAACAACAAACTATCAGCTATATCTTGAGCTTTACCAGAAGAAGGAACTACATGGGTTAAATATTCATTTCCTGGCTCAGACACCAAAACATAGTGCTCCTCTCTAATGGAGTCTCCGTACCATTTGTTTCCTTTCTCAACCTTCACCAAAGTCTTGTCCTTTCTTCCATCAAAAAAATATAGCAGATATGACAGCAGGATTAGCTTTACTCTCCATCATCAAACTTTTTCTCATTTTCTCTCTTTCCCATTGGATTTTGTTCTTGTCATTCAAAAGTGTACTATCTTCTTTAGTGATTGCTCCATAATCAACTAAAGCAGCTGCTGCTTGATCTGAAATTTCAAATCTATTGGCTTCCATCGCTACAGTAGGCAATGGAAGTTTTATTTGATCTTGTATAGCAACTGACTCATAGTCTGATTCACTCTGATGTGGGTCTAATTCATATTGTGTGGAAGTACTCTCTACATCTGAAAAACACTCTATTTCGGTTAAAATATGAAAGTCCTTCATTTCTCTTCTTCTTTTAACCATTCCTTCTTCTGTCCACAATTTCCTAGACTGCATTTTTTTAATTCTTTTTGTCATGACTTTATCAACGCCCTCTATTTTCATTGTACGCGTCAATCGCTGATCCTGTAAAAACAGAAGCTCTTCTTTTGGTACCTTCAGTTCTCTTCAACAGGTGCATCTTATGTGAACATCTTCGCAGCTCTCAGGACAGCCAAAGTTTTGATGGGAGATAAAAGGGCATTTACAGGCACTGATATCGAATAATTCTTCTGAGGTGTCATTAAAATTTTCTCTCATTTTGACACTATGTTTTGATCTAAGATCATTTGCTTTGCTGATGAACTACTTTAATTTGATATGAACTGATTTGTCAGTTATTGCAGGAATTGAAGCTTTTCTCCAAATACAGAGTATATCTTCAGTAATTTTGTTGAAAATATCAGAGTTATGTGAAGTCACTGAAGTGGCTTCTTTTAAAAGAACATGGTATTGGCCCACCTGTTTATTTGTTGGCAATGTTGTAAGAGGAAGCTCTTGTGCAGTTCCAAATATAAAATGTGGTTTTGATTGACTCCTTGTAGCTCTAATGTTTGAAGCAGAAGCCATATTTGTTACTAATTATCAGAAATTACCAATTCCAAATCCAACAAAAACCTGAAAAATAAAACAATTTCATTAAACATCTGAAACATTTATGAGGTAGAAAATTTGAAATAAACAATTTTTGCTTCAGCAAACTTTTTTGTAAAAAAGAATACTTTTTGAGTTATGAAGCATATAATGACTGGCTGGCGGCCATTTTTTGGGGGGAAAAATGGGGTACTTAGGATGAATTGAAAATTTTTTAATTCTCATATTCTTTTTTATCACCCTTCAATCCACCTTATAACGACCTTCACATTAGCGGAAACTTCACTTGGACAGACTAAATCGCTGTCTGGTCATTAACATTCAGTTTAACGTAATACAGGTTGTTAAAGTGAAGATTTCCACTAAATAAGTCTGTTAGCATCACTGAACTTCACTTTAGCAGACTCAGAGTCATTAAAATGAAGGTGATGCCACCATAATATTATTGGAACCAGCCCTCGGATGAGGTTGTGGTCAGTTGTTTCCTGTTGTATTGCATGGGCAGTGGTGGTGACGTTGTGTATGTGCATAGTGCCGCTTCCAAGTGTTGTGCATGTTAGGCGTTCTTTTGTGTGATGCTACACAGATAGTTACATATAATTATTTATATTTATGTATCTAAATGTCATTTATTTATGAATACTGTATGTATGTACTGTATGTGGTTATATGTTTTTATTTCTTATTATTGTATTACACAGGTCTTATCAGTTCATAGCATTTTTTTGAGTTCAAAGTGACTCATCAGTTAATAGCAGTACATATAGGAGTACAGTGATAGTCTGTGCTTTAACAGTGTATGTACATAATTTACTTAATTATTGCCTGCTTGTACAAACTTTATTTTCTGAACAATGATGTCCACAAGTGGTACTACCGGTGTCAAACAGAAAAGGCGTATGATCTCCATTGAAGAGAAGAAAGTGATTCTCACTGACATAGAACGAGGGTTAAGTGTAGCATTTGTTATGCAGAAGCATAAGATAAGCAAGACCACTGTCTATGAAGTCAAGCAAAAGCGCAACAAAATACATGCCTATGTGCTAGACAGTGAATCTGGAGGCAGGAGTTCGAAATGGTCTCGCTTGAACACGTCCTACAAGAAAAATATAGATGTGGCTGTGTACATGTGGTTCAAGCAGCAACGGGCCAAGAACGTTCCAGTCAGAGGAATCAACATCCGGTTGGCAGCTAAGTGTTTCGTGCAGGAGTTCAATGACACAGACTTTAAAGCAAGTGGTGGCTGGTTGTATCGTTTCCAGTGCAGTCATGGCTTATTGAACAGAAAGCTTATGGGAGAAGCAGCCAGTGCGGACCTGTGTCAAGTGGAGTTTCTTTAGGTGTGAACTACAGACTCTGATTGATGAGGTTGGGGTTGCTTCCTACCAGCTGTATAATGGCGATGAGACAGGCTTATTTTGGAAGAGTATGCCGACAAATACACTGGCCCACAAAACTGACAAACATCTTCCAGGCTTTAAGACAGACAAACAGCGTGTGTCTGTGTTGGCCTGCACAAATGCTGATGGCACGCATAGATTGAAGCCTTTAGTCATTGGAAGATCAGCCAAGCCTCGTGTACTCAAGGCCTGCATGCACGAACTTCCAGTCATCTACAGGAGCAGCAAGAAGGCCTGGTTCACACAGACTATTTTCCACAAATGGTTCCACAAGTTCTTCGTTGCGCAGGTGAAGGCATACCAGGAACATGTTTTGAAAATAAGCCCTGAAGATGTGAAGGCTGTCTCCTTGCTAGACAATGCGGCAGCACACTCACATGCAGAGGAACTTGCAAGTGAGGATGGCAAGATCAGAGCTATGTTCCTCCCCCCCCTAATTCCACGTCAGTAATACAACCTATGGACCAGGGGGTGATAGTGAGCTGCAAGAGAATCTACAGGGCCAAGCAATTGGAGCAGTTCTTGTGTGTCATCTCTGAAGATGACACAGAGGACAGGGCTGAGAAGACACTCAGGAACTTCAAAGCCTACAACATCAAGTCTGCTATCTACAATTAGGCTGACAGCTGGAATGAGGTCAAGGAGTCCACTCTGTGCAATGCCTGGAAGAAACTGCTGTATAACATCCAGGACCTGGAAATAGACTTCAAGGGCTTCGAGCCACAGGACTATTTGGGTGTTCTCCAACAAGCAGGTGAAACAAAGGCTACAGAGGACAAAGTTGTGGAATGGCTTGATGCTGATGATGGTGACCCAGGGTATGAAGATCTTAGTGAGAGTGAAATTGCGGCCAACATTTCAGTCAGGTCTGAAGACAGATCCACCAATGAACCTCTTGATGAGGATCTACAGATCTACAGAAGCTAAGGCTAACAAAGACCTTAAGATCCACTCTAAGGTTAGCCCGAGAGAAAGGAAAGAGTATGGGGTTAAGAGAAGAGAAGAGAATAAGGGGTTAAGTAAGGAGCAACACCTATCACTCGTGGGTTAACATTCATTCAGAAAAAGAGGAAAAAAGTCTCACCATCATCATCCGCCAGCCACTGCCAACAAGTCAGAAAAATAGTCAGAGAAAATAGGAGAGGGGTGAAGATGAAAAGAAGTAAAATAAGAACGCTTACAAACCATGCAAACACAGTCTTAACTCACTGTCATACCATGCAAACTACAAACATGCAAGGAAAGAGTTAGAGACATGCAAAGTAAGGAGATAAGAAAAAAAAAGTAGGTAAAGTTAAACAAAAAGTGGGTTAGTTTACGCTATGAGCTACATCTACGTTCGTGTTAGTCTAATTTTTTTTTTATTATTATTTTTTTAATAATAATTTTATTGCTGGCATCACATGCTGGCATGTCACAAGCTGGCATTCATCGTAAACAGACTCATCCTCGAGCACCACCACCAGAGCTCCTGTTGCTAACTTTGTTTTTTAAATTAAACAACGTTAGTACTTTTAAAATGTCTGTCAAGACGGTTCTTAAACATATTAACGCTGGTAGAATGAATGACTGATGTGGGAAGATTATTCCATTTATCAATTACTTTAAACGTAAAGAAGTTTTTAGCGATATTAGTAATGAAACGTCTGCCACACAACTTAAATCCGTTATTGCGAGTATTACTATTATCGAAAGTGAACAATTTGTCAAAATTTATGTTATCGATGTTTATTAACGATTTTGAAAACTTCAATAAACTCCCCCTTTAATCTTCTAGTTTCGAGTGAATACAGGTCTAACTCTTTAATCCTATCTTCATAAGGCTTATTGCGCAATGACGGAATAAGTTTCGTGGCACTACGCTGAACCCTTTCTAACCTATCAATATCCTCACGCAAGTACGGGCACCAAAACTGAATGGCATATTCTAAATGAGGCCTGACTAGGGACTTGTAAAGGGGCAATATAATATCCTTCAATTTAAATTCGAAATTACACGCTATGAAGCCTAACATCCTATTAGCTTTTGCGCAAGACTCCAGGCACTGGTTCCTGAAGATGTCTCTGAGGTTATACCCAAGACTACATTGAGCCAGGCAAGAGATGCTGCTGATGTTCTGCTGAAATTCATTGATGAGTACGGCACTGCCTAATATTCTCCCTTACTATAACTACATAAGGAAGTGCTGAAATGAAATCATTGCCAGTCAAAACAAAAGGATCAAGCAAATGAAAATTCATGATTTCTTCAAGCCCTGATGCATATCCATGCCCATTGCATGCCAAAGCTCTGTTTCAAGTGGAATGTCTGACCTTTCACTGCCCACCGAATCATCACAAATGCCAAATACTAGTAGCAGTGTTGGCTTCACTGTGTCACCACTCCAGTTTCCTGAGAGTGCAAGTACTAGCAGTAGTACTCTTTCGCCAGCCATCCTACCGGAGCTTGAAGTGGAGTTCAGGACTCTCACACCAGACCTGGATTTTCCAGCCATCACACCAGAAGTTCCTGATGATATTTTGGAGGATTGACTATATATGGTGAGTACATAAAAATATTTACATGTGCATGTGTTCATAAGTAGGTAAGTCTATGTATGCATTTTCATGTTGTGTGTTGAATGTGGAGATTTGAGGGCTATACATACATGTTTCACTGTACTGAAGTATTTTGGTTATGCAAAACCCCACTTTAACGTCCCATAGTCTGGTAAAGTGGGGGTTATCCATACTTCACTTTAAAGTTCCCTGGTATGTTAAAGTGGGGTTTTCCGTGCTTCCATTTAGCGGAAATTTCATTTTAGCGACCACACACTCCCCCCAAAGTGTATGTTAATGTGAGGATCTACTGTACAGTAATCCCCCAATTTATGTGGTAGATGCATTCCTGAACTTTCCATGTAAAATGAATTCCACATAAATTGGGGGAACTATAACATATACAGTAGACTCGCAATTTACGCGGGGGTTACGTTCCTGGGACCCCACATAAGGCCAAAAAACGCGTAAAGTCAGAAACCAAAAAAAATCCCCTAAATCGCCCTTAAATCACTATATATTGCAACTCTGTTATACGTATAACATACCTATAACACAAAAGTGATGCAATTGGCAATGTTGAATTCCTTCCAGCATGCCATAACACACTTGTTAGTGCCGTCCTTCATGGCGTTGCGAATGTGGACAAAGGTGAGACGTGTGTACGCTGCCTTAAAGCACTGAAATTGTAATATTATAACCCACGTAAGTTGTGAGTCTACCGTACTGTATTTCAATGTGCTAAGTATCCCCCCCCCTAACCCCAAGACACCCCAAAAATTGTAAAAAAAAAAAGTAAAAATTAGTAATATGCATAAAAAAAATAACTCACCATTAGGGTCTCGTGGCACTGGCTTCTTAACCACCAGTGCCTTAACTCTATTATCATGGTTTTTTTACATTTTTTATTTTTAAAAATTAATATTTTTTGGATTGTTAATCCAAAACCACACAAATGGGGGGGTTACTTAGTTGAATTAAAAAATCAACATCTTTGCAAGAAAAAGAATTATATCATGAGCTTAGATTTTTTAATTTGGTATTTTCTGTTTTATTTTTTACTTTAAGCAATAGTGGTCAAGAGCAAAGTAGATTTATTTTAAACCACCATTTTTATATTCTACATCAGCCATTCCAAACATGTGGTATATGTACCACTGATGGTATGTGGAATTCTTTCAGGTGGTGTGCATGAGGAATATAAATATGCAGCTTGCTAATTGCTAATTATTTTCATGATGGGTTTTCAAAATGAGTACAAATGTTGATTGTTGATGAATATCATTGGAATAAATATAACTTTTAAAAAAAACAAAATTTAAGATTGAATACCACAATCCCCTTCCTACTGTTTTGGTTGGTGGTACTGCTTTCTTTCCTTAATAGTGATACTTAGAAAAGCATGGTGGCAAAAAGTGGTACATCACCCTGAAAATGCGTGGAACCCCTATTCTGCACTTAATGAAAGTGTGTGGGTGTGCATTGTTTTTTCTGTTTGATGTATTCTAATTTTGTTTTTTTCAGTTGAAAATATTTGATTATTTTCCAGTAGCATTCACTGCTGCTGTCATATAGATTCAGTAGCTTAAAACATTAATTAACATAACTTTAAAAAAAATACTCTACATTAAAAAATACAACTTAAAGGATCCTAAAGTCAGATTTATGAAGATGAGCAGTGTTAGACATTGAAACTCCTGGTCTTTTGACTTTCAATAAATAGTTGGTTAATTGGGTCAGAAAATAATGTTGGGTGTGGAACATTAATTTTTTTATATTTAAGATTTATTGCAATGATTTTAAAACTTAATTTAGACAGTTTTCAGTGGTGCTTTTGATATTTACCATACCATACCATACCTCTATTCAGAATTGATGCAGAATCTTTAACATGGTACAGTACTGTACATTATGGTATTAAGGTGGTTAAGCACTACTCAACAGTAGTATCCAGGCCCTATGAAAGAGGGTAATGGGAGGTAAAATTCTCGGGGCACCAACATAGAGAGGCCAAGTTTGAAAGTTGTTTCAAGTAATTTAAATGTTACTGTAAGGTGTAAAATCAAAAACAAACTTTTTTTTTTAATGAACTGATTAAATGATTTGCTAATGAAAAGGCTGGGAAAGTTTTCACTTACTAATTTTGGTTACATTCAAATAAAACATGTTCATAATTGAAAACCTCAAAAAAACTTAAATTACCTTCTCATTATAATTTTAATCCATGGAATTTTGAAAGGTGTACGAAGTTAGAATCTTAATTTAGGCAGTTGTAATAGTAGTAGAAAGTAGAAACTAATGATATGTACTTGCCAGTTTTTATGAGGAATTGATGACCCTAGAAAACCTAGGGGCTCCTCACTATATCACTGTCCCAGTAATATGGTCCCGCTTCTCTCAAGAACCCTGGTAGTATTGGATAATCTTTCCAGAACATAGCGTGGGACTAACCAGTTCTTAATGGCTATCTTCTGTATGCAGTAGCCTACCATTGCTCTAAATAAAACTTTATGCAAAGTAATGGGCAGTCAACTGGTTGGTCCCAGTCAGTCTACTACTTAAGGTACTCTCTGCTTAGTACATAAAAGTTATTTAAAAGGAAGTAAGGAAAATGTTCTAAATAGGTAGCCTACTGCACAAAATAGCAGTCGCACTTGGATTTGCTTTAAATATTTTTATTGCAGCTTACAGTGTTCATTATGCAGGTGGGCAAAGTTTCTAGTCTGTGCATATCTATTTCCAGCACCTTTGATTCGTTTCATTAGTCAAATAATGTCTTGTAATATGGTATAGGTGCTTTAGGGTTCCCTACTTGATAGTCAAATTTGACCTTGCATCTCTCTTCTGTTTTGTAGGAGGATTAATTGCTTTGATTAAGCCATTTGGAGTTCGTCGCTATAAGTTGAAGGAAAGTGATGAGAGAAAAACTGTCACTCAGACCCTGAATTCTGCGGGACACGTTATAAATACATCAATTGAAGAAGCGCTTCCCCTGTTAAAAGATGATTATCAGATGCAAAATTTGGAAGTAATATTCTGCCCTGAAAGGTACCATGAGTTCTATATGAGTATATATGAGGGTTGTTCAAAACGTAAGTTCACAAGGTGCATTATGCATAGTACAATAATGTTGTTGGTAGTACAATATTTTGTTAGGCATATGTGGCAACACCGTAAAATGGCAACATCCAGGGTCATCATGAACCAAAAAGTTCAAGATTGCACCATCAGCCAGTAAGGTGATGGCAATGATTTTTTGGGACCACCAAAGTGTTTTACTTCTTATTGTGAAACTTTACAGCGATTCCACACAGCTATTGGAAGAAACATCCTGGGTTGCTTACTGTGGGTGTGGTGTTTTTGCATGACAATGCATGCCCTCACACTGTAAATTGAACATAGCAACTTTTGGAATCATTCCCCTGGGAAGTCATGGATCATCCCCCAATAGTCCTGACCTTGCACCAAGCGACTTCCATTTGTCTCCAGCCCTAAAGGAACACCTCAAAGGTATACAATTTCAAAACAATTCTGATGCAGAAGCGGCTGTACAAAACTAGTTAAAAACTAAGGACCCTACAAAGCTGGCATCAGAAAACTTGTCTCACACTACAGCAAATGTTTGAATCTGTTTGATATGTAGAAAAGTAGTAATAAGTTGTTGTTGAAATACTTGTAATAATTACTTGCCTTGTAATAAAAGTTTCTTCAAAACAACTTGTAAACTTACTTTTTGAACCAATCATCGATACATTTATAGTTTAACCCTTTATTAGGACCCTACTGCTACCTCATGCGTGGGAAGAGAGGATTTGGAACCTCTATAAATAACACCATTTAACGCTCATAGGTTGTGAGAGACTGGGATGGAGGGGTCCCAGGCGTAGGGGCGTGATGAATGGAGTGTGGCTAGTGCCCCATTAAGCCCATTCCTAACGCGTAATGGCCTGACCAGCCCCCTGCGACTGTTCTTTGGTGACCAATTGATGGTGCTTGGCTGTATTGCTCTGAGGTGAGAGAGCTTTACTTCCCAGCTGGCTGCCAGGCCAGCATAAAGACTCGGGCGTAGCCTCTGGGTCTGGTGGGATATCCCTTGAACACTGGATTCTAAGAGTCTGGCCGCTTGTGAGTGACTAGTAAGACTTAGTAAGGGGCTGCATCTCACTGTCGCTCCTGGCGGGAAATCTGTGACGCCTGCATTGCGAGTGTTTGTCAGTTGGTAGCTGCAACATGTTTGGGACTGTCCGGCCCTGGGGAGACCTTTGGTTGGTGCGGCAGCAGCGAGAGGTATAGTCTTCTGGTAGGGATGAATGTCACTTGCAATTAGGTGGATGCGTCTACACGCGGGAAGAATTAATTCACCCCCCCCCTTTTTATATACTGGTCAGAACAGTTTTGCTAATTTTCATTGCTAGAACGCTTTATCTTATTCAGAGTATTCCGAGTTCGAAAAAAAAGTTACAATGACTGGACTGCAGAAACTGAAGGTTGAATGTGCAAGTTTTACTTGAAGCTGGAGGAGAGGGTCTGGCGGCTTGAGTCATCCAGATCAGTTGTTGGAGGTGCAGTGGTCACTGATGAGGCTGCGCCGCCCTCCAACCCGGAGCTCACTCAGGATAGGATAGCTGCCGTGGAAAGGTGGTCCAGCGATGGAATGGACAGAGCTCGGGATGGCAGAGAAAGGGTAGAGGTGCAACCCAGGGCCAGGGTCCTAAATCAGTGTCAGGAATCACCAGCAACCCACGTGGAATGCATGGAACCATGGTGTAAGGTGGAGGGCGCAAAGAAGGGGCCGATAGAGAAGGGTGGGAAGGGGCCTACTGATGACCCAAAGAAGCTGAAGGATGTAGCTGCTAGTTGGGGTGGGTCAGGTGGTGTAAGTGCAGCCGAGTCTATGGGTGGTGACGGGTATCGAAAGATCTCGGGCAAGAAGGCTCACAAAGCCGAAGCCTGAGACCCCAGTTGCCCCTGTCAAGACCTCTAACCGCTTTAGTCTCCTGTGCATGAAGGAGGAAGACACTGTTTTAATTGGGGACTCGCAGATTAGGGGCCAGGAGAAGTACTTTGCTTCTGCAAACTGAGACAGGAGGAAGGTAAGGTGCTTACCCAGTCGGGGAATGGCACACATAAGGAAGGAATTAGAGAAGCTGCACGTGGCTAGTCGGAGGACTGCGATCATTGTCCATGCTGGTGGCAACGACTTGTTCCTCAAAGGTGGTTGGGTAGGTTCAATGGAGGGGATCATCACGGTATTTTACCGCGGATGAATGCCAGTGACCATGCGCTCAGTAAGGTTGTTGGCATCAATGAGAGGGTGCAAGACTTGTGCGTCCCACTGGACTTGAGGTTTGTTGACCTGTTCGACGCATTTTCGGGTAGGTGGGACCTGTATCAGAGGGATGGTGTCCACCTCAATGTCAAGGGTAAAGGTGTGCTAGGCATGCTGCTTGACTGGCACCTATACCGTATGGTGAGGTCAAGCCCGGGGATTGATGATGGGCCCCCACCGGAGAGAGATGATGTTGAGCCAGTGGCAGATGTACCTTCAACCGAAGGGTGCATCCAGGTGGGTGACCCTCCTTCCCTGTTGGAGGGGGTTCAGCCTCCTGCGGAAGTTGCCACCTCATTGGTGAGGGGCTCTGCAACTCCCAACAGCCCTGGCTGTTCGGGAAATGGGTCATGCTAGGGGGTGGTCAGAATAGGGAAGGCTCCCTCCGTGCAATACTTTTTAATGCTAGGTCGATTAGAAATAAGTTTTGTGAGCTACAGGCACTCTTAGCATCAGAATACCAGGATATCGTTGCTATCACTGAGTCCTAGATTCATACTGATCATAGGGACTATGTTGGGGAGTTCGGAATTCCTGGGTATAGAATGTTTCGCAAAGACTGCACCCGTGGGGAGGGGTGAGGGGTACTGATATATTAGGGTGTGTCAATTTGGGAGGTGAAAATTAATTTTTGCCAATTCCTTCACTGAGGGGTTTTAAAAATATGTTTTTGGATGTGAAGAATTCAAATCTGCTATTATTTTTGTGATTGCTGAACACTTAGCTTGGTAAATCTACGTTTGATTAAAAAGCACATAAATTGCTCTCGGAAAACATTTATTAATTTTAGCTTCTCAAAATGTCAGGTAATGCTATAAAAATTTTAGTTTCTCTGCATAAAACATATCCTAGTAATCATAAAACATATCCTTGTAATCATAAAACAACATTAGAAAGTAATGACATCAGTAAAAAAAAATATTTAAAAAACAAGTTTCATCAAGTCTTGCTTTGATTCATTCTTGGACATCAGCCGCTGACTTGCTTCTTGGCCTCTGATATAGCCCTCATGTTTCTCATGTGTATACACCCTGCCTGCTGCCTCTGTGACTTGTTTCACACCCTCTCTATTGACTGAGCATGACAGGGCCACTGTGGAACTTGCATAGGCTTGTCAAAGAACTTCTTTACTTCCGCTGTAGTCAGTTTACATGTCAAAGGAGGTTCAAATACCCCGTCAGACCAGTCTGTCAGCTCCAACACGGAAGAAGCACTGGGGTTGATGGAAGGTGTCTTCCTGGGATGTACAGAAAGATCTCCAAGTGTGTCATCATCTCCACCCCTCATGTCAACAATCTTTTGGACACCAGCTCTCCTCTCCTCACTGTCATCTGAGCACAAGAGTGTCTGGATTATCATTTCGCTGAATGCATACCATGCTGAGCGCTTGATGGTTGGCAAAACAGCATCCACTACAGCCTTCTTTTGCAGCCTAACTAGCCGCAGCTGAAACAAGATGTGGCGTGGGCCTTCTACCCAAGAGTGTTTTACTTTGATGTTGAACCAACAGGGGTAGTACACACCAACAATGTATTCCACTATCAGTCTTAAGTTGTTGAGGGTTTTTCCTTTAAGGCCATGTTTTGAAACCCATATGCGACAAAGCCTGTTTGCTGTTGTCAACCACCTTGAATGGCTCACTGGACCAATTTCAAGAAGGGCCAGATCTGTGGGAAGTTCTCCTGTCCTTATGTCCTGTGTGATCCTATACCCGTACGCTTGATCAGTAGAGAGATCCTTTATGACATTGTCACTCAGTGAAGTAAGAGGCTCTCCAATTGAGAGTTTGGTGAATAAAGGATCAATTTCAAGTTTGGTTGCAGTGTCTAGCATCTTGCCAATGTTACCTGTCCACTTGTTGTTTGACAGGGTCTTCCCATCCAGTGCTGTGATCAAGTGTCGCAGGGGTAACTCGTTAGTGTGGAGGGCACAAACCAACCAGATCAGCTTACGGCAAAGCTTGACCTCTACCCAATGCATGGAACCACCCTCCCAGCCAGTGTTAACATTTGTAGAATCACCTCCAATGGCCTGCAGGCTTTTATCAATGCCCTTCTTCTTCTTGAAATCTACAAGATTATCAGCAATAACTTCAGCAGGTTTTTTCTCATTGAGCTTTTCTCAGGAGTGAAGTGGTAGAGATACCTTCCACCTGGCTCACTGCACACAGAATAATGCTCTTCTTTGATGATGCTGGGGAACTGACGATCTGAATTGTCTGCTTTCAGCATAACTTTAGTTGTATCTTGACGGCCATCTAAGAAGATGCAGTCAATTTCACCCTTCTTACAAAGATCATCAAATTCCTGATCCAGGGATCTCATAACTTTTTCTTGGGCCCTCTTGACTTTATTGTGATCAACTACAAGTCTCTTGTCTTCTTCAGTGATCAAGCCAGCATCCATAAAGGCAGCAGTGGTGATGGCAGCTGTGGCACGCAGGCCAACACCATATCTGATGCTATGCATAGCAACATTAGGTATTTCTAATGTGTTGTACTCTGGCTTTTTATTGGAAGTTGAAGATGTGCTTGGTATTTCTAATGTCACTTCATAACTTCCATCTTTCCATCTTGAGCATCAGCTATTTGTTCTTCATTTTCATCATCAGAGAAAATTATTTCATTTGATGGTATTGAAACATCCTGCTTACTTGTCTGCTTATATTCAGCAAGCCTTCTTCTTTCGTCTTCTTGCCACTTCTGCTTTTTGACTTGTCTGTTGTGCTCAGGTTGATCTGGCAAGCCAATCTGATGTGGTCCAATAGAACCAGACTTGTCTCTCTGACCTTTAATGAAATCAAGTTCCTTCACAGGGATCTTCATACCAAGAGATATGTTTTTGGCCTGCTCCCAGCTCTCTTGGATCTTGTTTAAGATTGTGACTTGTGAATTTACAATGGGGGCTACAAAAGAACTGTTTGCTCATTCCCACTTTTCAAGCACTTTAGGGTAAATGTCTTTTGCAAGACTGGCTGCTGGGTAGTTTCTCACATCCTCACCACTTTGTTCTCTTAGCAGTAGCCCATATTTCAGAACGTCTCGCAGAGTTGGTAGTTCAGAGGGCAACAACTCTCTACCAGTTCCAATTAGGTTGCTCATATGTGTGAATATCCCCAGTCTTGTCCTCCTTTTAGAAGCCATTGTAGGTCAATTCCCACTGGTTAGGATGGTAGCACTGACGGACAAGTAATCTTCAGCACACTGATGAATATGTTTCAACCTGTGAAATAAGCAAAAACAGCAGTGCATTATATGTATATACAGTGGAACCTCAATATACGAACTTAATCCATTCCTGAGGGTTGTTCTGATATCGAATTGTTCGTATATTGAATCAATTTTTCCCATAAAAAATAATGTAAATTAGATTAATCCGTTCCAGACCCCCAAAAGTTACCCCTTACGAAACATTTTTAAGTCAAAATATTGGTTAATTAAACCTGTAAAATAAGACACATGCATAAAATCATACATGAAACCTGTAACAACAATAAATAATGCAATATTATACAAATAAATGAAAATTTAACCTGAACTTTACCTTTGCTGAGGAGTGATGATGGCCTAAGTGGAAGCTGGAGAGGAAGGTGGGGTGGAGGAGGGAGATTATTGTTTGGAAGGGGAGTCACCTTCCATAAAAACATCAGGTAACTCCCCTTCTGGTGTTCTGTCTCTTTTCATTCTCTTTGCAGTAGCACTAGAAGATGCTGGGGATTCACTAGCACTTGATTTTTTTTCTTTGGTAAAGAACTTGTCCAATGTTGTCTGTGTCTGCCTACTCTTCAAAATATTTCTAAAGTATGCAATCACATTGTCATTGAACAAATTGATGCTACTATTCACTACAGCAATGTTAGGGTGCCATTTCTCCACCATGCTCTGTGTTTTAGCCTAATGAAAACACAATTCCTTAATGTCTGCAGTGGAAATGTTGCCCTTACTGACCGGCTTCTTTCGGTTCGAATATGAGGGAATGGTTCGTATACAAGGACAATTTTTTCTCGAAAAAGTTGTTCGTATACCGATTTGTTCAAATAGAGATGCGTTTGTATATTGAGGTTCCATTGTACAGCATATATAATTATTAATATAATAATTATTATATAATTCCACAAAAAAGTCAAAAAAGTCACTATTTTTATGTAGCTTCTTACCAAGCAAAACTAAATTATATTAAATTAACAAAAATATCTTTAGAATTCCTAAGTCATATTGCAACTTTTTAGCACCCCTCATATTTGGAATTTGAAAGTTGAAAAATTTGACACACCCTACTGATATATGTCAGGGACACATTGAGTCTGGTTGACTGACAGTTCCGGTCAGAACGGGAGCTGCTTGGTGTCGATCTGAATGTGGGAGGGACGAACTATAGGTTAATCTTGGTGTACAGACCGCATCTCCTCCTTGAGGAGGATACAGCCCTGTACACTGAACTCCGTAGCCTGGTAGTTTTAGGAGACTTCAACTGTCGCGGCATAAAGTGGGAAGACAGGACTGATGATGTGAAGGGAGGAGGTTAGTTGACTTTGCTGATGAGAACTTCCTCACTCAGTGGGTCAATGAGCGTACACGAGGCGAAAGCGTTCTAGACTTAGTACTCATGACTGAAGACAACCTCGTCACTGGCCTCACTGTTGACGAATTGTTGGGCGGGAGTGATCACAGTCTGATTAGGTTCTGTGTGTTTGTCTCTCGGGTGAAGCGTAGTAACTTGAGAGGCAGTAAGCTCGATCTCTGGTGGGTGGACTTCGTTAGCCTCTGGGATAGCGTAGATGAGATGGGGTTAGAGGTTGGTGGCGATGTTGAGGGAGTGTGGAGTGCATTTTCGCCCCGAGTGGCAAAAGGTATTGGTATGCCTCTGGCTATGCCAATCCCAAGTCGGACTACTCAATGTTGGGGAACAATATCAAGGTGACTGATTTGGAAAAGGACTTGGGTGTGCTAATTAGCAGTGACCTTCTAGTTTATTAATTTCTTCCTTTTTATGTGGGGACTTCAAAACTGAGCAGTATTAAAGTTTTGGTATGATCAATGTTCTCAGCCGGGGAATCATTACTGTCTTGTCCCTCCTTTTGAACGTTCTTAGTACCTGTACCACGACTCTTTTTGCTTTGTTTATTGTTATCTGATTTTGTGTTTTGAATTTGGCATCATCGGTCATTATTACCCCCAAGTCAACCGCTTTCGTGCTTCTCTGAATTTCTTGTCTATCTGGTGCATAATATGCAGTCTGTTTAAGTTCCTCATTTCTATCATATCTCAAGAGCTGAAATTTCTCGGTGTTAAATGTCGTATTGTTGTCTTCTGACCATTTGTATATTTTGTTCGTGTCCCTCTGCAAGGCCTCCACTTCATTTGCATCGCTGATTTTTCTGCTGATCTTTGTATCGTCCGCAAATGATGTTACTATACTGTTGCTGTTTACTCCGCTGTCTACAGTATGTCTGTTAGCATGATAATGACAGGAGTGGGGCCAGTATTGTACCTTGTGGTCTGAGCTGCGTACTTATGATTCTGATGATGTTACACCTTGAATTTTGACCACCTGTAGTCGTTTTCTGAGGAAGTTGTAGATCCATTTTTCTACTTTGCCTGTTATTCCCATATGTTTCACTTTGTGCTATTATACCATGATCGCATTTGTCGAAAGCTTTAGCAAAATCCATGTATATGACATCATAGTTTTCATTGCATTCAAGTGCATCTAGGATATTGTTATAATGCTCTATAAGTTGTGATAAGCATGATCTTTGTGATCGGAATCCGTGCTGATTTTTGTTGAATCTTCCCAATGTCTCCAAGAGGTTACAAATTTTCTCTCTGACTATTCTTTCAAATATTTTCGTGAGGTGGGACATCAGGGACACTGGTCTATAGTTCTTTGCTTGAGATCTATTCCCGCCTTTATATATAGGGACAATGTTTGCTCTTTTCAAGATGCTCGGTATTTCCCCAGTGTCTAGGGATCTTCTCCATATCCAGTGTAAGGGTGTAGCTATTTCTTTTTTACAGTTTCTAATTAATAGTGCGTTCCATTTGTCCGGACGTGCAACTGAATGTGATTTCATTTGTCCTATACCTCTCGCGACACCATCTTGGGTACGGTAAAATCAAAGTCTGTTATACATTCTCCTTGCAATTTCTCTTCAAAGAATGCATCTTTGTCAGGTATCGCTTTGTCACTTTTTCGGGTACTGAAGACCGGTTCATACTGGGCTGTCACTGTTTCAGGTATTTCTTTTAGATCGTCTGTTCGTTCATTATTTCCTTTCCTTAAGGGCCTGATAGTTCCGCGCATTTTTGTTTTCCTTTTCGCATAGCTGTAGAAATATTTTGAATTTTCCTTTATTGCTTCTACTGCCTTTTCCTCTTCCCTCTCTGTATGGCCCTTTATCAGAGTTTGTATTTCCCAATCAATTCTCTCCAGTTTTTCTTGTATCACTTTCCTGGCATTGTTGTCTCCACAATTAGCTAACTTCGTCGCTACTCTCTTTTGCCTCTCTTGCCAGTTCCTCTTTCCTTTTGGCTGTGCTTTCGGAGCATATTTTTCCAAAATTCTAAGCGTCTTTTCTTACAAGGTTGTTAGCATTTCTTCGCTTGTTTTATTCTCTAAAACTGTTCTCTCCTCTATTTGGGCCATGTGTGATCTGATTTCTTCCCAATTTATGGTCTTGGAGTTTAAGTTAAAAGCCCCAAATTTGCTTCTTCCTTCCGTATGTGTATTGTCTTTTAAAGTTATTGTCATATTTGTTGATAACTCGATTATATTGTGGTCTGAGATGATAGGTGGTTATTTTTATATCGGCAATGAAGTTCGTATTACTTGTGAATACCAGATTTGGGCAGTTATTTTTCCTGGTATTTTCTCTTATCTCCTGTGTCAGCATAAACTCGTTTGTGAGAGCCATCAGCATTTTTGCTTGCTCCTGGTCCTCTGTTGTGCCCCCATTATCTTCCTGTATAAATATATTTCTACCCTTTTTGTGTTTTATACAGTAGATGGGAAATTAAAATCGCCGCAGAGTATTATATTAGAAGATGGAGAGTTTACAGACTTTGTAAGGGTTCTGATATCATCAATGGCATCTGGAAATTTTTCAGTTGGGGAGTTTGGAGGTCTGTAGATGACTATCAGTACCACGTTTAGTTTTTCTATTTTCACTGCAAGGGTTTCCACGAAGCTGTTGCATTTACTCATTACCGTCTCTGTTATATGCCTCTTATGTATGTAAATAGCACAGCCACCTTTACGTCTCGCTGTTCTATCCACTCTTAGTAAGTTGAATCCATCGATATGTAATTCTTTCTTATCGATACAGTGTTCGCCATTATCGCAGTTTCCTTGGCAGTCTTTGATATGTGTTTCTTTGAGGCGTGCGATGTCCGCCCTTGTTTCATCCATAAAACCTTTCAGGTACAAAACTTTGTTTAGTGAATTGTTCGGTTTTATTCCTTGAATATTTTCCAGGACAGTGTTTATGTTCTTTGTTTTGCATTGCCCCTTGTGCATTTTAAGTTCGTTGTCCTTTGATATCGCGTGTTTTGTAGTCTTGTGGTCTTCTGAGATGGATCCACTCCCACCTACCTGTTCTGGTAGTTTCTTGCCATGTAGTGGTCCGTCTCGAGGGTTCCCAGCTGTGTCAGCTGCATGTGCTGTATAAGACTTAGCAGCCGTATTGTGTCTGAGATGTTGAAACACTTTTGTTTGCTATTTGTGTTTTGTTGCTATTTGGGTACATATTTTTTTTTCTCACATTCCTTCTGTTGTCATTTGAAACTTGTCTTTGTCCTTTAAACTTGTCGGGAGATGATGGTAGTAGCATTTTCTCCCGTACTGGCAGGTTCCATATGTCGTGTGGGTCTCGCAAACGTCCGGATGGTAGAATTTGCATTTACCACCAAATTTGCAGTGACCATTATTGTAGTAGTAGTTGTACACAGGAGGGTGTTCGTAAATACATTCTCCTCCCTTATATCTGCATATTCCTTTCACATAGTATTTACATATATTTTCTTCCCAATTTTTACTTGGGGCCTTTGTTTTCGGTGGTTTCAGTATTACTCTAACATTCTTAATAGTGTGAGTAGTGATAATCTTAAGATAGATTGCAGCGAAACGATTGTGGGAGGGACAAGGGAAAATATTTTGATATCATTTTCTGAAGTAAAGAGGTTAATTAAAGAGTTAAAGACTGGTTCTGCGTCAGGGGTAGATGACTTATCGAATGAGCACTTAAAATATACAAATGACGTAATATGTCTGCATATATCATTGCTCCTATCAGCCATGCTTGCTCATAGCTATATCCCTGCAGAGTTCATGAGGGTATATATCTTGCCCCTGGTCAAAAATAAGTACGGAGACATTCTGTCCAGCAATAATTACAGGCCTATTGCTGTCGCTTCCTGCTTCTCGAAACTACTAGAAAAACTCTTGTTACTCCGATTAAATGATTTCCTATGGACATCTAATCAGTTTGGCTTTAAAAGGTCCCTCTCAACTGACCTGTGTATCTATGTACTTAAAGAAACAATCTAAATACATTGACAGTAATTCAACCATTTATAGCTGTTTCCTTGATATAAGTAAGGCATATGATACCGTGAACCACAATATTTTATTTGCAAAACTAGAAGACAGGAAGGTTCCCATGTACATATTAAATTTATTGAAATTTTGGTATTCCCACCAATCTTTTACTTAGGTGGGGCAATGTACTATCTGAGTGTTTTGGCTCCTCTTGCCGGGTGAGACAAGGCTCCTTGCTCTCACCTATGCTGTTTAATGTGTATATTGACGGATTAATTGCTTCACTTAATGAGGCAACAGTAGGATGTTGTATAGATAACACAAGGATAAATAACTTAGTTTATGCTGATGATATGGTGTTAATAAGTCCATCTGTTAAAGGTCTGGATCGGCTACTAAATGTCTGCGAAGTGTATTCACAGAAACATGATTTTCTTTTTAATGTTACAAAAACTAAGGTTATGCAATTTCATCCTAAAAGCTGTAATCAGCCAGCTGATATAAGGTTTAAAATGAATGGTGAAGTGATTGAGGAAGTACAAGAGTTTAAGTATTTGGGTCAAACTATTACCAGCTCCTTGAGTGATGACTCGGATATAAGAAAACAATCTCGAAGCCTGTGTGCTAAAGCGAATATGACCATAAGGAACTTTCGTTTCTGTACAAGTGAAGCTAAAGAGAGAGACTTTCGTACTTTCTGCAGTAATGTATATGGTCAGCAACTCTGGGTGAATTATAAAAAAGGTTCTGGCAGAACCCTAAATTTGCTGTACAACAGGTCTTTTAGACTCTTACATAAATTACCCCCGAGATGCTCATCTTCGCAAATGTTTGCTACCTGCAATGTCCCGAGCTTCCCGGAGGTAACAAGACGTGCTCAACACAGTCTAATGCAAAGAATTAAAAAATCGACCAACCCGATCATCCAAACTATCCATGAGTCCTGCCATTTATCCTCTAAGCCAGAGGTTCTGAAACTGGGGGTAATTACCCCCAACAGGGTATTAATATGGTAAAAATTTCAACATTAAAGGTAATTTCAGTTATCAGTTATTTTCAGTAATTACTTTTTCCACTTTCTTTACAACTTCGGCATTGCAAGTTTGTGTGGGGTAATGAGATTAGTCGAGATCAGGAAAAGGGGTAACGGGGTCAAAAAGTTTAAGAACCACCGCTCTAAGCTATGGACTTCATGGTACGAAAACGTCTGTCTGTAGCTCCACTTAACTTCGACAGTGCAGTATTATTTCTAATCAATTGTATATATTTCTATCCTTAGTATATGAACTGTCATTGTATTAATAATATTTGTCATATGGACTATACAGGGTGGGCCGTAAGTTTCCATACATAGGAAAAATAAACATTTTTTTATGGACAACCATTTTTATTTATATAATATGCTCTACATGGTTGCCATTGTTTTGAAAACACATTTCAATACGTGTTCCCCACTGTTGATGAACACGCATTAGCACAGTTGACGTTATGCTTGTAATGGCGTTGGTGATACGTTCCTTTAGATGATTTATGTCTCGTATCTTTTCCTGATACACCATGGCCTTCAAGTGCCCCCAAAGATAGAAATCAAGGGGGGTGAGATCTGGGGATCTGGGAGGCCACTCCACAGGACCACGCCGACCAATCCAAGCATCCGGAAACTGCTGATCCAAATACCGACGCACGTGAAGACCATAATGAGGTGGAGCTCCATCTTGCTGGAAGTAAACTGGGAAGTTACCTTCCTCGTTTAGCAGGGATGGGAAAATCTCTTCTTGCAACATGTTAAGATACCTTTCGGCATTAAGATTTCCACTGACAAAAATTGGTCCAATAATTCTGTCACCCCATATCCCGGCCCACACCATCACTTTACTGGCACCTTGCATCTTCGTCGGACTCAGCCAGTTAGGGTTAGCATTACTCCAATAATATGTTTTGCCGATTAACCTCTCCATTGACGTAAAAATTTGCTTCATCAGTAAACAAGATCTTACAAACGCATATTCTTAGGGTATCTGAAACATAAAAACAAACGTTTAAATTTTCCTATGTATGGAAACTTACGGCCCACCCTGTAGTCTGCCAATAAACCTTTTCATTTTCATTGTTTCTTTATTGTTTGTCTACTTGTGTTTCCTATTGCTGCTAATGCCCTTTGTTTGAAAACTTTGGATTTGGTTTTGTGCCTCTGTTTCTTCTGTTGGTGCTTCTTTCATTTCTATTATTTCTACTTTTTCTGTTTTCTTTTCCTGTTCGTTTTTCGCAGTTTCCTCTTGTACTATCTTCGTTCCTTCTATTTCTTTTCTTTGTTTGCTATTCATAAACTCTTTTCCCTTTTCTTCATAGTCTCATTCTGCTTTAAAATCGGTAAACGAGTTTATAACCTAAACATAACCTAATATATATATATACAGGGTGTCTCACAAGTCAGGCATCATAGGAAAAATAATAAAAAAAGGCAAAACAAAAGCTTTTATTTACAGAATGTGCTCAATATGTCCACCATTGTTGTTTTCAATACACAAATTCAGACGTGATACCCAGTCAGCAAGCACATGGTGAATGATGTCAGGAGTAATGGTGTTACATGCCCCAATAATGCGCTGCCGCAAATGTTCAACACTCCTAATTTTCTCTGCATATACCAGCGCTTTCAAGTGGCCCCAGAGATAAAAATCTAGTGGCGTGAGATCTGGGCTTCTAGCTGGCCATTCCACAGGCCCTCGACGTCCTATCCAATGACCAGGGAATTGTTGGTACAGGTATTCCCTTACTTGGGTGCTGTATTGAAGAGGTATACCAGTGAGGGTTGTTTTGAGACCAGTAGCGGGTGTTCTGTCGATTTACATCACCATTTCCATAAAAAACAGCCTCGTCACTGAACAGAATGGTGGACAGGAAATTGGCATCCCGAGCATATGAATTATGGTTTGTAGAAATAGAAAAATATGAATTTCTCCTATGATGCCAGACTTATGGGACACCTTATATATATATATATATATATATATATATATATATATATATATATATATAGTGTGGACCAAAAAAATGAAGGTTTAAAAATCTTTGTTCCACATGAGTAATGTTATTCCTTTTGCTTACCTTAATCAAATTACAAAATTTGAAACCTCTACGTCAAGTTTTAGGGGTCCCGAGAAAATTGCACTTTTCCTTTTAATGCTGAAAAAATTAGTTTTTCCTCATTTTCATAAGTTCTGCTTTATTTTTTGTTGGAAATTCTTTACGATTCTTGAAAACTGTTTTGAGCAGGTATTGTTTGTCCTCTTCTTTAGTTGTCACTGCTTGATTAAATTTTTCAATCAATGCAACACCCCGCTCAGCTGTGTCATTTGTCACTCTAAGGGCACAAACTCTAGCACAGCCTCTTTGGTACTCAGGATCTATTCCCCATATTGATGCAGAATTTTCAGTGAAGAAAGAATTGAGATGTAGAGCATCAAAAAGAGATTTAGTCCTTGAAGTAACAAAATCAGAAATCCTTTTTTCTTTAAAAGAAGCTAGGGTTACCTTTGCTTCTAAACGTTTCAGTCCCTTATTTCTTGAAGGCATTTTGACATTATTTCGCATTTGCTCCTTTTCTTCAAGGGATATGCTTTTGTCAAAGAAGCTTAATCCAACAAGTGTTTCTGAGAGGTACCACAGATGTTGTTTAATGGCATTTTGGGCTTGCTTGATAACACTTGATATCAAAGAATTTTCCTCCATTATTGCAAGATCTTGCAAAAATTTAAGATCAACATTTGGGGCTTCCTCTGGTTGAGAAGCTTTTGCCCAAGATTTTGCGTATACCAATGCAACAAATAAACAAATTTCTGTTATTGCATCAAGTTCTTTTTTAGTCATCTTAAATTGATTTTGGAGAAGAAAAAGCTTAAATGCATAAATTCCTTTTGCCATCCATCTTGCATGATGGTACGCTCCAGGTCTCTTCAAGGGAGTATTAGAAATGCTTTCTTCTCCAAAAAACAAGAGAACAAGTTGAAAAAATTCTTTATAATCATCTCTTGGCTGTTTAGAGTTGAGTGCCTCCTTCATGATTAAGACACTGTGATTTTTTAAATCTTTTGAACTCTTCAATACGGCATTTTTCCTTGGGCCTTTTTCTATTTTTCATCAATTTATCATAACAGCTTATTAAAGTCAATCTTTCGGATGGCACTGTCTCTATGCATTGTGGGAATCCTGGCTTTCTCCCAGTAGGTCATCACTTCATCTAAGCAAAGATTAATGGATCTTCTTCATCCCAATTTTTCCTCTTTTTGATGGAAGAAGTATTTTTGCAAAACTTGCAGTTTTGTAGGTAAGCGGCAACAAAGTATATCTTTATATAAATGGCCAATGAGCCAAACTTTAGTTTTAGAACGAGTAGCCATTTTTAGTTTAAAAAATTAAATTTCTGAAATAGTAAAATAAACCAGTTAAATTAGGAGATAAAAAGGATAACTAAAAGGTTCAAGCCAATTAGGCAAAGCCTTTAATTTAGAGTTGACCAATTAAGGATAATATATTTTATCCAAAATTTTTGTTTTCCTTATTAATAATTTTCTCTGAAATAATGATCTAAGATTGTTTTTGTACTCTATTAACACCAAAAATTTCTTAAATAAGAAGAAATTTTTTCATAAGTTGCAACTCAAGAGTTGAGTTGATCATTGATGTTCTAAGCGTGCCTATTCATTGGAAAATTTTTATAAGTCATTAAATCTCGGGACCCTAAATATTCTTATATTTGACCAAAATTTTGCTGACATGTCTATCTGGTCCAAAGGAACAAGGGCATTAATGTGGAACAAGGATTTCTTCAACTTTATAATTTACCCCCCATTTTGGTCCACACTAATATATATATATATATATATATATACAGGGTGTCCCAGGAGGAAATGTCAAGAATGCACCATTTCACTCTTTGGGTATTTCTAAGTAGAAAGTATTATATCGATATGGGTCTGATTCCCAACCGTTACCGAGATACAGGCCTCTACATTTGGGTAATTAAAACAATAAAAAGGCGATCTTAGATACTATTTAATGACACTTGTGGTTTACAAAAAGTACAAACATACAGTACACTATTGCACTTATTGCAGAATGGTTTCAAAGTGACCCCCTCCTCCTTCAATGCACGCGGCGAACCTCCGATCCATCGACTCTTGCCAAGGAAAACGCGGAAGTTCATTTCTGAGGTTTATGAACGCATCCTGTATACGTGCAACCAACTGCTCCCTAGTTTCGGGCTTACCCCGCTGATAAACGTTACTCTTCAAGAACCCCCAGACAAAAAAATAATGTAAATAAATAATGGGAGGATCTGCACAGTTGCCAATGTATCATTAAATGTCATTGAATATTATCTAAGATCGGCTTTTTATTATGTTTTAGTTACCCAAATGTAGAGGCCTGTATCTCGGTAACGGTGTGTATATATATATATATATATATTATATATATATATATATATATATATACACACACACACACACACACACACACACACACACACACACAGGGTGTCCGAGAATTATCTGTACAATTTTTGGCTGTTATTAAAAGTCAACCATGAAGTGTAGAAATTCCAGTGTTGTCCCATTTTACAGAGAATCTCATTAAGTTTTTTTTGATACCAAGTTTTGACAAATTTTTTAGAAATTCCAGTGTGTCCGAAAATTATCTGTACAATTTCATCTTTTAATAAAATTCTTGATAACACAAAATTCTTAAACAAGATTATTTAGAATCTGTATTTTCAAAAGTTTCTTTTATTAAAGTAACGTTGTTACAAACATTCGATATGTGCACCATCAGTGATTCGCAAATCATCCAATCGATAATCCAAATGTTGCCATGTACGCTGCAGCATATCCACATCAATTCGCTCAATAGCAGCTGTGATTCTTGCTTTTAAATCATCAATGTCTGTCACCCGCGTACAAAAAAGAAAAAAACTTAGTTTCTCTGTAAAATGGGACAACACTGGAATTTCTACACTTCATGGTTGACTTTTAATAACAGCCAAAAATTGTACAGATAATTCTCGGACACCCTGTATATATATATATATATATATATATATATATATATATACAGGGTGTACATAAAGTCAGGATCTATTTTTGTGAAGCACTTGGAAATTATATGGAATTTTATCATAAAATGATAAAGTGGTAACATTTATTAAATAATTAAGAGTAGGATTCGACGTGACGCTCATCAGTATCCCTGCACAGCTCAAATCGTTCCGCAGCATTTCTAAACACATTCTGGAGCATTTGCGGGGTTATGTTATCTGCAGCAGTTCGTATATGTGTACGTAAGTTTTCAAGACTCTGTAATCTTCGTCTGATAGACGTGCGATTTGATAAAGCCCCATGCAAAGAAATCTAAAGGGGTTAAATCTGGTGATCTCGCTGGCCAAGGTCTGTTGCTTCCGTGTCCGATCCAGCGATTTGGAAAACGTCCATTTAGATAATCCTGAACAATTTTGGCATAGTGACAAGGAGCACCATCATGTTGATAGACGACAGTACTAACAATCCTATCCCCAATCAGCTGAGGTTCAAGGAATTGCTGCAACATGTCCAGATAAATAAGCCCCGTAACTGTAGCTTCAGCAAAGAAAAAGACCATAACCCTTAGATTTTGTTAAACCCATCCAGACATTAACTTTAGGTGTCTCTCTCTCCCAATTTTGGACGAAATCATTCGGTCTTTCATCTGCCCAAATTTGACAGTTATGGCGATTTACTTTTCCACACGTATGGAAAGTGGCTTCATCACTAAAGAGAATGTTGTCCATTAAATTATCACTCCAGATTTGTTCTACGAGATCAGCACACACAGCACTTAGTCGAGGGAAATCTTCCTCATGTAAATCATGTAAAACCTGCAAATGATAGCTTTTCTTCTGCAAATTAACTTTCAGAATTTTGTGCACAGATGACGTCGGGAGACCGAGTCTGTGTGATGCAGCACGAACGGATGTACGTGGCTCCTCTGATAATTCCGCATACTGCATTCACGGTAAGATCTGACATACACGGTCGTCCTGATCTTGCTTCATCATTTACAGATAAAATTCGTTTAAATTTGTTCACCAATTTTCGTATTGTCTTGTCTATTGGCCCCGGCTTATGAAATCTCCTTCTAAACTTCTCTCTGATGTCATCGTATTTCTTTCCCTCGATTCGCCAAATTACTATTGCCACACGCTCTTCTGTATTCATTCTAAGGGCTTCTGAAAAGAAAAATAGAAGAAAGTAATTATTTCACAAAAATAGATCCTGACTTTATGTACACCTTGTATATATATTGGTTAACATCGCTGACTTATGAATCCATTGGCCTGGGTTTGATTCCCGTCACAGGCAGCTCACCTAGCTGTTCATCCTTCCATTGTTTGGTAGATAAAGCAGAACTGCCACAAAGATTTTATTTCTAAGAAAGACATCTCCCTCTTAGAGGGAGATACTCGTGGTCATGCATCACCAGAACCACGACAAATTAATTCAAATCTGTGTAATGATGTATTTTTTTTTAGCATATTTTTAGTTGATTTTCGAAGAAATCCACTCTATACTAAAACAAGGTTTCGCATGAAAAAATACTCTGAAAAATTTATTTACACCTGTACATTAGGGTGGCTCTTATTTTTCAACTTTTGAAATTACTTGCTCCCAACCCCTAATCTTCTTCCAATATATAAAAAAGTGCTCTGTGCAAAATTTCAGCTCAATTGGGCTATATTAAGGTGGCCCCCAAAGGCCCTAAAGTTTCAAAATTCACCAATAATTGGTATTTCTAATATAAAACCTTTATAATTCATTTGCAAACTTTGTTTGGGAAAATAATCACAAAGCATAATTGAAAGTGAATTTTATTTACAACAAATAATTACGCCGCTTATATAGGCCACAGGCGCAGAACTTTCTAGAACCTTCCAGAAGCGGGTTTTTTACGCACTTATGATACTTTTCAATTTCCGTGAATATCTCGTCCAATTTTGGTTTTAAATAAATAATGGTTATAACTAAATTTATTGTAAATTGAATTCTCTTTCGATCATATTCTGTATTTCTTTCGAATAAAACACTGTAAAGAAGATAAAAATGGTTTTATATGAAAAAATATCAATATTGTTAAAATCTGAAACTTTAGGGCCTTTGGGGGCCATCTTAATATTGTCTGATTGAGCTGAAATTTTACACAGAGCATTTTTACATGGATTAGAACAACTTTGGAGGTTGGGAGATGAAAAATATTTTATTTCAGAAAATCACATACAACTAAGGGCCACCCTACTGTACATATTATTTATATTCTTGATCCATTTAATACTACAGGGAAACCCCGATTATTGCGGTTAATGCTGCCAGGAAAAACCATAATAATCGAGAACCATAACCTATGGGAAATAGGTTATTGTTGCTGAAATTTCCAAAATGATAACTAAAACTTTAATTATCAATTTTTTACATCGGGTATTTATTCATGTACATATTTAAATAAATGAAACGCAGTTTTTAGTTTTAAAAGTTTATTGCAGTGCACCAACATGTGCACAAAAAATGCATGAAATATTTTATTTTTTGGCAAAATATTTTAGGAGATTTGTTTGCTTCAAATTTTTCTTCTTCTTCTCTTGGTACATTACTCTATAATAGCGAATTGAATTTTCTATTTCTCGGTGCACCTTCATTGCACGCTCGACATTAGGATCTCCATCCATTATTTTCTGCTTGAGAGATTCACAATCACGAAACATTTCATCAAGTTCTTTTAGCGTGAACTCTTTTGTTGCCGTTTCAGTTTCATTTTCTTCAGCGTCGCCATTCTGAACATCGTACGCCCGCTCTTGTTCTAGATTAATAAGGTCATTATCATGAGACTGGAGCAATTCTTGAACACTTCCATTATCTATTTCTGTTGTAGCTTCACTATTTCTTTTAGAACTCATTTTATATCAGGGGGGTTTCTTGTCAATAAAATAATGCAGAATAAGCAGCGAAACAACGTGCACGCTACGGAGGCAGCAGCGATACTGAAGCGTGTTTGAAAATAAATAAATAAATAAATAATCAGGGCTGCCACAAGATTTTAGGTGAAGGTAACAAAATTGACAAACAAAAGGTAAGAAATCAGCCAAAAAGGTAACAAAATATATAAAAAAAATTTAAATTGATTATAAAATAAAGTTCATTATATTTACCTGATTTTTTTAAAATATTGCTTCTTCTTCATCCATATCTTCTTTTACACGCCATTTCACTTCCTTCATCTTATTCACCATCTCTTGAGATGGCTCCCAGACACTATGAACGAAGTTACAAAGCCGTGTTTTAATTGAAGGGCAAATACCCGAAATGTACCAACTGTATGATTTTGACTCGGAGATTTAAGGCCTATTTTCCCTTTACGAGAGAAGAAAAGAATAGTCCTTAAGTGTCTGAGTTAAAATCATACAGTTGTCCGTTTCGGGTATTTGTGCTTCAATTATATTCGCATTCAAAAATGACCACAAAATAAGAGCAGGCACGTTCACAAACACAATCTATGATGAATGTTGTTACAAGTTTGCAACTGGAACACTGACAGACTGCTGACTGACTCTGACTGAGACAGCGTGGGGGAGTCACTGAGTCAGTAAGCCGAGAACCGAAAACGTTTTCAAACGTATAGTCGTGACTCGTGAGATTTATACGCGAACGAACGATGTACAGAATATATAATCAGAAATATACAGTATATGCCATCTAAATTATTTAGCACTTTTTCCATCTGTAATTTAATGGTTTTAAATATGCTAATTTCTTTATAAAACTAATAATTTTAAATATTTTTAGGTAAACCGATAAAGCATATAAAAAACTCTAAATATCGCAATAACTCGAATTATTAGCGCAATAATCAGTTTTTTGGTATCAAATTGTAAACCGCAATAACTCAAAAACCGCAATAATCGGGGTTTCGCTGTACTTTCATTCGTATTGATAAATGAGATTCTCAGATATAATTGAAAAATCAATATAAAGCTGTTTTTAGAGTGTCGCAGGAGATACTTAGGTTTGCTTAAAAATTGGATAATTGATGAATGTTACAATGTTTGAAGTAGAGTGAACACTCAAAAAAGTGTATCAACGTACAAATCATAATTTTCAGATAATTTATGTCACTTATTGCATAGTCGAGCTAAAATATTAGTTTTTTAAATATATTTAAAAACATGACCTAATGTTCTGAAAATGTTGGAAATGAGTATCTGGCGGGAGATTTTGCCTGTCAGTCGGGAGGTCGGGAGTATGGACCGAAATAGGTTCAAAATCACGAGTTCTCCTGCCCAGACAAGTTATGACAGCTATGATAAAATTATCATAAAAATTCCCAGAATGGGGTGGAATGCTGTGACGTGTGTGTTGTGTGTGTGTGTGTGTGTGTGTGACCCAGAAATGTGGAATTATATTAATGTACAATATCGTTTTATGACATTCAAAACAAAATTATGCAATCAATATCCTTTAGCTCTTCCATGCGCTTCGTGAAGGGCTTGGACATGTTGTGCCATTGATTGATCAGATTTGGAATGATGCTATGGCATAAATTTTGCCAAAATCCAGTAAATTATTTGATTTCCAAAAATGTTTGAGGAAGCCATGTTTTGTGCAGGTGGCTTAAATTGATTTAAAAATAGCCTTTTTAACGTAAAGAATAATACATCATTTGTTTAGAGATTGTGAATTTGATAATTAAAAAGTGGTTGTTTTGGCACTGAAATATTTATTTACTCGATGAGGCTCCTATTAGGGATCAAAGATGGCTCGGTGGGATTGAGGCCTACTGGATCGAAGTTTTTGAAGTCATCTTTTCTTACTTTTAGCCTTTAATTTAATCATATCACTTGAGAAGAACAGTCCTTAAGACAGTGTTTCCTAACTGGAGTAGTGTGAAGTTTCACGAAAATTGAAAACTTGAAGTTTCACGAAATTTCTAATGAAACGAGCCATTTCAGATTTATTATGTCCATATAGAAACTTTGAGTGGGTGGGGGATGAGTCTGGTAGTTGAGCAGTGGGAAATTAAAATCCTTTGGGATGCAGAAGAGGAGGAATGGGTGGTAAATGTAATGACGGGGTTGATTAACCATCTTCGCAACATCTGAGATCTAATGATGGAGGAGACCTACGGCTTGATGTGGGATCCGAACCATGGTTTGCTACATCATTTGGATGTGGAGGACAGTCGCCCGTCCAACCCATTGTCTAGGCCCAATGTCTCTTAACTTCACTGATTGATTGGAAGCAGTCTTAAAATAGGGTGCCTTGATCCAGAAAAGGTTGGGAACCATAAAGGGTAGAGCGGTTTCTCTTGTCACATTTACTGGTTCTTCCACTAATTTTGAAATTTGAAAATTTGTTTTGGTTAAGGTACCGCATATGTGAATAAAATATGCTAGAATTCCAGTATCTTTGTTTTGTGTCCTTGAACCTCAGATCTGAGGTGTAAAGGTGGCTGTAAAGATCGTTGTATTACCATTTTAATGAGTTTTAGCCACACATTTTAATGTGTGGCCTCGGGGAATTTGCCAATGTGTGAACATTGCATCAGATTTTTCTGAAATATATTCGCCGGTATGGTGCTCATCAAGTTTTTCAGCGCACAAAACCAAATTCACTCATTTGAATCTTCTGTGTTTCCGTGGCTGACAATTTGGACCATATATCTACTTGTAAATGTTAATTTTGTGAAGTTGTCTGGTTTGGTTTGGATGGTTTTGTTGATAGCATCATGTATATTTACATATAAGGTTGCTATAATAAAGGCTCAGGATGGTCCCAGATGAATCGGGTGTGCTTGGCTATATTAGATGGAAAGCTCAAGTCAAGCAACTCCTACATCAGGCTAGTTTTTGAGTTGGGGCCACCACCTGACCTCAGTATGGTATGAAGAGAGACCGATGCATGGATCACTTACAAGGTTACATATGAACAGTGTTTTTTGTTAGATGACGAATTTTAATTCATAAAATTAATTATTATTATTCGTTAAAAGGCGATATTTTAGATATGTGAACTCACCCGAGTTTCGATTTTCGGGTGGCATCCGTTATTAATTACGCGAGTAATTTACAAAAAAAATTTGAACTTGGGTGAACCACATCATATGGTGCTTATTCTCTAATTTAAAATTAATTTTATCCGCATACTCTTTTATAGGTGGACGAGTGGCATTTTACTGCTAAGCGCAACTTCTGGCGTGACTAGTAAAGTGAAAAAATGCTTTAGACGATCTCTTGGTCTTCAACAGCCTCATCAGACTTACTGGGCATTGGTGCAAGGACTCGCTGTTCCTGAAACTGTTGCTGAAAAAGTTGGAATTCGCCATCATTACGTGCAAAATATTGGAAAGATAGTAAGTAGGTTGTGCACTTTTAAATGTAATTTTGAATACTATATTTGGCTTAGTGATAGAAAACCCTCAGATTCCAAGGATCCATTAGGACGACGTTAATATTTTGGATATACTGTACTAAAATACCAATGTTGGTTCAATAGATTTTAGGTATCATGGGATATATATATATAAAATTTATTTCACGAAAGTAACACAAATAATATTTGATGAAAATAAAACACGAAAGAGTGCTTAAGCGCTTTTGTCTAATGTGTTCCTGAGGATGTCATTAGACGAAAGCGCTTTTTTTTTTAAGGCTGATAAATATAAAGTATTTCCTCGCATGTTTAAAAATTTTAAGGAATCGCTAAGTCTTTGAAAGAAAGTGAGGTACCGGTACTGTAATTAAAAATTATTTCTTAGTTATTAAAACCGAAGACTATCCTTAAAATGATAAATTTTAATCCTTTCGTTCCGGGTGTTGCATATAAACTACACGTCCAATTTGCGCTCAGCTCCACGTGTGGTAAATAAACCAACTCCTAATCTTTTCTGAACTCTGGGTGTAGTTTATAAACCGAGGGTATATCCGTCTCTTTCCACCCTCTGGGGTTGAAAATGGAGGGATATATGTATTATAATTCGAATTCATATAATTCTCTTCAAAGCTATGCCCATAGTGAAAGCGTTAAAAAATTTAAGAATTTGCGCTCTTTTCTCTAACCTCGGTAACGTGTTGCGAGTTCAGAAAGCAAGCTGGTGGTTGTCAACACTACTACATCCCAGGGGCGTATCCAAGGGAGTTTTTTGGTTGCCCGGAACCCCCCCCCCCTTCCTGCTCAAGGGATAAATCAAATAACAAAAATTTTTTTACAGTTCAGTCTTCCCGCCATTTGTCACTAGTGTAGGCGCTTACTGTGCAGACGTGGTATTAGTAGTTGCGAATTAATTTTGATTCATGTTTAACTTGGGGAACCCCCCCCCTTCCTACAATCATGGATATGCCCTTGCATGATCCCTTTCAACCGAGCCACTGTATAAATACGTACAGTATGTATCATCAGTTACAGAAGTCAGGATACGCTAGTCTACACTTAATATACGGCCCAGTGTATCCCGATTATTGGAACTGATTGTTGTATGCATTACACACACACGTACCACCTCAACCCCAGGAACCCAGTTACCTTTTCATAAAAGGAGTCCGGGGTTGTTGGGTTGTACCTGAAGTAGAAATTTGGCGTAGCCAACCTCCATTTACACACGCCTCGCAGGCTGCTTTCATTCCAGTCTTTATCATTTATGGAGGTACAGCACACTCCCCAGAATTAATTTGTAGGCCACTTTCACTAACGAAGTAATGTGTCATAAATTTTTTATGACAACTTCTTTATTATTATAATATATACAGTATATACTGTATATATTGGGTGACCCAAAAAATGCGCCTCGAGATTTGAACATCAATAACTTAAAAAATATGTGGTTCACACTTCCAAAATTTACATAACTTTTACCTCAATCTATTGATAATCCATCATAAAAATTTCAAACCTCTACATAAAATACTTTTTCCACAGCTGAGGGAACAATGAGGTATGGTGAAAAAACGAATACCTATCATAAACTGAAAAAATTTTATTCACATTTTATCAACAAATGTGATCAATATGTTCGCCGTCCTGCTTACAAACTAATCTTAACCTTTTCTTCCACGACATAATACATTTTCTGATTTCTGCTAATGTTATTTTGCCCCAACATTCGAGTATTTTTTTCTTTAAATGCATTTCTGTAAACTTTTCTGTTTGGCCTTCATAAATCTTCTCTGCTAGAGTGTTCTATATGCAATAATCCATGGGGTTGCAATCAGGTGATTGCGGGGGCCAGTCATTTTTTCCAATGAAATTGACTACATTCTGTTGTAGATAATCCTGTGTGAACTTGCTTGTATGAGCTGTAGCACCATCTTGTTGGAGTATGAAATCGTTTCCATAATACAGACGCCGACAATCAGGCAAGAGATTTACGTAGGTTTCTGAATTAATTTTTTTATTTTCTGAAATGAATGTTCGTCTTTCCATTCCATGATACACCTGCTAATACCATGATTTTTTTGAAAAAACCAACTTGTCTGGTGGTAAAGTCTCGATGGAGGAATGTCTTTCTTACGCCGACCATAAACAACATCGTTCCGGGATTTTCGAGCAGTCTCGATGTGAAATCTTTTTCATCTGTAAAAACTATTTTCTTAACATCATTGGACGAAAATCTATCAAGCAATTTTCTACAACAAATTTTTCTTTTAGCTCTTACATTGCTGTCCCGTCTTGAAATACGGATCCTTTTAAATGCTTTAAGTCCTACCGTTCTCTGCATTCTTTGTAAGGAACTTCGACTGATACCTAAATTTCTTGCAATTTTCCTCTCGAGAGCAGTGTGACTCAGGTCGATCCTCTTGAGATAGGCTGATCATTTCGATCATTGCTATATTATCTTGAGTGTAAACTGTTTTAGGCCAACCACTTCCACGCTTCCGTGCTGTCGAACTGGTTGCTTTAAGTTTTTTAATTAGTCTATTCACTGACGTAACATTACAAGTTATTCCTGGAAATTCTCTCAAAATTCTTGTCCCCATCCATCTTTTTTCCAAGAAATAATTTTCAGTTACCGCTTTTTCACTGTTAGTTAGAACCATAATTTGAAGGGTAAGTTTAAAAACAGTATTTAAGATGGGCATAGCCTATATCATCTGACGTTTTTCAGAGACTAACAGATTATCCATAGGCTAAGGAAACTACTACAAGTCTTAGAATAGTTGCCAGGTACAGCTATACACATTTAGGATTTATGATATTCGGTTTTTTCACCATACCTCATTGTTCCCTCAACTGTGGAAAAAATATTTTATGTAGAGGCCTGAAATTTTTATGATAGCTTATTAATAGATTGAGGTAAAAGTTATGTGAATTTTGGAAGTGTGAACTGCATATTTTTGAAGTTATTGATGTTCAAATCTCAAGGCGTTTTTTTTGGGCCACCCGATATGTGTGTTTTGCTGGTGTGACGGTTACACGTGTTTCGATCGAATTCGAATAAAAGCGGTATTACAGTAAAAATTCTGCAGTTAATCAGTTTTAAACGGTGCCGATATTGTGAGTCAATTGATAGTGCATAGTGGTATTTCTTTTTAAAAAGTAAAAGTCGCGGCATATATAAAAAAAAATAAATAAAAACGAAGCGAATTAATCTATACAGCATTTTTTCGAGTGTTTCTTTGTGAAGAAAATTAGCTGCTTATCGAAATTCCTACAAATACCCTCCCCCCCACAAATATCCCCAGCAACCACAGTCGCGAGCACCAATCAGTGAGAAGTATACAGCATGCCACAACTGCCACATCCCCCATCCCCCGGAGTAACGGAGAATATTTCCTCACTTAGTTTGAGTTAACCCCCACACAATATTTTCCATAATACCCTTTTTGAGTCAATTTTGTGCACCAGCGGCTATCCTCTATCAGTAACTGCATGTCCGGACAATTGGAAGGCATTATTGAATACTGAGCATTTTGAAAAGAGCAAACATTGTCCCGATATATAAAGGAGGGGGACAGATCTCAAGCAAAGAACTATAGACCAGTGTCATTGATGTCCCACCTCACCAAAGTATTTGAAAGAATAGTTAGAGAGAAAATTTATGATTTCTTGGAGACACTAGAAAGATTCAACGAAAATCAACACGGTTTCCGATGAGGTAGAAATCATGCCTATCACAACTAATAGAATACTACAACAATATCCTAGATGCACTGGAAGGCAATGACAACTACGATCTCATATACACAGATTTTGCTAAAGCTTTCGACAGATGTGATCACGGTATAATGGCACATAAAATGAAATATATGGGAATAACAGGCAAAGTGGGAAAATGGATCTACAACTTCCTCAGAGAACGTGTACAGGTGGTAAAAATTCAAGGTATATCATCATCAGAATCAGAAGTACGCAGCTCAGTACCACATGGTACAGTACTGGCCCCACTCCTGTTCATTATCATGCTAACAGACATAGACAGCGGAGTAAACAGCAACAGTATAGTAACATCCTTTACAGATGATACAAAGATCAGCAGAACAATCAGCGATGTAAATGGAGTGGAGGCCTTGCAGAGGGACACGAACAAAATATACAAATGGTCAGAAGACAACAACATGACATTAAACACCGAGAAATTTCAGCTCTTGAGATATGGTAGAAAAGAGGAACTTAAACAGACTACATATTATGCTCCAGATAGACAGAAAATTCAGAGAAGCACGAAAGCGATCGATCTGGGGGTAATAATGACCGATGATACGAAATTCGAAACACAAAATCAGATAGCGATAAATAAAGCAAAAAAGAGTCGCGGAACAGGTACTAAGAACGTTCAAAAGAAGGGACAGGACAGTAATGATTCACCTGCTAAAAACACTGATTATATCAAAATTTTAATACTGCTCAGTTTTGACGTCCCCATATAAAAAGGAAGAAACTAATAAACTAGAAGAAACACAAACACATTTCACAGCCGAGATTGATGGCTGCAAAGAACTCAACTACTGGGAAAGACTATGTAAACTAAATCTGTACTAGATCTGTACTCTGTACTAAATCTGTACTCTGTACTGGTACCAAACCCCAAACTAAACCCAATTACCATTCAAACAACACTGGAAAATAGGAAAGGCAGAATGTGTAGTGTTCCCAAATTCAAGGCCCGACAAGGGACCTCAACATTGAAGGAAAATAGCTTGGCTGTCAGGTGGCCAAGACTTTTTAACCAGCTTCCAAAGGACCTCAGACACGTTACAGGGTACAAGGGTCAAAGTTGAAGTCTTCAAGAGAAGACCAGATGCCTGGCTCAGGACGGTACCAGATGAGCCGGGTGTACCTCGCTATGTACGATGGAGAGCGCAAGAAAGCAACTCGCTTCTCCACCAAACCAAACCTGAGGCGGGGCCACCAGCTAAACCGTGTGAAGAGAAACCAACGCACAGAACAGCAACGAGGTTAACGAGATGTGTATGTATGTTACACGCAGACTGCATGGAACATAGGGTGTGTCAATGTTAGGGAGCAAAGTGAAATCTTTAGATTTTCAAAGACTACTAGTGACCAAATGATGCATTTTTGTGCGCTAAATCGAAATATGGCTTTAAAATCCAGACTTGACCACTCCTAGCTACTTATATTTGAAGTTGAAGTTTACAAAAAATCAGCAATTTTTGCAAGTATTTTTTCATTGTACCGTATATAACTACATTTTACATACATTACATACAATTAAAGACATTTTGATTGTATTTCAATATTAAAACTTAGAAATATAGATAGGTTTCTTGAACTTTGCCAAGGATGCCATATATAACTACAGTTTACATGCATACAATTAAAGACATTTTGATTGTATTTCAATATTAAAACTTAGAAATATAGATAGGTTTCTTGAACTTTGCCAAGGATGCCATATCTGCTTTGCTCTTGTTCCTGGACATGAGCTCCCTACTGGCCACTGATGTACGCCTCCCTCCTCTCTTGTGAGTAAACATGTTGTGCTGCTTCAGTTGTCATCTTTGCACACCTCTTTACTGACTGTGTGTGCGTGGGCCATGCAGGAACTTCCATTGGTCTATCCAGAAACTCCTTGATTGCAACAGTGGTGAGGGAGCAGGTCAGAGGAGGTTGTCATGCCAGAGTTCCAGTCAATAAGCTTCGAGAGTTTGGTGGCATCTGGGTTGATGTCAGGAGTCTTCCTGGGTCTGACACTGCAGTCTCCTACCTGTGTGTCCTCATCTCCTTCACCTCTGATTTCCAGTATCCTCTTCACTGCCTCCCTCCTCTCCTCTCCTCCTCCATCTCACTGCACAGCATGGCCTTGAGCACAGCCTCAGTGTGTGCATACCAGGCTGATCTCTTCACTGTAGGCATCACTATTCCTATCACCTCCTTCTGACTTCTGAGCAGCTCCAGCTGGTACAGTACATGCCTGGGACCCTCCACCCAGCTGTGATTTAACTTGATGTCGAACCAGTTTGGCGTGTAGACTCCCACTATGAATTCCACAATTATCCTCAGATTCTTCAGGTTCCTACCCTTCAGCCCATGTTTAGAAATCCACAATCTGCAGAACCTTAGAGCCGTGGTGAGCCACCTACTGTGACAGACTGGCCCAATCTCCAGGAGAGCTAGACTCTGAGGTACCTCTCCTGATCTGATGGCAGTGATGATTCTGTAGCCATATGATTGGTCTGTGCTGAGGTCCTTGACTACCTCCTGACTGAGATGGAGTAGAGGAGGACCAACAGTGATCCTCGTGAAGTTTGGGTTGATCTCCAGCTCAGTGGCAGTGTCTAACATCTTCCCTAGGGGCCCAGACCACTTGTTGTTGCTCAATGTGCCATCCAGTGCAGTCACCAGGTGTCTGAGACTCAGCTCCCCAGTGTGCAAGTCACAGACAATCCACACCAACTTCCTGCTAAGCTTGGCCTCCACATAATGCATTACTCCTCCCTCCCAGTCAGTATTCACATTAGTACTGTCACCTTCTATGGCCAAAAGGGTCTGGTCTGCTCCTCTCTCTCTCAGCCAGTTCACCAGATGATCAGCAATGACCTCAGCATGACTTCTCTCCTCTGCAGCTTCGTCTGGTACAAAATGCCACAAATATTTCCCACCTGGTTCATTACACACTGTGTAGTGTTCTTCCTTAATGAGGCCAGGAAACTGCTTGTCACTGCCCTCAGCTTCCATCATCACTTTAGTGTCATCTCTTTTCCCATCAAAGAAGATACAGGTGATGCCATTTTTCCTAATTTCTTAATCAAACTTCTTGACCAGCTCCTTAGTCAGTCTCTCCTGAGCCCTCCTCACCTTGTTGTGGTCAACCACCAGTGCTGTGTCAAACTCTGTGATAAGACCAGCATCACTCCAAACAGCAGTGGCAATTTCTGCACTCTCTCTCAGGCTAGCCAGAGCTATGTTGGTGATATCTTCAGTGTTGTATTTCTTCTTAGCCACAGGCAAGGAAGAAGTTGTCGCAGTGTCTGGTATGAAGTCTTCGTCCTCCTCTCTCCTCCCTGCCCCCTCCAGTATATCTCCAGTCTCCTCCAACTCTATCTCCAGCAGTGACTCCTCCCTCAACTCCTCCTCTTTCTTGGCTGACTCCTCTGCCTTCCTCCTCCCCTTCTCCTCGGCCTTCCTTCTCTGCTCCTGTCTCCTGGTCCCAGGGTGATCAGCTAGACCCATCTGGTGTGCCCCCACACTGCCCACTTTTTCTCTCTGACCTTTAATGAAGGCAAGCTCCTGCACTGGTATCTTCTGCTCACTCCTGCAGCTGCAGCAGTCAATGTGAACCTCACCATTGCAGACAGGGTTGCACCCAAGCTCACTGCAGCTCCTGATCACACAGTGACAGGTCAGGATGTCCACCAATTTGTCCAGTTTCATCATGAACCTATCTTTGACTTCTAGCTTCACATTGCCAATGGACACCTTCACTGCCTCATCCTACAGTGCATTCACTTTAGCCCTGATCCTGACCTCAGTGTAGATTACAGGTCCTGTGAATAGAGCATTGGCCTTTCTCCACTGAGCCAGTAGCCCTGGAACAATGCCGTTGTTAATCAGGTCATTAACTGGGTAATTCCTCCTGTCTTCCTCACTCAAGTCACTCATCTCTCTCCTCAACAAACCATACCTCAGCAGATCTCTGACTGTGGGCAACTCAACAGGGGGAAGTTCCCTCCCAGTCCCCACTAAATGACTTAGGTGACAGCTTGATTTGCTTCGGGTTCTGATTTTTTTCTGACTCATCCTGTGGACCTGTGAACAAAAGAAATGTTATTGAAATTTGGATAGGCCTACTGATTATGATTACATAAAATTAAGTTAATTGAAATTCTTAATATCTTCCTATAAGCTCAGATAAAAGGTTGTGTTGTTATAGGTACAAGACTTAATTATTCAAAGTAATGACAATTTCATATATCTATCATATCAAAATATACAGAAAGTTTGGCTGAAAATACAATAGGTACCTCTTTTTCTTCGATGTATTCAATCCGACGTGGATGTAACGAGTGTTTTGCTTATATTGAGGTTCTAGATATAGTGAGGCTAGGCTGCTTTAAACCCTAGATCCTCCCCCAAAGCTGGAACCTATCTGCTTGGTAGATAAGCTGGTGAGGGAAGCTATATTTTGGGGCCTCTTTGCGAGTAACCCGTTGCCCATGTCGGGCTAACATCATGAAAAGGAAAAAACTATAGTGTTTGTCATTTACTATTACTTCTTTGGACTATAGTGGATCTAGCTTTCCCAGAAAAGTCCCTTGTTCCATGCTCAGTCTGTGTGTAATAAAAGTTTCTCAGGAGACCATTCTGAGTTCAATACTATGATACAATACAGGATGTTCAAAAAGTCGCGCTACAGTTGGAAAATGTAACTCGTATTATTAATGTAACTCATATGTACAATAAATGTATAATAAATAAATTTTCCAAGTGTAATGCGACTCTTTCAACACCCCAGGTTGTTCAAAAAGTCGCACTGCACTTGGAAAATTTATTTATTATACAATATATATTGCACATATGAGTTACATTTTCCAACTGTAGTGCGACTTTTTGAACATCTGTATTTGCAAAATTGCTACCATCAGGTTTTTCTTAGAAAGAGCTGACGTCACCACAATCAGCTGCTCTCCAAGTACTCAAATTTTATGAAAAACAAGCCCTTATTCAGAAGAAATATAACACGCGACAACACTGAAAATTTCTCGACTCCTGATTTGTCCGCGCACCATGGCTTCTTTGCAATGCATTGTGGCAAGTGTTATATTGATAAGTCATTTTTCATTTAGCACCGATGGAATTTAGACGCTTTTTTACTTGTCCTTTACATATTGATTTCAACATTACATTTTTGTTCAGAACTATTTCTTATTAATTAATAACAACTTAGGGATCTTTTAAACTATTTTTCCCCAAACATACTCTTTTCAACAGTCACCACCCCAATGTTGATCTTTTCAACTATATCCCTCCCAAAGTAACCAAAATAAGATAAGAAAACGATAACAACAAATTTATTATTTATTACAAACATATCATAAATAGAGAACCATTATTTACATACAGTAGGATAAAATTTGAATGCCTGGTTAAGTCAACTGTACGCCCTTGACAATTGGTTAGGTTTAGTCGTGATATTTTCGTTAAAACTAACGACTAAACCTAACCAGTTGTCAAGGGCATACAGTTGACCTAGCTGGGCATTCAAATTTTATCCTATGTAAATAATGGTTCTCTATAAACCGGAAATATGATAGAATATAATAGAATTTTCAAGATATGTATCTTTTATACATATCTTAAAATTTTTATTATGTAAATAAGGTAAGTAAAACCTGTTAAATTATCTCCCCCTTAATATTGACCTTTTAAACTATGTACATCGGGAACACAATATCGCTGGTGAGTTATACCCGAGTTATTAGGTACACTTATTAACATCAAATACTACTCATTCAACGCTATTATAACTTAGTCTCATTCAACCTCGCCCAATTTATTTTGGTAGGCTAACGCGATTGAACCAGGCGTTACTTGGCCTAGAGGAAGACGGAGATATTATTAGTTACAAATTTGGTCCTTCGAAGCATAATTAGAATACCAAATTAAATCCAAAATAATGTCTCAGAAAATGCAAACATTCATAACCAAGCGAAGTACTAGTACAGAGCATTGACAAAAGTAAATACACCACGATGATTGCCCTCGAGAACAAATGCAAAGTTCATGAGTGGGATGCCAGAACGTGTCGGCTTTACATAATGCAAAGGGGAGGGCTACGCGATTCTAATTATATTGATTCAATAAATTTATTACTTATTGAATTTTATCAATTCAAAAACTAGGGAAATACCAAATGTTTATTTGCTCTTGTCAACCCTCTGTAGATAGGCAAAATGAAACTGATGCGGCGGTAGTAGTGATGCAGCCTGAATTCCTTGGACTAGTCTAGAATTCAAATATATTTATTTCACGCATTGAAGTCAGTGTGCCATGAACGCGTTATTTGTATTACATATTAAAGCAAGCAAGTAGGTTAGCTAAAATTCGCATTATATACTTGCAAAAATTCTCTATTATTCTCATGATCTTCAACTTAGAATGGTAAAGTTTAAGTCCATTATTTATCAATGGGTATTTCTACTTTTATCCGAGGCAAAGTTGAAGTTTATTAAAGTACCATAGCATACGCGGGTAGGTAAGCGAGCCAAATTGATGATAATGTACGAGCGTGCTTGAAATCAGAACAGTCGGAATTGATAAAAGTCCTATACTTTAAAATGTTATTTTAGCATTAATACGTTGTTAACATTTTCCATTTTAGCCTGTAATAACAAAGTCCTTCAGTAAAGCAGAAATAAGTAGGAGAGATGTGAAAATAAATATTGTGGAACACACCATCCTTGCCCATCATAAGGAGAATGATGCATCCTTGGTAGAGGTAAGCAAAGACAGAAGACTTAGAAAACACGGTCGAGTACTCGAAAGAATTTTAAGACCTGAGAGATTAGATGCGTGCGTGTTTTTTTTTTCTAGTGATCTGTGTGTGAAATAGTGGGCTTGTTTATTTATCGAAAAGAATTATCATCTGATCATATTGTACTAGGGGAACTCAATATATTTTGCCTCACCTTTTTTTCTTAGCTAAATAATAGACCATGGGGCTGAAAGGTCTTTTGGGCCGTAAGTGTGAACTTTCTGCGCTTCACATAACTGCATTTTTCCAGTTTGAACCTCCCCTCCTTGTATAAAACCGATGGTTAACTCAGTTTTGAAAATGGCGTCTGAAGTGATGTGCGTCGTAAACAGAGAGCTGTTATCGAGTTCTTAACCGCAGAGAAGGAAATGGTTGGAAATATTCACAAACGTCTACAAAATGTTTACAGAGATGCTGCTATTGATCGAGCACAGTTGGACACTGGTCTAAACGTGTGAGATCATCGGAGAGAGGGAAAGCCAGCTTCGATGATAAGCCACGCAGCGGTCACCCGGCATCGGCTGACACACCTCACACTGTGCAACGTGCTAACAGCATCATTCGATCAAATCGGCGCGTCACATACAAGGAGCTATCAGTGGAGCTAGGAATTAGTGAAAGAAGTGTGAATACGATAATTCAGCAACTGGGATACTCAAAAGTGTGTTCACGGTTTGTTCCTCGCGAACTGACTGACAAAATCACAAAACCCAAAGAAAAGAAATTGCTTCTGAGTCGTTGGTTCGATACGAGACAGAAGGGGATGATTTCCTTTCACGAATTGTGACTGGGGATGAGACTTGGGTACACCACTTTGAACCTGAAACAAAACGCCAATCCATGGAGTGGCATCACGCAGACTCCCCACCCAAGAAAAAGTTCAAAATGGCTCCCTCTGCAGGAAAGGTTATGGCTACCCTCTTCTGGGACATGAAAAGGGTGATTCTGGTTGACATTATGAAGAAAGGACAAACAATCAACTCAGAGGCATATATTGCTACCCTACAGAGACTCCAGAGACGTATAAAGCGAGTTCGACTGGAGAGAAAACTGGAAGACGTCCTTCTTTTGCACGATAATGCAAGACCACACAACAGTTTGCAAACAAGAGAGGCTATCACAAAAATGCGCTTGACTGTGTTACCCCACCCTTCATACAGCCCGGATCTGGCACCTTCAGACTTCCATTTGTTTGGGCCAATGAAGGATGCTATTCGTGGAAGAAAGTTTCAGACTGACGATGAGGTTGTTGAGGAGGTTAAGAGGTGGCTCCAGCAGAACCCAGCAGACTTTTACCAGCAAGGAATAACGGCCCTTGTTTCAAAGTGGAGGAAAGTGTAGAAAAGGATGGAGACTGTGTGGAAAAATAAAAACTCCTAAAAAAGATATGTAACTACTTGTGTACAAAATTTCTGGAACTTAAAGGAAACTTGGAAAGAGAAAAAAAGGTGGGGCAACAAAATATATTGAGTGGCCCTCGTATAATTTATTACCGAGAAACTTGGTAAAAGGTTGGTTGGACTAACTTTGGTTATGGACACGTAAATATTCAGATCTTATGTTACTGTGCATTTAGTCTTGTCACTTAGCATGTGCTTATATATATATATATACCCCCGCAAGGGGGTTCTAAGCTCGTGCTCTTGAGTGCTCTTTGTGCTCGTTTGTACGTGCTTGTTCCTGGAGGTTTCACGTGCGCCCTCCCGGCCCTAGCACCCAAGGATGATGGGGCTCGACCCTGCAGTCCTTGTCATCCTTGGTCTTTTTCCACTTCGACTGTCCCCTCCACCCTTTCTTTTTCCTCTGTCTTTCCTCTCACTTTTTCTTTGTTTTTCCGCTGAGATATGCCCTTTAAATAGAGGCGAATCGGTTCTTCCTGAACTAAAAAAAAAAAAAAAAAATATATATATATATATGATGAATAAAACCACGAAGGAAAGGAAACACAGACATCCTCAGGAACACTGAGTGTTCCTGAGGATGTCATTAGACGAAAGCGCTTGAGCACCATTCTGTGTTTCCTTTCCTTCGTGGTTTTATTCATCATAAATATTTTTCACGTGTTACTTTCGTGAAATAATTTACACACACACACACACACACACACACACCACACACACACACACACACACACACACACACACACACACACACTAGACGCCGTTTATAGTGTCCCACTCGGTGCCAGGCCAAAAGGACACACTATCGGATGAGACACTATATCCACAGTTTGGTCTCTCGAGGGTTGCAATGTTAAAAATAGTGAATATGTACTGTATATCAATATAAACACCTTTATTATGCAATTTCTCATTAAAATTGTTTTTACAATTCAACTGAAACATCAAAACTATGTTCATTTTACATTAAAACAAGACATTTTCCTTCCATGGCCATCTAGTAAGCCTGTAAACAGCACGGCATCACAAATACAAGTATAAACTAGAGCTGCCAAGTAGACTATACTAGCTGAAAAGAGACACTATAAGCATATTCAGAGAGACACTATCCATAGCAATTACCATGTAAAAGTAACTGTTTCCTAGTTTTGAGACACTATAAGCGGCGAGAGACAATATCCGGGGACACTAAATCCGGCGTCTACTGTCTATATCCAAATGAAAATAAAACTACATCAAAGTAAATTTTAATCAATTATATATTTTCCTTCACTTTCTACGACTGCCACCTCTCTACAAGCATTTCAATTCTATGTTGATAAAATTCCTTCAGTTTAGAAGCAAAAAACTCGGAGAGGGCAATGTTGATAGCCTCGAAACTTTCAATTTCTTTCCCGTCAAGATAGTTTTGAAGCTGTTCAATTTTGGCATTGGTAATTTGAGCAGTATGAGGACGCGCGTTGTCTGTTAAAACACAACACCCTTGCGATTGGCCAAAAAAGGACGTTTTGTTTGCAATGCAGCGCTTAATCTTTGAAGTTACAGACTTCGGCTGTAATGGTTTGATTGGGCTGTAACGGTTTAAAATAAACCACTCATTGAATATCCCACCAAACGCACAGCAAAACCTTCCTGGGGGTGCAGATGTTCTCTTGGCTGTGGTGTAGCAGATTCCCCAGCACTAACCCACTGCCGATGACGCTTAACATTGTGATAAAGCACCCATTTTTCATCCCCAGTAATGAGTCAGAAACGGTGCGTGAAGTTGCCGAGAAAGCAGTGAAGGACAAATGTTCACACGATCTCTGCAGTTGTCTGGTGACAACGTATGAGAACCCACTTCCCAAGTTTCGACACTTCCCAGTCGTTGCAGGTGACGATGAACTGTGGAACCGATCGAATTTAGTCGCTGGGCAAGTTCTTCAACAGTTACAGCAGGATTTTTCAAGTGTAGCTATCAGAAGGTCATCACTGAACTGAACAGGTCTGCCCGAGCGCGCTTCATCAGTTAAGCTATAGTCACCAGACCTAAACTTCTGGAACCATCGTTGACATTTCCTTACATTTAAAGCTTCTCCATAAATATCCTGAATTTTTTTTGCGGCTGCAGTCGCGTTATTTCCTCTTCTAAACTCATAAAGCATTATATGCCTAGTGTGTTCCTCTGACACCTCCATCTTATCCGTAAGGGTGAAATAAACGAAGATTGTTAACGCGATGAAACTTCACTTAGACAGAAGTAACATGTCTAAACACACAAAAATTCGAGTTTTCCACAAAATATACACAGAAACGTGCAAACATGACGCGAGTTTAGCAATGCAAAAAAACGACATTACTTATTGGATGACCTGTTATATATGAGGCGTCCGGAAGTAAAGTGACGAAGCGACACACTTCCAAAACTCCGTCTTCGTCACTTTACTTCTGGACGCCTCGTCTGTTAGTCAATATGTAAAATTAAGCAAATTATAAATTGACTGAAATTCGGGCAATGTGTCAAATTGGTTATATACACAAAACCTAACCTTTCTGGTAATGCTGCATATGCATGCCCACTGGTATTTCCCAATATGTTGCCTAAAAATTCATGGTTACGTTTTTTAACTAGGTATTAAGTAAATCGAGCATTTAACAAATTGCCTACAATTTCAGTCAATTTATAAACGGCTTAATTTTAGACATTGACTGTAACATATATGAGTATATTTACAGACACCACTCGACCAGGGAAGTACTCTGATGGGGACGTTAAACAGAAGATAGAGAGTGCTGGAACTCTCGTTTCTCCTGTCGCTGTCCTCCTTAGCTGATCTTTTTCCGTGTCTCCTCTACCCTGTGAGCAGTCCAGCATGCTCTCAAACACGCTTCTCTCCCTTTCTCTCACTACATATACATGCATCTTACACACTACATAGTGTTTTCAAAATTAAAAAATGAAATGGCATCAACTAAAAGAGCCTCGGAATCCCCTGGGGAGGGGACCATAAATGTCCCCACTTGTGGCCCCCCGCAGCCGATACCGGGAACGCAGACCCGGGCAGCGTGGCTGCTGGATCTGCTACCGCCCATTCGAGATGTTCTGGGCCTCTGCCCGAATCACTTTTCATTAACTTCTGCAACATTCGTGGCCTTTTCTCAAATTTTCAATCTGTTGATCAACACCTCTCCTCCAAACCTCGTCATCTTTTCCTCACAGAAACTCGGGTGTCTAAGATAACTGAGAGCAACCCCTTTTCTTGTACCCTCTTACTTTTTCTATACTCAATTTCAATCCAAAGATAGATATTGTGTACATGTACGCAGTGACCTAACTTGTTCTCGTATTCAAATATTCCGAATTCTATACCCTCCCTCCTGTTACCCACTTTTTTCCTTTTATTTATTAATGGTCTTTTAATTCGTACTTCCTGTTCTATTTACTCTTATGCCGATGATTCCACTTTTCACTTCACCCGCTTTCCAAAGCACCCCTCTCAACAGTCGCTCCATGATTTTCGCGGTGCGGCTATGGAACACCTGACCTTTATCTTTCTATCTCTGATTGGGGCAGAGAAAACCTTGTGGCTTTCAGTGCCTCAAAACCTCGGTTCCTCCATCTGTCTACGAATCACATTCTTTCTACACGACTATCCCTTTACCTTCAGCAACACGCAACTCAATCCTTCCTCTTCTCTAAACATTCTTGGCGTTTCCATTTATCGTGATCTTTCCTGGAAAGATCACGTATACTCTTTCCAAAACAGCTTCGAAGAGGTAAGGTGTGCCGTACCGCCGCCTCCGCAGTTTCTTTACCCCAACTCAGTTGCTGTCTTTGTACATGGGTCTTGTCCACCCCTGTATGGAGTATGTTTCTCGTGTATCGGGTGGCTGAACCCACACAGCCGTACTTGACCGGATGGAATCAAAGACTTTTCGTCTCGTCAATTCCCTGCCTCTTACTGCCGGTGGTTTACCGCAGTGTTTCCTCGCTCTCTCTTTACTATCGCTATTATAATGAGCACTGCTCTTCTGAATTCTCTGACTGCATGCCGGCTCCTTTAAGGAGAGCACGCAACACCAGACTTTCTACACTTTCTCATTCCTTTTCTGTCCAACTATCTAACGCAAGGGTTAATCGGTATTTTCAGTCTCTCCTCCACTCAACCGGTCAACTCTGGAACAATCTTCTTCATTCCATCTTTCCCCCTATCTATGACCTCCAATCTTTCAAACGCAGTAACTAGGCATCTCCAAAACCCTGGACCTTGATTTTCGCTTTCTTCTCCTGTGTGGGGGCCGGGGGCGCTTTTGCGGTCATTCGCCCTTGGCCCCTCCTTCCTTAATGTGTATGGAAGAACGGACTCTTCTTGGTATGTTAAATCTATTTTAGTCTGAATAAGTAATGGCAAATACTATAGTTTCTTCCTTTTTATGATGGAAGACCAACGCGGGCAACGGGTCACGAGCAGAGGCCCAAAAATATATCTTCCGTCACCAGCTATCTGCTTTGCTGGAGGCGAGATGCTGCAGAGTCGACCTTAGGTCGATCCTAAACCGTCGTTCGAAACCACCACTGTGTGTGTGTGTGTAAAATGCTTTGAGTTGAATTTAGATAGGTTGTACGCAAACCGCTTGTATTGACTATTTAATAACATAACTAGTAACATCCGGAATCTTTACTTTCCCCCGAGGGGGTGAGGCTGGGCAATTAGCTCCAAGAGCAACTCCAACTGCCCAGTCGATTGAAATAGAACTCGTGCCTTCTCACTTTGAGTGCAATCACCAACCAACCGAGCTGCACGAGCAGCTTAATTAATAATGATAGTAGATGTAATAAATTTAAAGACATTTGTTTTTTCAGAGTTAAAAAAAAGAAAAGTTGATTTGCTTCTGTGGGAAGCACATTTCGGATTTTTTTATTTATTTTCAGGTGAATATATTGAATGACAGAAGTCATTTTTTACGCGTTTGGTTAGCCCATTGTTGCTCGCCCGTTTTGGGTGACCTTCTCTACGGAGGAAGAGTTAAGAAAGTTCTTGGGAAGAGAATACTCGTTAATCCCAACAATCTCTCCTCCTATCATCCACCGGTAAGCGTACCATTTAGTGCCATATTTTCTCAATGCGTAATCACGCTTATTTATTATTCGGGAATCTTGCTGATAAAATCCGGAGAGACGACCACTTTCGCATTTCGAATTGATCGCTATTTTCTTAATGAAAAGGCTAAGGCTAACGACATCCGATCAACTTGACATAAAATCGACAAGTTATTGTGAATTAGATTAAGTTTGGTTAGCATACAGTAGGTTAGGTTAGGTTCAGGTATAGGGCAATTAAAGTTAAAAAAATAATTTATTACAATTACTCTGCATATGATCAATTACAATTACTGCAATTGGTAAATGTAGTTGATTACAATTACATTGATAAGTAATTAATTTCAATTACAATTACCTTTTACAGAAACGCCTGATATGAATGAAAGGAAAGAAGTCTACCATTAATTTACAACCTTAACTTTTTATTTCCATAGCCACAGGGTGAATTTTATATTTGAACACGTTTTTAAATCACGGTTCAATTAGTGTCAACCAGATGGTATTGGTCTGAAAGAATTAGGTGTCATTCAGAAGCAAAGAAAAATGTCCCCTAAGGATCATAAAAAATTAGGATTAGGTCAGGTTTTCTTGGGTGACGGTGTCGTGGATGTGTTGGACAGCAGTCGAAGTGGGTGGTTTAATTTTTGGTATGTGATTTTATATCGTCACTTTTTTTATGCAACCGATTTCGCCTAACATTTGTTTTTCTTGCGCTTGTATCCAAACTTGTTTGGACTAATCTGCCCCTAACTCTTTAATGCCCAAAAGGTCTTCTCTTAGACTGGATAAAATCGGTTCATTGTTAATCAAGTCATAAAGTTCCTAAACATTTTGGTCACTGATATTATAATTGAATGCGAAAATGAAACGTCTTTAATAATGTGGTCATTTAACCTATGGTTTCGCAGTAAAAATGTAGTGATGGGGTTGTTTAACCACCTCCGCACCATCTAAGGTCATATGACGCAGGGGACCTACAGCTTTACGTGGGACCGAAACCATGGGTCACTACATAATTTTGACACGTAAGGCGGTCTCCCACCCAACTACTCTCCACACCCATTCTCGCTTAACCCTTTATCGGGCAGTGCGACTTTACTGATTTTGGTCTGGCTAACGCCAGACGATTTTATTCATCTCGGAAAAACCTGTGCAGTAAGCAAACGTCTCTTAACCCTTTACTGTACTGAGGTCTTTCCAAGACTGAATAAAATCGTCTGGCGTTAGGAACAAAATCAGTAAAGTCTCACTGCGCGACGAAAAGTTAACTTCGCTGATCGACGTGAAGCAGTGTCACGACACTGGCAACGACGTAACCTTGATTTCTCAGAGTCATTAGATAATGAGAGGGATAGGGGTGCAGAAACTGGCACAGACCTCGGGTCAAATAATGCGGACCATTGCGCTAGTTCTTCGATTGTTGTTATCGACACCATCGGGATTCGAACCCCCCCCCGACTTAAGTGTCTTCACTTCGTTTATGGGGAAACGGTGTTACCCACTGAACTACGGATGTTGGCAACACTTTGGTTGTTCAGTAGCTTTCCGAGGATTCCGATAAAATAGGCGCACACGCGCGCACAAAAAAAAGAACGGTACTCTCGGTGTACCTGAAAAAGGAAAAAAAAAACCTTTCGAAAGGGTTAAAGAATGTCAGTGAAGGGAGTAATTTATTTTGTAATTATTTTTTCAGGAAATGTCGAAAGAATTTTTAGCGAAGCTTTATCTAAGTCCATCTCAAGTGGAAACGATTCCAATTCACATTCATCAATCGAAAATAAAGTTAGCGCATTATGAGAAAGGGAAGGAAGACCTCGTTATAACTGCTTCCCCGCCAGAACACTTCCTCTGGACGTGTAAACAGTTTTCTCTTATGATTGATGATGATGATGATCCTCCGGTGTCGGATTCAGAAGTTGAAGATTACGAAAACCTGGAAGTTAATAGTTAGTTTACCTATTATTATTCATTGTTGTATTGTACAGTATAATTTTTTCCTGATCTCTGTAGAATTCTGTAAATTGGACTGAAATAATTTTTGATAAATAGTAAGTTGTTTTAAGTATTTTAGGTTTCTTAGTTCCCATTTTCTCGTTAGTCATTTAAAATTCATTGTCCATGAATAAATGTAATATGTTAAAGTGGTTTCGAAATGTTTTAATAGTAGTTTGGGGTTGTTGTTGTTAACCTCCCTTGGCAAAGGTCATGTGACGGAGAGGACTTACGGCTGTATGTGGTTTCCGAACCACGGGTCGGTACATCATCTGAATAGATTCATCGTCGCTTAACATACCTGATCTCACGGGAAGTGGTGTTACGACAAAGCCCAGCGAGTTTTAAACATCACACACTTAATACGTACATTATCCAAAAAAAACAAAACCATTTTCCATTCTCCTTGGGGTTCACATCACGCTTGTGCTCGGAACTGGAAGTGTACCAAAGGTAAAAAAGGATCACCCTCGGTGGCAATATGCCTGTTAATTACAACCAACCAAGAATAGGTTATCTTATCGCATCCTGCAGAGATTGTTACCTTCTATGAAAAGAACTTTGTAGTACGATTTAGTGATCAGGTAAGTTTGGGGTTGTTCTTATACTCTTCCAAAAAAAAAAAAAATTCTATGCTCAAATAATAATAAGTATTGGTTCTATTTAAGCTCCTTCGCAACATCTAAGGTCATATGACGGAGGGGACCTACAGCTTTACGTGGGATCCGAACCACGGGTCGCTACATCCAACTACTACCCAGACCCAATGGCACTTAACTTCGCTGATCAACGGGAAGCGGCGTTACATTTTTTTTTCCCCCTTTATTTATTTTACCGCTGATTCGTACCTAGTGTGGTACATATCTCAGCGAGGCAGTGGGTGAGTGGTGTTACTGAGTTGGGGATGATATACCAGGGGGGGCGGGATGTAGTGTTCAGTTACTGGGGAGTGGGTATGGGGGGCCTGGTCTCAGACCCGTTGAAACAGGTGGGAATAAGTGAGGAAACGGGAAATGGCTTCCTCCGAAAAATGGGGGCCCTCAGCGAGCATGAATTGTAGACGCTCGGGTATGGGAATTTCGGCCAAGTGAGGGAAACATCTACAACGAAGAGCGGACAAGTTTGGACATTCGACCAGTAGATGTACGACAGTGATGGGAGTATGACAGGTAGGGCAGAGCGGGGCTGGCGATTTAGCCATTAGGTGACCATGAGTAGTGCGTGTGTGTCCTATGCGGAGACGGGCTATAATCACTTCTTTATGTCGGGACCGGTGGAAGGAGGAGGCCTACTTGCGGTTTGATCTTATGAAGTTTGTTTTGTGTGGCATGGTCCCATTCCCGTTGCCAGATGGAACGGAAATGGGAGCGGAGAGTCGGGAAGAGGCCGGGAGGAGGCCGGTAGTAAGCAGGCCAACTTTGCCGTGCGGTCCGCCTCCTCGTTACCCTGGATGCCGACATGTGCCGGGACCCAGCAGAAGGTGATTGTCTTGTGTCGGAAGGCTGTTAAAAAATGGAAAATTTGCTGGGTGGTACAGACGAGCGGATGAGGGGGGTTACATCTCTCTAGGGAGAGAAGTACGCTTTGGGAATCTGAATATATGACGAAAGAGCTAGCAGAGTGAGTGCGCACTATTTCTAGGGCCTCCTTAATCGCGAAAAGTTCTGCCGAGAAAACGGAGGTCTCGCGGGGCAAGCGGACGCCTCGAGAAAGTGGTTGGGTCAGTATCACCGCTGAAGCGGCCGCACTAGTCTCCGAACGGGAACCATCTGTATAAATGGCGACTGTGTCCGGATGTTGGGTTACATGTTCACGGAAAAGTGACCTGTATACCGTAGCACTCGTTGTATTCTTCGGTAGAGCACACAGGTCCCTGCAGAACTTGATAGGGGTGAGGAGCCAGGGGGGTTAAATGTTGTATGAAATGGGGATAATTGAGGGGACAGGCATGTTAGAAAAGTCAAAGAAAGAGCGGACCTCTTCAGTGAAGTGCCAGCTCCGTCCCTCGGGGTGGGAGTTCAGAAATCGCTGCGCATACAAGCGAAGAGGGTAGTCTCTGTGCACGGAGGTATGTCCTCATGAGGAGCAGACGCCGTCGGAGGGCGAGAGGGAGGTAATTGCAATCCACTTGAAGGCTGGAGAAGAGCGGAAAGCACCAGTGGCGAGGCGGAGGCCTCTATTAAGGACTGGTTCCAAGATACGGAGGCAGGTGTTGGAGGCTGAACCGTATACTACACTGCCATAGTCCAGCTTCGACTGGACCATGGAAATGTAAAGACGAAGGCGAGAGCGTCGGTCTGCGCCCCATGTGGTGTGGGAGAGGTGATCTAGTAGAGCGAGGGGACGCTGGAGGGACTGCTTCAGTTGTTTGATATGAGAAACCCAGTTGAGCCTTCGGTCTAGAATCACGCCCAAAAATCTCGTGGAGGGTACCACCTCAAGAGGATTACCGTATAGCGTGACAGAGGGAACAGGAAGGGTTGCGGGGTCTTCTGCTGAAAAGCATACTTGGACTTCGGGGTGGAGAGGCGGAAACCCACCGACGTCGCCCACCTTTCCACCCGGTAGATGGCGAGCTGAATTTGCCGTTGAACTACGGACGGCTCCCGCCCTGCAAAGTAGATCGCAAGGTCATCCGCGTAGATGGAAGAACGGATGTTGGGTGGAAGGCATTTTGAGACTGTTCATGACGATGGAAAAGCATAGAACACTGAGGATGCTTCCCTGTGGGACCCCGTCCATCTGCACGAAAGTGTCTGAGAGGACTGAGCCCACCCGAACTTTAAAGGTTCGGGAGGATAGGAAGCCCCTGATGAAGGTCGGCATGGCTCCTACGAGCCCTAGACTTTGGAGCTGTCTAAGGATTATTGTCCGATGAGTTGTGTCGTAGGCCTTCTGGATGTCAAAAAATATTGATAGGACGAATTGTCCACTGTCGAATGCATTCTGTATGTCACGGCTGAGAAGCAGGAGGGGATCAGTGGTGGATCGAAATTGTCTGAAGCCGGACTGGGTAGCCGGGAAGGAATTACTATTTTCGAGGAAGAACGATAGTCTCGTCGCGACCATTTTTTCGAAAATGTTGCAGGCACAACACATTAGGGCGATTGGTCTGTAGTTTGTGGGATCGAGGGAATCTTTGCGGGGTTTGGGGATAGGGATTACGTAGGCCTCCCTCCACCGTGAGGGAAAGGTGCCCTCTATCCATATGCGGTTGTATAGGTCTAGTAGGAAATTTTGTAAGGTGGGGTGGATGTGCTGGATTATGCTGTAGGGAATACCGTCCGGGCCAGGACAAGGGGATCGTCGCGAGGCCAATGCCGCCTGTAGTTCACGCATGGTGAACAGTTGGTTGTAGGAGCTGTCTATGGACGGTGAAGAGAAGCTATTTTTAGGGGCGGGTACGGGGGAGCTAACTGCAGAGGAAGAAACGGCGGCGAAAGTAGAGCTAGATGGTTTGCCACTGATTTTGGCTCGTATAGGAGTCCGTCGTTAGTCCGGAGTACCGGGGGTCGGGGGGGACATGTCGCCTCTCGACGCCCCGTACCTTCTTCCAGATGGTAGCCGAAGTGTGGTGGTGGTGACACCGGATACAAAGGCACGCCAAGAAGCTCGGCGCGCTGTCTTCATTGTGCGGCGGCGATGGCCCTGGCCCGCTGCATCTCGGTCGATGGATGGGAAGTCGCGTACGGTAGAACTGTCGAGTAGCCGTCTTCTTGGCGCATACGGCCTCCGTGCACTCTGGGGTTCACCAAGGTATCCGTCGGTCGCGGGGGTAGGTGGAGGATCGCGGGATGCTAGAGCGCGCAGCCGCTACCACGTTTGATTCGAAGTATGCGATACACTCATCGGAAGATGGGAAGTTGGCAGGTGTTCGAGTTGTATATGTATCGTCGTGGAAGCGGGACCAGTTAGCTTTTGCAGTAATCCATTTCTCCAGTACCCGAACGGTCTGGTCGGGCCAATTAAGCGTGAGTTGAACTGGAAAATGATCACTTCCATAATCCTCTTGGAGGACTTGCCATGAGAAATCTAGGAGGGCATCGGTCAAAACGAAGGACAGGTCTATACAGGATGGGGTGCAGGTGGTGGCATGGTAGAAAGTAGGAGAGCCATCATTGAGGCACTCAAATGAGAGCTCGGTCATGATGTTGATCAGGGTCGGGGCCATATAGGTGGAGTGCGTGTCTCCCCACATAGGGTGGCGACTATTGAAATCGCCCAGTAATAGAAAGGGCCTGGGGAGTTGTTGTACGACCTCCACTAGGTCATCGTGGGAGACGTGGGTGTGTGGAGGGAGGTATATTGAACATACGGTGTACTGTCTATCCAGGGAAAGCCGGGTAGCAATCACCTGTAACGGGGATCGGATAGGGAGATTGTAGAAGGGGACTGCGTGGTGGATAAAAATGGCAGCCCCCTTTCGAGTGCAGGTAGAAGTGGACGGGAAGTGGCAATCAAGGAATTCAGGCCTTCGTAATTTGCAAATATACCTCTACAGTTCCAGTGAACTATTGTAGTTTTCGGGGGATCCATTATTTGATGATGGGGGATGGGTTAAAGGTATAGGTGCGAAGATGATGTAGTGTGAAGGTAGATTTGAGGTTCGCGAAGGCGAGGGATGAGTTAGGAGTATGGCTGGCTATCTGCCGTTCACCAGAGAAGGAATCGGTCGGCCAGTCGATCTCCGCGGGGTCGAGTCGGCCGAGCGAGACCGGAGGCGCGGATCACGGCAGCTTGGAGATTGTTGTGGGCTCCGATGGTGCAAACTTTCTTGAGCTTTTGTGTTCGGGCCATGGGGGGGCGTTTTATTTCCCGAAATGGCACCTCCCCGCCTGTCTGGGGTCTCACGACGAACCTCAGGTGGCGATAAAGGGTGCCAGAAGGACCCGGCAGATGGGAGGAAGGACGTGCTCAGAGTGGCTGACAGGGTTTGGGCCGGGGATTTTAAGGGAGCAGGTACAGTGGGGGTGGGAGGAGGTGAAACAGTGTTCTCGAGCAGGGGAAGAAAAAATTGCGTCAGGAGGCAAGGGCAGGTCCATGAGACTCACGGGCGCAGCCGAGTTCCCCTCACCATGTAGCTGCGCCAGAGCCGCATCCACTGGATCCTCGGGGGAGAGGATGTTGTCCAGATTGAATCTCGTCGTGGAGGGTGGGTCATATACTTCGGCAACTATTGTCCGAGTCTGTGGGGGTAGATTGATGGGACTTTGCTGTGGGGTGGTTTGGTCCTCATAGGCGAAGTGGGCGGTGTGAAGGTCCGATCCGTCTTCTTAGCACTAGGGCAAGAGGGGGAGACAAATTGAAGGTCCGGAGGATCTGGCGACTCACTCCGACGTCTCCGCCTCGTCGACTTACTCCGGGCACTAGGTTCGGGTGTGTGCAGAGTGTGCTGGGAGGGCAGGGTTCGAGGTGGGTGGGGCCTGGGTGTCCTGGTCCCAGACTCCTGTGGAATCTGTGGCAGGTGAGGTGCATGGAGAGAAGAAATGGTGGGGTTACAGGAGGTCGTCAGCTCTTGCGGGGACTCCCCCTGAGAGGAATGGGGAGCACTGGTCGAGGAGGTTGTGAGCGGCAGGCCAGGGCGGCGTGCCGAGCGGACAGAGCCGAGGGCTGCGGCGTAAGATACGCCCGGTCTCACCTCCCGACTCCGCACCCTGTCTCGTGCCTCTCGGAGGCTAAGGAAATCCGCTACCTGTAGGCCTCGGACCTCCTCCTCGAACCTGAAGAACAGGCATTCTCTGGATGAAGATGGGTGTGCACCTTCACAATTGGAGCATTTGGGTGTGTTGGGGCACTTGTCTGGGTGAGCAACTTGTCCGCAACGAACACACAATTGGTGCGGCTGACGACAAACTGAGCTAACATGTCCGAACTTGTTGCATTTAAAACAACGGGTCGAGTCTGGGATGTATGGGCGGACAGAGAATTCGCATGACGTGCGGTCTCCCATACCCCATACAATACGGTCGGGAGGGACTAAGTTATTAAAGGTAAGAAGTAGACGCGGTGTGGGGGAGGGGGTACCTCCCTGTCGGGATGTGAAGCGATAGATCTTGGTGACACCCTGGGATGCGAGGTCCTCCAAGAACTCGTTCACTGTAATTGACAATAAGCGTGTGGCAAAAAAAGTGCCCTGACTCTGGTTCAGGCGAGGGTGTGGTGAAACGGACACCGAGCATCCAAGGACCTCAGTGATGGAGAGTAGGGCTTTCGTCTCTGTGGCTGAGCGTGATTTTATGAGGAGGGAACCATCCCTCTGCGGTCGCACATCATAACGGCTGGAGTTGCTGCGGGCTCGGATCGCCTGAAACGTCCGTTCAGAATTGGTCGGAAGGGATCCAGAGGTAGGCCGGATCTCTAGGAATTTGTGGATACTTGGAAGGGATATGGAGGCAGTAGAGTCGAAGTGGACTGGGATTTCCAACTGTCGATAGGATGGTCGTGCATGCCAACTTCCCCCTCTGCCGCGGGGCTCTCTACGTAGGGAGGCGGGCCGACGGCGGGTGAGGGGGGCATACGGGGAGAGCAAGAAGCCGGGTTTTGGAGGTAAATCTTGCGTGGAACTTGACTTGTCCGAAGGCGGACTGGGGCGAGAACCCTGCTCCAGAGGGTGTACATCCAAAGGGATGTTCAGGGTACAGCCTGGGGTCGGCAACGGTAAAGAAATGCAAGTGATCAGTTACCAAAGGGGGGGTCAACCCCATCTGGATGCGGGCTTCCAGTGGTAGGGGACTCGAGGGCCTGGTTGCCCACCACCCGAGTGTTGAGAGTAGTAGTCCGAGTATTAGAAGCGGAAGTCGTTAACCGAGTAGATGAAGAAGCCATAGCAAAAAAAAATAGAATTTTCATCCCCCGCGCGCATCCAGCCACCATCGACTCCAACAAAGGAAAGGCGAATCGTGGGCTCACTCGGTCCCACAGCCAATAGATGTCACGCAGGGGAGATACACCCATTCCCAGTCCCCGTGCCTACAAGGCGGCCACTCTCATCCAACGCCCGGTGAAAGATGGCAGGGACAGGGCTTGGGTTTGGTTTAAGAGCGACAAGGGTGAAGTACAACCACCACCTTCACCCAAGGTCCAAGGAAAAAAAAATCAAGTCAAAGTCCGAAACAAAGCTAAATGCTGGAGGGGAGGAAACAACAAAACGAGAGAGAGTTGGGGAAAGTAGGAGGGAAATATAAGTAGGAGGGTAGGAGATCAGCCGGGTCCCCAAACGGGTCCAATGGTCCACGAGGGCAGAGAAGGTCCTTGCATCGGAGGAAGATGCATTCCCCCATTGGCCACAGAGGGACGCGCCCTATAGCTCCGGACAAAGCGAAGGGCGTTACGACATTGGTTACGACGTAGTCCTCTATGCTCGGAGAGAATCTTACCACTACCGTGTCCTATCTTTCACGAGTAAAATCACCATCGCTATGAGGTTGTAGGTAAAATGTACAGTTAGAGGTGTCACTTTTCTAAGTGACACGGTTTCTTTCAGCTCCGGTCATACCCTAAGTTCACACCTGTCACCCGACATTCCATAGAATTTTCCTGAACATTTAATTCATAGGGAATTTCAACATTAATGACGTAACGTCCATCGCCATAATAAAAACATGAATGTTACCTCGACGGAGCATGGCTAGTCAGATCCGCCTTCAGTCTCCATCCTTATTTATATATATATTTTTGTAGTTGTTGTACAGGGCTATTCAAAATGATTCATCCGATTTCAACTGAGAATACTTCCGTACCTATCAACCGTGCATACACCACATGAGAGAGGAAATCTCCGAGTTTTATAAGATCACCGCGAGAGGGTTCCAAAGTCACGCCGTGGCCTAGCCTAGCAACAAACAGTCAGTGTGAAAATGGCGTCCGCACAGCAGGCGGCGTTTTGTGTTTTGCAGTTTTCGAGCTGTAAATCGGTAGTCACAGTGCAGCGTGAGTTTCGTCGACGTTACAGAACATTACAAGTACGTTAAGGATACTGTGTACGTGCCACCGTTGCCCACATCTTTGGATGAGCTCCGAACTCGCATTGTTACTGCCGTAGAGTCAGTGACAACGGACATGCTGGAGCGAGTATGGGAGAAATTCGACTATCGTGTCGACGTTGCTCGTGTAACTAGGGGAAGTCACATAGAGCATTTATGAGGTGACACACAAAATTTGGACAGTTTTTCTTTTGGTTGATGTATCACAAATCACACTGTATTTGTAACATTAAAAAATATTCTCATTTGAAATCAGGTGAATCATTTTGAATAGCCCTGTACACTGTCTATATGGCTCTTTTGAACTAAGACTCAATTCTTAAAAGTAAATAAATCGCAAAGGACAAATAAGAGCAAAGATGAAAATTTTATTTAATATTTCGTAATTGGCCTCACTGGTTTAAAACACTTAGAAAAGGGGTTATATTTATCTGATTTTCAGGTCAATCTTAAAAAATTGTGCGAAAATGTTTTTATATGCAATATATTTTAATTTCCATTTCAAAAGTAATTAATTTGCATATTTGCTTAAATTTAAATGACTGGTACTTTATTTCTTATCAATTTAAAATTAACCTTAAGTTTTCATTTACTTTACGTTTAACAACATAAAATAGGCTGAAATTTAAATATAATTTTTACAAATTTTGCTCTACAGTGGAATGGAAACAAAACTACAAAACTGTGTTATCCTTTGGCTTACTGTTCTGGCGAGATTTGGTTTAAAATCTTTGGAAGACCTCTTCCTATCCAATACGTACTGCAAATCGTTTTTAAGTAAGAACGTACGAGAATTCGATCGGCCGTACTAGCTTAACTGCTACCCGCTGTTGTTACTAGTCTTCTACAACCCATTTCTCTCCATTGAAGCCAAGAAAAAGAATGTTCTCGCTTATCAGCAGTAAAATTTACGTTTCAAAGTAATTTAAGGGGCCGTGGTTTCAGCTTTTCGTAGTAAGTACTCATGAAAGTGTTATATGGTTTTTGCCGAGAATTGTCAGTAGACAATGAGTGATAGAAGCGAGGCCAAAAAAAAAAAAAACCGACCAGTTTGTTAAATTATTGGCTGTTTCTTTCCTATAAACTTGTCATATCTTCAACATGTATATACAACAAAATACAAATGCCTGCGTTACATAATTTTAGCATGTACTTACAAATTGTTTCGTAAATCTGAAAGATAGACAAATAATAGGACAGTTAAGATAGCTTTCAACATATTTTATAAATGAATTGCATAATAATTAGTAACTTTTGAAAATAACTCCGTACATATCTTGACTTTAAAAAAATTACTTCTGAAAATCCTGAAATTATTATTTAAAAAAAATCTTGAGAGCCAAATACAATTTTGAAACGCAAAAGATTTAAACAATTTTTTATAAAATCAAAATCCAGTATTTATTTCTATCAGTAGTAATTGCAAAACGGACAGTTTTCTATTATTTTTAAAATCAAATTCGGCAACTGCGTGTAAATTAAAATCCGAGTAACATTTATAACTGATCATCAAAAAGTACAAATAAAACCAACATCTCACTCCAGGGGTATGGCCTTGAATTTAAACGAGACCAATCCATTATAAATTGAGGAAAGGTGTTGACAAAAAAGTCAATCCATAATTACACATATACATAGGGATGGCATTCTCATTGAAACCAAAAATTGAAGTTGTAGTGGAGGTCATTAGTGTTTATTAATTTTGTTTAATTAAGAGAAAAGTTTCCGAGAAAAACGAGCATATTTAACAGTTAGAATTATGGCTTCACGGCAATTAAATTTGTTTAAAAATAACCCTTTAATATATCGTTCACTTTTAACAGTCTTATATTGGCACCAGATTTACATAATTGGGTATGTTAATAACTATTTTCAACTCTTCATAGTATTAACCAATTTTTTTTTTTTTTTTTCCAAACGTATCACAGAAAAGTATCCGATATATAAACTAACTACAGTCATTAATAACAATAAATTTTTTAAAATGCCACTTCAATTAATTATAAGACTTATCTATCCATCCTATTCAAGTGTTTTTTTTTTTTAGGCTGTCACTTAATTTATAACAGCCTGATTATTTAGTTACGCAAGTTTTTTTTTTTTTTTTTTAATGAATATTTCTATAGACTATGTACAGTATTTATATAAAAAGTAACATAATTCGGTTAAGTTGGTTTCAAAACGATGATTAAAAATTAAGTTACATTACTGGACTGGTTAAGTGTTTAGAATTAGAAAACTAGACTATAGTTTTAAAGTAAAAATGTTGTATATTAAATAACACTGAATTGCGTTCATAATATTTTTAAGCACCTTTACTCCGTTCGTCTTATGACTAGTACACACAAACCTCTCGTAAATGGAGCTTACACGCCACTAGTTGAAATAGTTTCCCATACAACTATGCAACAACCACAGACTTATTCAAATATATGTATATATTAAACTACTGCGTAATATATCGTACAAAATTTGCGGGAAGTATCGCACGCTTATCCCGTTACCTTGACCAAAGTACATGCAGGCCATATCTTGAAACACGGAACAAAATCTGGAGCCTTATATTGCGAGACTACGGCAGGACAAGTCTAGGACGTCGCATTGTTTAACCTCGCTTCGCCATAGTGTATCCTCGACCCGATTGTTTACACGCTTTGAAAGCGTTCCAGAGTACTTAAAAAGCCTTCTCTATGAAAAGTTTTTGTAAAACAAAAATTTTTTAATTGAAACTAATGAATATTTATAAGTGGAAAGAATCTATCTTTCATTAAAAAAAAAATAAACTAACTGCATGATCACGTGATTTGAGCTATCGTGGCATGCGTACCCAGTCCTGCCGCCACTTATAACATAAGGCTCTCTAGTTAAATCCACCGGGCCACGAAAGTATGTTAATTTGATTGCGGATGCAACATTTTAAGCTTATGTAAATACTGAATATTCAATTCAGATAGTGTGTGTATCTTATTAATGTTTAACTCATAACAGCCATTATATTTTAAAAGTAGTAAAATCTGTTTACACAAAACATCTATTGAATTTAATCTAGACTTTCTAGAAAAATATCACAATGCAACAATATAAGCATGACTTAATTGAAAAAGATATGCAGTAAGCTCCATAACAGTTATAAAATTTGATCAATAAAATTCAGTATTTATTACATATAATCACCTATATCTAATCAAACTTAACTATAGGGTTTACTGGCTTACGATATAAAAATCCCAAACGTATTATACATATGCTAATCGTTCTTGTGTATATATGAATTTTTGGAAAATTGCTAATAATAATTGATATGCTACTTAAAACATAAGAAATTATATATTTTGTGTCACACACACACACACACACACACACACACACACACACACACACACACTAATTTAAAGATATGTTTATTCATATTAAATTTATATCCATACAATTAATAAATGAGGAGACTAAAGAAATTCAAATAAGATTAACATGCCATACTTTACGACATTACAAAACTATGCTCATGATTGGTTGAGAATACCAATAGGAGATACGTATTGTAATCAATTCTCAACAAATAGAAGTGTTTGTCTTTGGTGACGTGCCTTTATCACTGACCTCATACATTAAATTTTTTATTTTTTTTATATATATAATATTCCATAGTTATATTTCACTACGAACTCTTCAGTTAAATATTTTGGCTTTGTATTTTTTTGGTGTGTGTTTGTCGAATTAAAAATTACATGTATAAAGCATTGACCTATTCGCCAAACAAAAGACATGACAAAACCTGCTACTTAGTCAGTCCACGTAACGCGTCGTTGGTTGGAAGGAAAGCTCGATAATTTCAAATTTTCATGCACTTTGTGTTCACCCAGTTAGTCGTGATTGAGGGGCACTCCAAGATCACGGATAACCCGACTTCACGTTAACTCAATATACCCGACTGGTGGGTGAATGGTGCAGCCGCTGTTGCTCGCCACCCAACACAGTATTATTCTAGTACAGTATAATATACAATTAAGTACTTTGTACTCACCACAACACATGAAGATAGGTGAAGTCACGAGCACACATCGCGGTTGAGTGGTCACAATTAGTAAATTGGTTAACTATTCTTGGTTGAATGAATCACGGATAACCACGATAGAACTATATGCTTACAGAAGACAAGCCACTGAATTAAGATATCAATGAACAGCGTCATTAGTTCCACAAATGCAATTCACATATTTTCTTAAAGAACTTACTTAAATTAAAGCTGGTGCAAATGCAAGAACTTTAAACATCGACAATTGTTACTTATTTATGCAGGAAGGAGAGGGGGCATGGGCAAACGTCCGCAAAAACGCTACCCACCCCACCTCCCGGTCTCGATACAAGAAGAGCCAACATCAAGATCCTAGACACCCCGCATTTGAAAGATTGGAGCTCATAGCTAGCAGAAAAGATGGATTGAGGAATGTTGTTCCCGAGTTGAACGGTTGAGTAGATGACTGAAAATACCGATTAACCTTTACGCGAGAGTTGAACAGAAATGGGATGAGAATGTGCCGAAACTCTGTACTACCTGTTCTCCTCAAAGGAAGTCATATACAGTTAGTGTTCAAAAGAGCAGTATCCCTTATAATAGCAATAGTAAAGAAAGAGTGAGGCAACACTGCGGCGAATAGCGGTGGATCGAATACAGTTAGTAAGAGGCGGGGAATTGTTGAGACGGAAAACCTTTGATTCCACTCGGTCAAGTACAGCTGAGTGGGTTGAGCCACCCGACACGCGAGAAACGTACTCCATACCGGGCGGACAAGACACCGGTACAGAGAGAGCAAGTGAATGGAGGGGGGGGGAAGAAACTGCGTGGCCGGTATAGCACACCTAACCCTGTACAAACTGTATAGGAAAGAGTATGCGTGATCTTTCCAGGAAAGCTCACGAGAAAAGGAAACGTCAAGAATGTTAAGAAGGATGTTAGGAAGGACAGTTGTGTGTATTGTTGAAGATTGTGACAAGTACACAGATGAATGAACTGGGTTTCTGAGGCACTGAGAGCCACGTCTTTTCTGCCCCAATCAGAGATAGGAGAAAGATCATAGGTCAGGTGCGCCACAGCCGTCTCACGGGAAGCAGTGTGTGACCGTTGAGAGGGATGCTTTGTGAAGCGGGTAGAAGCATCGGCATGGGAGTGGATAGGACAAGCAGTGCGACTTAATAGATCATCAATAACAGGAAAAAAAGAGTGGGCGATAGGACAGAACCCTGAAGAACCCCACTATTAATAGTTTTGAGAGAAAAACAGTGGCCATCTAGAACAGCAGCTATACTGAAAGGTTGATAGCGGGTACCCTTCTTTGGGACAGGTCGAATAAGAGCCAACTTCCAGCAGAAAGAAAAAGTACCAGATGAAAGACGGAAAGTTTGCCTAGGCAGGGTGTCAGCACAGAATCATACTTCTCGAGAACGGCAGGAGGGACACCATCAGGACCGTACACCTTCCAACAGATCAAACATCTTTGGGAGATATTCTCATTTCAGACAATTAAGTCAGAGCAGGGAGGAGAGGAGATAGAGGAACAGCACTAGAATGGTCCAGGGTTGAGTTGGAGGCGAAAGTGGTTTTTTATTTTTTAGAGCAAAGAGAGTGAGTGAGTGAGTTTATAAGGTTTGTCAACAACCTCTGCGAGGTACTGTATAATAATGCACAATGGTTATATCGGATGAATAAATTGTGTTAGACCAAAGAAATAGTGTTTTGGTTACGAATTTTCTCGAGAAGTACACGAAAAATAAATGAATATATATATATATATATATATTTTAAGAACCCTTTATTGTTCCACTTTAACTGTGTCACTCTCTCTATTATGAATTTCCTTGAACGAGAACTTAATTATAATGTAATGCAAGAAAATTGAATCGAAAATATTAACTTGCACGTGAAAACCTTTACTTTTGTCTAAACGAGACATCGAACTATCACTTTCCCAAGTATGATGAACTATAGTTTCAATTTTCACAATGAAGGTTTTGTGCTTACAACGTGAACTAACTATAAGTAAGTAGGCTTTGATATGACACGTAATACTTTCCTAAATATTTAATTTCTTTAACGTTAAATAACCATTTAAAAGCTGAAAGTTACTCTAAATAAATATTAATAGGCCCAATATTAATTTTGTTAGCAGTTTCATTCTCACGAGATTTCTTTCGGAGGTATTTTGTGTGATTTTTTGTTTTTCTCTAGCATCTACGCTAGTTTAAAAACACATGGTGGCTACTGATCTGGAAAACTCGGGAAATTTAGAACTGGTGAGACAGTAGCCACCATGAAACAATTCAGTGACAGTATTTAGATTACACCTTTTATAATTACAACCTACCAAAATCATTAAAACCTAAAATAAACTAAAAAAAAAAAAAAATACAAAAAAGTGCAGACTAGATTGAAAAAAAATCATGATAGTAACTAGTACTTTCATCACATAGTTATATATATATATATATATATATATATATATATATATATATATATATATATATATATATACACACGCACACAGCTTTTTTATGTAGTTCTTACATATATCTTAAATAAAATCAATAGAAAATGGTATAAAAATCTCTCAAAAACTCCAGCTAAAAACATTTCTAAATATTGTGGTAATACAAGCTCTTAAAACATCAAACGAAACCCTTTACTTATAAATGATATTTACACGTTTTTCAAAGATTCGAACTTTTTTTTTTTTTTTTTTTTTCCAAAGCGTTCAGTTGTTCTTCCACATTGTACTTGTTAATTTTAAATGCATTACAAGACATTTTATATACTTCAATCTACGAGTTCTTTCTATTTAACAAATTGGCTTCCACAGTTTAAAACTATTTTAATGATATCTTCACATTTCCTAAATCATACTACGTAAGACAAGAATTAGAATTTACTAAATCTACTTCCATATTAAAATACTATTAAATATTTGAACTTTATGAGAAACTCTTTTAAAAATGTTCTACATCAACTTCTCAACAACTTGAATAACGGGGAACAGTGTAACAATATTTTATATATGCATTACGTACTAACTCCAAAACTTATTCTAAACTCGAGGAACAAAAAGAAAATGTTCTAGGAATAGTGATCCATACATAGTATGAAAAACAGTTCGGAATGTAAATTTAAAAAAAAAAAAAAAAAAAATGCTTTTTAGTAAGATTCAAAATGACAAAATTTCACTTTATGATGGTAAAATCAATTATTAATTTATTCCTATCCTCAATTCATGAAAAAACAAAAAAAAAACCGTGTAAAATTCAAACTTAAAAAAAAATGACAACAAATTTGGCAAAAAAAAAAAATGGTACGAGATAAGGAAAGGCAAAAGTAACCTATTTCATACAAGTAATGCATCATACATAGCTCATTTTACCGTTCTAATGCCCAGTTATACCAAGATAATATAATTAATTAACTTTCTTTTTCTTGCCCTCCCTTTTTCTTTCGTCGTGAGGTTGCGCGTTTGGTCGTAATTCCCTGTAGTCTTTCTGGGAAGAAAATAAATAAAATGATCACTATTGTAAAAAAAGGATAGAATAGTTGTGGTATGATGATCATGAAAAGGCGAGATTCAACGTGATAATGTTAAATTCAACTCTTCCGATGTTTAAAAAAAAATACAAATAGACGATAGCTTAATATTTCAAAACGTCTAAGTAGCAAACTCGCAATTTTACTGCTTGGAAAAATTGAAAAATATTTAATATAAGGAACATTTACAAACGTTTAAAATCTAATTGTTACGAATGGAAAGAAGCCGAATTGGATTTATTTTCTGTATGATTATGCGCCAACACGAAATAAATAAATAAAAAGGTGGGTGGGGTGGAATTGGCGTTTACAAGGCTTTAGAATATTACCATCAAAAACCAACAAATACTCGTATATTTCATACTGCGTAAACATGAGCGGACTACTACTCGCTTTACTACTCTTAAGCGTTAAGGAATATCCAGAAATTAACGTGAAAGTCTTTACAGTAAAACTGAACTTACCAACTCTTCGTCATCAGGCACTCTAGATAGGAAGTCAATGATTTCATTATTAACCACGCTGTGGGGTTGTATCAACTTCCGACTAAATTTCTTCACTCCCCAAAGCAATACGAGGAATCTAATTGGAATGTAATACAGTACAGCCATTCCGGCAACCAAACCAATCACCATCAACCATGATAGAAAAGGAACGGTGAAATTGAATGTACTGAAAAAAGAAAAAGGAAAAAAAGCGTTTAAACAATTATTCACCTAGTTACCATTTAAACTACAGTATATAAAACTTTGGAAAAACCTGTATAATCTTCAATGTAGTTTATTTGGTACTGGACTCCTTTTATTCAATATTAAAATAATTTCCCACTTCATATAACAAAGTTCTTCCTTTGATCATCAAAATAAGGAAATTTGATAACCAGTTTTCAAAAATTTTGTTCCGCGGAGTTTATAAAAATTGTTTCTACATCTATGATTATAAAAAGGATCCAGCGTTTAAGAATTTCGAATTAACATTTTTCTCGTGGTTGAAGTTGGTTAAGTGACTTACGTAAAAGTGATGAAAAAATATCAAGTGAAATTACTCTTAATTTTAAAATTATGAATATTTGAGCAGCATTATATTTATCGTTATCATGTTTCATAGTTCTCTCTCAACATTTAATGCCTAAGGTACCTTTCCGGTTTTGAATTGGCAAGTTATTAATATAAATGAAACTATTTAAACTTGCGCGCGCGCGCACACACTATACATACAGGGTGATGCATAAATGTGTTTCATAAAGAGCGGGGTGTATTCTTGAGACAAAAGTAAAGAAAAAAAGACTATATAAACATAGGTAAAAAAACCTGTAGGTTTCGAGTTATAGCACGCGACAGTAAAATGAAATTTCTAAAGATTTTTTACATTTTATGCAAATACACAGTGTGATATATTTACTTCATTAAAGTAAATGTTCGAAATTCCTTCCTACTTCTTGAATGCAAGGATCAGCGCACGCAGACAGACAGACAGAGTATTTGCATAAAATGTAAAGAATCTTTAGGAGTTTCATTTTTCTGTCGCGTGCTATAGCTCGAAACCTACGGGTTTCTCGACCTATGTTTATATGGTCTTTTTTCTTTACTTTTGTCTCAAGAATACATCCTGCTATTTATGAAACATTTACGCATCACCCTGTATACTGTATGTATATTTATTTATTTATTTATTTTTAAGTACTCTTACAAAGTGTGTACATACGTGAACAGGCGGCATTCTGGGTGGGAAATGTATAATAGTGCTTCAATGGTGCACAATTTGTCCATATATGGACAAAAATGTAGACAAGGAGGTATCTGTCGATGTGATAAAGTCGACCAATCAGTCGCAAGACATCAATATGACTGTTTCGGGCGTAAAACTGTCCACTTTGTGAATCAAAGGCATTAAAGCTTAAAAGCAGACCAAATGCACACGACTTTTATACAAATCAAAGGGAAAGGCGACTGATTGAAATTGGAATTAAAAGTAATAAAAATATACTTACTTTTTAATGCTTTCACTAATTGAAGCAATGTATCCGATTGCATTCTGAACAGTCGCAATCACTTCTTTAATGACTTGCAATCTTTCTCTTAGAGATTTTTTCTCTTCCTTGAAATGGAATAAAATTTAAAACTTTTCAAAAAAATTCAGTCCTAAAAAAAAATAATAAAATAAAAAATATACGAGTGACAGAATTTTACCATTTTCAGATATTTAATAACGACTAATACTGTATAATCATGGCACTCTTAATCTGAATATGCCCTTGGAATCATATGGGGGAGCTTTTTGGGCAAAATTAATGGCATTTAGTTTATTTATTACAGACCTAATCGTCTATCTTATTTATTTATGGTAGAAAGTCATCTAATTTTTGGTTTTCTATTTTTATTTGAAACACGTTTTAACAACTAAATTTTACTTAGATTATACAAATAAATTAAATAAATCCCAAAGATTTATTTCTAATACCAAAATTTTAGTTATATTTCCAAAATCACTGCGAAAGTACCGCACAAATTTTGGGGAAATCCGAAATTAATATGGTAAAAAAATTCATAAGCGAACAAGCGAACAACATCCTTGGTAAAACATGCAAAATTACAATTGAAAAAAATTTAACAGAAAAGTGGCACTAAAACACTCGCTACAAACAACAATTATAATTCTTTTGAAATTTTTTTATTTATTTATTTATTTATTAAATTAACTAAATAATAATAATTTGAGGATAATATTCTTCGTAACGACGAAGGTTATGTGACGAAGGAAATTTAAATCAAAATCAGTTAAGGGCCAGTGCATCATCCGAACGTTCAACGAGTGAACGGGTTCAATGCGCTTAAACCACGCTGATCTAACGGGAAGCGGTGCTGCGACGTGGCCACGGGGTAAGCTGTTTAATTAATACACAAACTTTAAATAACTTATTTCAAAGAAAATTGCGGAGCGTTATTTCATAAACACGAAAAGATCAATTACAAAATTAGCAACAAAAAAAAAAAAAAAAAAATATTTGTTACACTTTTAATTATTATTATTATTATTATTTATAAACGAAAGTTTATGTTGAATGGATGAAACTCAAATGCTAATTAAAAGTGTAAAATGGTGGATGTTCAACAAAGCGTTATTAGTAGAAGCAGTTCTAAATGTGTGAAAAAATATATAATTCTCAATATTTTACGCATTTAGAAACATTTTTTATGTTTATTAATTAATAAAAAGGCAAATAAATAACGTGCATTCCAGTAAATAAAGGCAATTTTTCTTTAATATCATCTTCCTTAGTTTGAATCCCTTTCAACTAAAATTTAATACTAATACCAAAATTTAGGGATGCTTGCGAAGCATACATACCCTCTGTGAAGTGAACAGACAGTCGTATGAAAACAAGTTTGCAGAAATCAGTTCAAATCACTTTAGAATGTTGTACTTTCATCGTTTTTTGCCTTTATGAAGTTTTATTTACCATATTTATCTAAATCAATGGGCTCAGTGGTTACGGTGGCGGACTCCGAGCGGTGTGGCGCTGGTTCGCTCCCAGCCGCAGGCATCGGGTGGAGTTGAGTTGGCTGCTTACTCCGTTTCTGCTCTGGGCTTAGGTGATGCTTGGGGGATACTCACCCCCGTGTCGTGGGGAAACGATTTTTTAGATGTTAGGCTTTACTGGGCTCAAACAATTAGTGAGCCGAACAATTTTTTTTTTTTTTCCGTTAAAATGTAACGCGTACCGTGCAAAGTCTCAGAAAGGGAAAACATAAAAACTTGCAGAAGAGAAAAGTCATCTAAATCGGTGGTTCCCAACATTTTTCTCGCCGCGGCACCATAAATGGTCCCCAAAATCTCTCGCGGCGACTTACACCCCCGCGCAATAATGAAACTGGAATAGATATTAGATTACTTTTAATGTCATATCCGAGGGTGTTTTTCCGAGCAGAGTTTTCTGATATTTTCCCCTGTATTTTTTCTTTAATTGTTGAAATTATTATGCGTTGCTGAATTCTTTCGTTCCGCGGAACTCGGGTTGGGAACCATTTGTCCAAATCTTAAATAAAACATCAGTACTCCCGTATTGTTGAGGGTAACTGTGTTCAATAAAATATGAAAAAAAAATCACTTTAAAACATAGATACCTTTCTACAATGGAGGAGTACGATACTTTGCCACTTTTAATCTCTCTAAATTGCCTTTATTTATTATTTTTAATATTAACCAAGAAGAAGAACCTATCATTTTTTTATCTTCTCGCTTAACACGCGCCACAGAGAATTAATCCACATATCTTACATGCACTACGGGCTTCTGAAATTCATGCAAAACATAAATGTTAATAAATAAAAATGTTTAAGGTTACAATTTAAATCTAGTTTTCATGCATGTACAGTTGCCGACAGTTCCTCGAACTTTTTGTAAATAGTATAAGAATAATACATTAAGTGGCCACTGAAATACATAAATAGTAATGGTAAATTTTTCTGATTAAGAATAGTACCAACGAACACAGCGTTTATAGACAGTGCAGGAGTACCAACACAGACTTCAATGAATGAATAGCGCTTCATCGGCGCTTCAACTGCCGAGGTCATATCGCGCCGATACTAAAATAGAGAGAGAACGCAAGGAAATGGGAAGAAAGAAACACTAGAGAAGGAGCAGTGTGTAGTGAATACTCTTATTTTAGTTTCAAGTTAAATGTTAATTTTACCGTCTTGAATTTCGGAATAGTATAAATTCATTTTAAATTAGTTACCCCATTATAATTCAATTGTGAACCACATTAATACTAATTTTATGTATACTATAATTTTATTGTATGTAAACATAATTAATTATATATCACAATTGTCAGTTAATTATTTATATTCAAATATTTATTTTAATCTAATACCATGTCCATTTTACAAATAAATAATAGAAAACCAAAGGTTATATTTTCCACCTTTGGTACTGTCGCAGTTTCGCCTAACGGACTCAATACGGCTAGTGAGATAATCACTGGTTGGCACTTAACTAGCGGCAGTGCTTATGGCTACATCATCCAGGTTAACCTATACCGGATAGATTCGCTACGGTCCCAAGCCGTAGCTTGCCTAGGCCGACGACGACGTAAACCAACAATTGGTGACCCCGGAGCTGGATTACCCCTTCTACCCGAACGACTAGGACTAGACTGTAATGTCGTTCGTGCCCATCACCCCCTTCACCCGAACGACTAGGACTAGACTGTAACGTCGTTCGTGCCCACCACCCCCTTCACCCGAGCGACTAGGACAGACTGTAACGTCGTTCGTGCCCATCACCCCCTTCACCCGAGCGACTAGGACCAGACTGTAATGTCGCTCGTGCCCTCTGCCCCTCACCCCTGCCCGTGCGCTCTGTGCCTGCGCTCGTCTCAACCTCCACTCCTTCGTTGGGAACTTGTCGTCTTGCTTGTACGTCAGCAAGCATAGGAGAAGATGCCTGACGACGCTGGTGCCATCTCCCACTTGAGCGTAAAGCTCCCCGTCTTCTGGCCGGGTGATCCATTTATTTGGTTCCACCAAGTGGAATCACAATTCAACTTGGGAAGGATCACGCTAGCAGGACGAAATACGATCATGTTTTGTCCTCTCTACCAGCGAGCATCATCTCTGAAGTCCGTGACGTCATCGTATCTACTTCCACGAGTGAGGACCCGATACAACGATCTGAAGTCTGCCATCCTGTGCCGCACCACTGTCTCCGAGCGTGAGAAACTACATCAGTTAATCTCAAAAGAAGAACTTGGAGACCGTAAGCCCACTCAAATGCTGAGGGCTATGCAGTGCGCTCTAGGCGAACGCGCACAAACCTTCGATAAGGACATCTTTAGACAGTTGTTCTTGCAGAAACTTCCTCCATCAGCTCAGCGTGTCTTGGCCACTATGGATCCTGCTACTCCAGTTGATAAACTAGCAGAAACTGCCGACAAAGTAGTGGAGATTGACACAGCTCCGGTCAACAACGTGAACACACAATCGGAACTGGAGTTGAAATGGAAAGAGTTAAGTCAAAACTCAACCACGTTTGTTCTCTGCTACAAAATCAACGGCAAAGAAGCCATTCTCGGTCAAGATTTACGAAGAGGCATCGTTCGAGTTCCGGGAAGATCTGCTTCTACCACTCGAAATTTGGAAAGAAGGCTAGGAAGTGCATCTCCCCTTGCAATTTTTCGTCGGAAAACCCCAGCAGCGAGTCCTAATGGCGTCTAGTACTCGCACTGCCAACCTGTTATTCATAAAGGACAGGAACTCTGGTGTCAATTTCTTGGTCGATACCGGAGCGTCAGTCAGTGTATTCCTCAAAAATCTGGTCATACGCACTCGGAATCTCCGCCTCTATACGCTGCTAACGGTTCACGCATACCCACGTACGGTACTCAGTCGCGTGAACTAAACTTGGGCCTTCACCGATCCTTCAAGTGGATTTTCATCTGTGCTCAAGTGCAGCATCCCATAATCGGCGCTGACTTCCTCCAGCATTTCAAACTCCTGGTGGATCTTGACAAGCGACGCTTATGCGACCAGGCCACACTGCTTTCTGTTCTTGCCAAACAGGTTGCCCTTCCGGACGCCTCGAACTCTGCACTTTCCCTCGTTCCCCCTAATTCCATGTACCAGTGCCTTTTCCAACGATATCCAGGAATTCTTCAACCTATGCAGATGGGTGATACCATTAAGCACACCATTACCCATCACATTACAACAAAAGGTCCCCCTGTGTTTGCAAAACCCAGACGTCTTGCCCCGGACAAACTGAAAGCTGCCAAATCGGAATTCCAGCTTATGCTGGATCTTGGGATAATAAGACCTTCCAAAAGCAGTTGGTCCTCTCCCCTACACCTGGTCCAGAAGAAGTCAGGAGACTGGAGACCATGTGGGGATTACCGGTTTTTGAATTCGACAACCATCCCGGACCGATATCCGGTACCAAATGTCCAAGACTTTACTTCTCTTCTCCACGGCAGATCTATCTTCAGTAAAATCGATCTCGTTAAGGCTTTCCACCACATTCCCGTAGAGCCTTCGGATATTCCCAAGACTGCAGTTTGTACACCATTTGGGTTATTCGAATTTGTGAAGATGCCGTTCGGGCTACGGAATGCTGCGCAAACCTTTCAGAGGTTTATAGATGAGGTCACCAGAGGCTTAGACTTTGTTTATGCCTACATCGATGATTTGCTTGTGGCCAGCTCAACGGAAGAGGAACATAAGGAACATCTTTCACTCCTTTTTCAACGCTTAGAACAATACGGTGTTACTATTAATGCATCTAAGTGTGTGTTTGCACAGCCAACCTTGGAATTTCTTGGTCACACGATTTCGCAGCACGGAATTACCCCCCTTCAGGACACGTGTGAAGTGATAAAAAATTACCCTATGCCAAATAATCAGCGTGAGTTACGGCGGTTTCTTGGTTTGGTAAATTATTACCACAAGTTCATTAACAACTGTGCTAGTGTTCTTGCTCCTCTACACGCTATGATCACACACAAACGCAAGGTAACGAAATTGTTATGGTGTAGCGATAGTTTACAGGCGTTCGACAATGCCAAAAATGCTATCAATAGTGCATTGTCTCTGTCATTTCCTATCAGTGATGCCCCCCTAACTCTGACGGTCGATGCATCAGATGTTGCGATCGGTGGAGTGTTGGAACAAACCATTACCGGTCAACAAGCACCCATCGCGTTTTACTCGAAAAAGCTGCAGCCAGCCCAAACGCGTTATAGTGCTTTCGGACGTGAACTTCTTGCTATTTACTTAAACGTGAAGCATTTTCAACATTTCCTTGAAGGCCGAGAGTTTTGTGTTTTTACCGACCACAAACCTTTGGTCACTGTCTTCAATAAAAACAGCTGTAACCACTCTCCCAGAGTCATCAGGCAACTCGATTATATATCGCAATTTACCACAGATATCCGCCACATCAAAGGTGTCTTGAACACTCCAGCGGATGCACTTTCCAGAATAGAGATTACTTCTGTTACCCTCAGCTCTACACTGTGGAATGCTATTGCACAGGATCAAGATAAGGATACGGAACTACAAGACCTGCTCAGAGAAGACTCCACTCACTCACTTTCCCTCAAGAAAATGAGTATGCCAGGATTGTCTGTGCCCCTCTATTGCGACGTATCAACAGCTGCTATTCGCCCTTATGTCCCTCCATGTCACAGAAAAGCAGTCTTCACGGATCTTCATAAGCCCTCCCATCCTGGTATCCGTGCTTCGCAACACCTGGTTACCTCTCGCTTTGTTTGGCCCTCGATGCGGAAGGATGTCAAACATTGGACCAAAACGTGCCTTGCCTGCCAGCGTGCCAAAGTCCAAAGGCACACCAGGTCCCCCTTTGACGCATTTCCGCCCCCATCCCAGCGATTTGAAATAATTCATGTAGACATTGTTGGCCCTCTTCCAGTGATTCACGGCCAACGTTATCTGCTCACCTGTCTCGACCGCTTTTCCAGATGGCCTGAAGCCATCCCACTTCCTGATATCCAAGCGGACACTGTTGCAAGAGCCTTTCTTCATGGATGGGTATCAAGATTTGGATTGCCGACAAAAGTCATCACTGACCAAGGTCGCCAATTTGAGTCTTCGCTTTGGAAGAAGTTTACCAGCTTGTTGGGTACAGTACATGCGCATACCTGTGCGTATCATCCGCAAGCTAACGGCCTCGTCGAACGCTTCCATCGCCAGCTGAAGTCATCCCTTATGTGTCACGAAGACTCCCATTGGATGGATAAGCTTCCACTCGTTTGCTTGGTATTCGCTCTGCATTTAAGAGTGATCTGAAGACTACAGCGGCTGAACTAGTCTATGGAACAACACTGCGGCTACCAGGTGGCTACTTCACTGCAGGGGATAAGTCATGCGATCCTACGGAATTCGCTCAAACACTTTCCTCTCACATGCAGTCCCTTCAGCCTGTTCCCCCTCGATTGACTAGCCAACAGAACATCTTTGTTTCCCCAGCCCTCCAATCTTGCACCCACGTTTTCGTTCGTGTACCTGTCCCAAAACGGCCTCTCCAATGTCCATATGACGGACCCTATGAAGTTCTCCGACGTACGCGCAAATCATTCCTCATCCAGCGCGGTTCCAAGGTCGACAAGGTTTCTATCGATCGTCTTAAGCCTGCGTTTTTGGAATCAACCTTAAGCGAGGTACATGTAGCTACCAAAAAGGTTCAGCGGAAATCAGTGTCGTTCGGAACTCTTTGAACTTCCTCTCTGGTGGGGGAGTGTGTAGTGAATACTCTTATTTTAGTTTCAAGTTAAATGTTAATTTTACCGTCTTGAATTTCGGAATAGTATAAATTCATTTTAAATTAGTTACCCCATTATAATTCAATTGTGAACCACATTAATACTAATTTTATGTATACTATATTATTTTATTGTATGTAAACATAATTAATTATATATCACAATTGTCAGTTAATTATTTATATTCAAATATTTATTTTAATCTAATACCATGTCCATTTTACAAATAAATAATAGAAAACCAATGGTTATATTTTCCACCTTTGGTACTGTCGCAGTTTCGCCTAACGGACTCAATACGGCTAGTGAGATAATCACTGGTTGGCACTTAACTAGCGGCAGTGCTTATGGCTACATCATCCAGGTTAACCTATACCGGATAGATGCGCTACGGTCCCAAGCCGTAGCTTGCCTAGGCCAACGACGACGACGTAAACCAACAAGTGGAAGAAAGATCGTGATAAAAGAGAGAAGGCAGCAGAAACGGCAGAGAGGAAGAAATTATATCAGAGTTACATTAAATAAAGAGTAGGAGACGGGTCTGGTGGAGAAAGGAGAAAAGTGTGTCCTTCGGTATATGCGTAGTCACCTAACAAACTAGGAAGAGTAAGAGTAGAGCCTGAAGAGCAGAGGGAGAAAAACTGGAAACGGGCGGCGGCATAAGCAGGGTGAACTAAAAGTAAATGTGAGACAGAGAGAGGAATACCACAAGGGCAAAAGGGGACAAGATACCTCGTCATAAGATGACCATGCGTAAGGCGCGGGTGTGACCAATACGCAGTCGTGTCAGAGCAGTCTCAAAGCGTCGATCACGCTGACAGGAGGGAGACCACTGACGGATCGTGGGCTTCAAGGCCCTCAGAAAATTCCCGAACACATCCTCCCACTGGTGCTGCCACCGCCGAAGGAGTGCTTCTCGGAAAACCATCGTAAAATCCGACGCCGGAAGGTGTGTGTTAGGGTCGAAAGATAGGGAGGACGCCTCCCTCGCCGTAGCGTCCGCGCATTCGTTGCTCGGAACACCGATGTGGGAAGGTACCCGACAAAAGGTGACCAACTTGTGACGTGATGAAAGAAGGATAAGCCAGTCCTGGATCTGTTGCACCAACGGGTGCGGGGAGACAAGAGAGGACAGGGCCTCAAGAGCGCTGGGAGAGTTGGAGTAGATGGTGAAAGATGTAAATGAGAATTGAGAGAGGAATCGAAGGGTCAAGAGGATAGCTGAGAGTTCCGCCGTGAAAATGGAAACCGCTGGGGGAAGGGATAACGATTGGACTACCGACGGAAAGGCTGCCACACAACCCACTCCAAGTGGCGAGCGAGAGCCGTCGGTGAACACGGGAATAGAATCAGAATGGGAAGAGGAGTGGGATAGAAATAATTGATGGAGGGCAGAGGGGTGGAACTGAGACTTTTGGGCAGTAGAGAGGAAAGAGCAGATTCAGATGGAAGGAAGGGTCCACGGGGGGAAGGTAGAGGGAAGAACTCGCCCTTCCATCCCCAAAGAAGACAGGACGGGAGCCATCCGTAGACCTTACGGTCAAACCAGATGGGGCGACGATCAAAGCAGGCCGAAGAGGGATTGGTAAACTGGGTTAGAAGAAAAATGCTGGACGCGAAAGAGGTATTTAAAACCCTCAAAGGCAGGGTGGGCATCCAACGGGAGATGGCTACTTTCCGCATAAAGGTTGACAATGGGAGAGGATCGGAATGCGCCGGTGCTAATACGTACACCCAGGGAACGGATAGGGTCCAGCATGTGCAGGGCAGAGGCAGGGGTGGAGGAAAAAGCCTGACAGCCATAATCAAACTTACTTTGGACGAGAGTGTGGTAGAACCGCCACAGGGTATGGCGGTCAGCACCCCGTCGGTATGGGAAAGAAATTTGAGAAGGGTACAAGTCTGAAGGCACGAAGTCTTCAGAGACTTCAGGTGGGGAATCCAGGAGAGGGCGCAAGGGGGCGAACCCCAAGCTGGGTCTCTTGAAGGCAGACACACACTGGGTCAAAATTCTGAATAAGGAAGAGAAAATCCTCCCAATTAGGGAGAAGGCCTAGACCATTCCACTGAAGGATAGCAGCCATCAAGAGCGGAATACAGGGGGGGGGAGGGGCGAGGGATGTAATCGGATGAGACTTAAAAGTGTGACTAGAAGAGCGAGCAGACGAAACTTGGGGTGGGTTAAGGAAAGGGTGGTCGAAGAACGGATGAAAGGAGATGGAGAAAGTTTAGTTTTCGGGGGGGGGGGGGGGGAGGGGGTCAGAGAATGCGAGAACAGGGGTATGAAGCGGTGCGAAGTGAATCCAGTTTCTGGGGTGGAAGCCGCATAACCACCTTCAGGAATGGAGGAAGGAAGAGGACGGTTGCGAAGGGAGGTGGCCGAACTCAAAGAAGCCGGCAAAACAGGAGGGATCACTGAAGGCGGTAAGGGTGTGGGGCGGGAGGAAGAGAACTGGTGGCTTGCCCCAGTTCTCTTCCTCCCGCCCCCACACCGGAAACTTGGCAGAAGGGCCCAAACGCCAGGGACTGGCGATGGGTCGTTTAACAGAAGAGGGAGGAGGGACCAGAAGAGGGAGTGATTTTTTATATACATGCTGAAGTTTCAGCAATGGTTTCGGGAGGGTGGGTAAACGGACTAGGTGCTACTCTGGAGCAGATGAGGCAGTGGAACTGGAAGTTCTGGCGGGACCGGCGGGTGGAGAGGAGAACGAGGGGAATGAAGCCAATGAAAAGGTCGATATAGAGGACGGGATAGGGGAGCGGGTGGGTGAGGCCTGATCAGGCCTGGAGCAATAAGGTGAGGAAGAAGACGGTATGGGAGTGACCGAAGTTCGAAGCAAACGGGAGGTAGCAGGGCGGGAAGGACGCAGAGTTTGAGCGAAGGTAAGGCCTGGACGAACGAATCGGGATTTAACGCGGGCCCTCGCTTCCTGGAAGCTGACCTTGTCAGATTCCCGGACTGACAGGATCTCACGCTCAAATAAGTAGGTCAGACAGAAAGACGAAGCGGCGTGGTAATCTCCACAGTTGGCGCAACAGGGAGGATTGGAGCAGGAGGAAGCATGCGTCGGAGACGCGCAATTAACACAAATGCCAGGGAAACTTCGACACGCCTTACTAACGTGTCCGAACTTCTGGCAAGTAAAACACCGGCGTGGTCTGGGAATATAACGACGGACCGGAAATCGGAGATAACCGACCCTAATTTTTTCAGGTAACTGGGAACTAACAAAAGTCAGGATCAATAAGGGGGATGGAATCCTTGCCCCATGGACCATACGGGGGGGGGGAGGTAAATACATGTCATCTTCTGAGAGGAGAAACGAGTAAGAAGATCCCATTCTGAGTAGAGTATTCCAAAAGACGGGAGGCATGAACTACACCCGTACAGGTGTTAAAGGAAGAGGTAGTCCAGGGGAGCAGAAGCCAGGATCGAAAGGGACGAAACCTTCTGGTACTGAGCCCTGGAGGAGACTTCCACCACAAGAGAGCCATCGTTTTGGGGCCACATCTGTCGGGGATCGCCACAGCGGGAAGGAAAGCCATCATAAACCTCAAAAACATTCCGCTGCGAGGGGGAGAGGCAGAAGAAACAAGAACAAGAAACCGAGGGTAGTCAGGGTCAGAGCCGTCGGCCCCTACGAAGAGGTCAAGAGACTTGCGGGAAAAAGACGTACGAGCAGTCTTAGAACGAGGAGGACGCGAATTTTCTGCAGCCAGAGGGGAAACAACCCCTTCAAGATACGGTCTTCCAGTGGTAGAGGACTCGACGGCCGAGTGCTAGAAGAGGAGTTAATTTTATCCATAAAACTGAAGAGTAAAGAAAACGAACCCAGGCGACGCGATTAACTGCCTACCGGTGAGAAAGGGAGGGCCGAACGCAAACCGCAGGAGGCGGAGTACCTCATCCCCAGAGCACACACCGTCGGTTTAAAAACGGGGCCCCGTGATGCGAAAGTTTGCTTCCAACGGCGCAAAGACCCCAGCTCCCCTAATCCCACCAGCACGGACACTCAACCAGCCAACACGGTGACGCCCTAAGGGCGTCACCTCCGGAGAACATCTCTGGAGACCCGTACTGGGAGCCAAGGACCTTGGTGGCTCTTAGCCCGGTCGCCGCAATAGCCTGTCCGGCATGGGTGACCCTTCCGGGAGCTAAGCCCCTGCCGACGTAGCCCACTGGGTTAGAACACGGGAGCCCACCCACCACGACAAGGTGGCCACCTCCGGGGGACAGACTCCAAGAAAGGAATAATTTCGTCTCAGTGGCGGAATATCTTTAATTAAAAGATATTCGAGGAATGACTGTTCCTCTGAATATTTTCCTCTTAGCTGATCATAATTATTAAACTTGTTTAAGACAAAAAGTAGTATGTTATTCTGAAATCAATAAAATGGGTGTAAAGGATTCATTCAATTTGTGTGTGTGTGTGTGTGTGTGTGTGTGTGTGTGTGTGTGTGTGTGTGTGTATACACACACGAAGTATTTGTTTATAGCAAGTTTACAGTTCAAAAGAAATCTGTTAGATCACATTATCAAACTTCCACTTTATTCAATTCCGTTCCATTCCACTTGGTTGAAGAATACTGATACTGATATTTTTGAACGAGGGATAACCAGCTAACAACCAAACCAAACCAAACCAATAAACCCACCATTTTGATATTTGGACTAATTTATCTTCATACCTGCTCGAAAATGTATTTAATTTAAGTAATTTGTTTCAAGGTGGAATCGGCTGAATTTCTTCTTTTTAATAAATGTAACTATTTTGCGAAAAGGTATAGGAAGCTCTTCAAAAAAACATTTAAAACTTTCTGAATGAAAATTATAGATAGACTTAATATTTAAGAGTAAAATTTTGAAACAAGATTACGCAGTACTTTATTTTATAAAAGAGGTTTCAGGTTCAGTTTTAGTTGCAGTCAGCAAGTTCAATAAATTGTTATTTTCCTCTCATGAATTAACAACCCTTTCATGCCGGAATTTCTTGTAGGGTTAAGTTATGAATGAGTGTATTTTGAAACGTTACCAATTTGTACCAGTCGTCTATGAATGATTATTTTCATGAAATAAGTTACGCTTCAAGTTCTCAAATAACTTCTTTTATGAGCTAACTGGAGTGAGTGAGAGGTACGGTTAATCCAGTTATACTTGGTTATATAATAAAAAATAGTTACGAAACATAAATGATAAAAATATATTCGTTTCAATGGCATACGCTGTTGAAATCAAGGCTAACCTTAGTTTGCCAATTAGCTCAAGAATGATTCAACGATGTACGCAAATTCGAGTTTCGGCATGCAAAGAAAATTTAACGTAAATACGGACAAGTTCGCTTTAACTTTGCCTAATACCACTCTAAAGACGACGTAGATCTTGGGAGCAGAGTTAATTTTTCCGAAGGGAAAACCTTCTTTCAACAAATTATTGCAGAGTTCATTGTGGCGAATTAATGATACCCAACACTTCCATGAAATTATTCTCGTTGACGAGAGAACTGGACGAGCGTCCGCTCATACTTTGGGTTGGATGAGTGATTTTGGAGTACGAAAAATGACGAGGGTTGCAGGATTACATCAAGATCAATATTATGAGATCCCTGAAGAAGCGACTCTCATCAGTCAGAACCACGACACTGCCATATACAAAAAACAATATTTACGCATGACAGATGTTCAGCTCATGCGTTAATAGTAGTTCAGAATATTTCAACAGATTTTTTCAGGAACACCTTTAAATGAACGGCTCGACTGGCCAAGCGGAACATGCGACTCGAACCCACTCAAAAATCCCTGGAGCGCAATGGTTAATAAATGGTAAATGAGGAGGGGGAAAGGATAACTATTAATAACCTTTACCGACATGTTATTAAAATGTATGAGAATAAGTTTTTGTTTATGGTATAGTGGATATAGAAAGGTGGTTTTTTTTCAGAACGAACTTTTCTTAATAGTGAAAATATAATGCATAATTTACCCTTTGCCTTTGTTCCGTTGGACGAAGGACGTAAAACGAAACAACCGATCAATCCTTTGCCTAAAAGTTTAAACTTTAGTTTCGAACGTGAATAAATATTCACCGCTTCTATTTCGGAATAAGGGAAAGATGAAAACCATGTGACCTTTAATTTACCCGCCACATAAAATATTACTGATAATGACAAAGCAAAAGCAAAATAATCTCAATCGCAAATAAAATAAAGTAATATCAAATACTAAAATAATTATTGTAAAATACTAAAAAATACTAAAACATAAATGCAAACAAAATTAGAAGTGATAATACATATTTAAATATTCTCTCTCTCTCTCTCTCAATTAGATGAGCTAAACGTGATGAAGCAGCTAAAGTTGCCTCACTCTATAAAGTTAACCCTAAAGTTTTTTGCCCGTGTAAATAGCAGGAAGCCAATTAAAAGGTCCGTAGTTCCCCTACAAGAGAGAAATTATGCACTGAAATTTAGTGTTCCAACCGACTGGAAATTAACAAATGTAACACCAAAGTTTAAAAAGGGGGATAGCAAAATCCGTGTAATTACCGCCCAGTCAGTTTAACGTCATATGTTGGCAAGCTGTTGGAATCCATTATTACAGAACGTATCGTGCATTACGGTGTATCTCCTTCAAATTCTATCGATAAGTTATTTTAGATTAAGTTACGTTAGGTTACGTTAAGGTAGGTTAGGTTACGTTTGGTTAGATTAGGTTAAGTTAAGGTGTTAGTTTTTTAGGGTATCGATGCTTTGGTCTTGGCGACGAAATAGGTATAAGTCCCAAAACTACTTACTACCTACAAGATAAAATTTATTTAATTCGGACTAACATGGCTTCACACCTGGAAGATCATACCTATCACAGCTATGGGGCCACCAGGAGAAAATACGAGAAAGTGTCGAGGACAAAACACAGATATAATATATACTGATTTTGCTGAAGCCTTCGATAAACGTGATCACGGAATTATAGCACACAAACTTCAGAATACAGGAATTACTGGAAAGCTGGGACGATGAATACTTAATTTTGTGACAGAGAACACAAAGTGGTAGTAAATGAAATTAAATCTGGTCTCAGAAGTTGTGAGCTCTGCCCAACAAAGTACAGTATTAGCGTCCTTGCTGTTTATGCAGACGCTGATGCAGGTATTAATGACAGTATCGTATGGTGTTTCGTGGACGACACAAAGATATGCAAGGAAATATCAAACGAAGGTGACACAGAAAAATTACAAAATGACATTGAAATAATATTCAAGTGGGCAGAAGACGACAATATAAAGTTTAAAGAAGAAAAATTCCGACTTATAAAATATGATGATGACAAAGTGCTACAGAGTAAAGGGTACAAAACTCTGCAAGCCAAACAGGTAACACCAAACCCAAGTCAGAGATCTTGGAGTAATAATGTCGTCGGATACAAAATTCAGAGTGCACTATAACATTAAAATTACAACATTTGGAAAAATAATGCGAATTATCTGGAGAAACTTCCCACAGCAGAAAAGCAAACATCATGCTAAAATCATGGAAGAAACTAGTCCTACCAATAATTGAGTACTGAAAGCCCATACAGTAAACGAGACATTACAAATGTAAGCCATACAAAGGACTTTTAGATCTAAGACAGGGGAAACTATAGGTGATGACTACTGTTCTCGACTACAATTCCTGAAACTTCTTCTCTGGAAATAAAAGGTGAGCGGTACACGATAATATACGTATGAAAAACACTAGGGGGTTGTCCCCCTAACCTTAGAAATGAAAAAAAAACAGTGGAATGAGAGAAGAGGCAGATTTTGTATTGTCCCAGCTGTGGTGGGACAGGGGATCCCGAAAACAAGGATGGAAAATACCCTAGGAATATGAGACCCAAAATATTTTACGTAATGTACTGCCCCAAGAACTGAGGGACCTCCAGCACACCAACTTGAATAATTTCAAGAAACGGTTGGACAGGTTCTTGGGCAAAGTCCCTGACCAGCCATGCGTGGCTGGATACGAGGGCAGGAGGAGAGCGGAAACAAATTCCCTCCGCCACCAAATCCCGCAAAATGTCAAAATTTCTCTCATTAGAAACTAGCGGCGTGGGTAAATGAGAAAACTGATTTCGTCCAAAATCTTTGTTTGCAGTTGAGAAATATTGGAGAAACTAAAGAAATAATTTAAAAGTAAACAAAATAAAGGATAGAAAATTAAAATGCAAAAACTGGAAGTAAAAATTTCAACTCTATCGACAAGTCGATAGATAAATAGATAAACTACTGTCCGAATATCAAGAATTAGTGAATACCTTGACCATTTCATTTCTTGTTGACTCGGGACTGCCAATAAAATCGAAATGATGCAATGTAGCAGATTTCTCTTGAACTTCAAAACACACACTAAAGAAATGCTTCGTATCTAAGATGTAGGGAAAAATAAATGCATCTTTTACTCGAATATCAAGCAGTATTCTGCTAAAATTAACGAAACGAATAAAATAAAATCACGCAGGTCTCAAATCGGCCCAATACTTTTGTTAGTAAAATAAATAAATAAATAAAAATAAATAAATAAATAAAAATACACAATGCTGTGCAAAAAAAGATTAGGACACCTCATTTACTTTTGTACTTTTCGAATTTACTGTAATGTTAATTTAGGAACATTTCTTTAGATTAATCATTTTCAACAATATATCATTGAAAAGCCTCCAAAATTTCCTTCCCAATGATATATAGTTCAAAATAATTACTCTAAAGAAATGTTCCTAAATTAACATTATACTAAATCCGAAAAGTACAAAAGTAAATGAGGGTCCTTATCTTTTTTGCACAGTATTATATATCTATATCTATCTATATATATATATAAATAATGCAAACCCACAAGGAAAAAGAAAAATGATTCCAAGGCCTTTCGTGTATTCAGAAGTATATAATGCAAACCCACAAGGAAAAAAAAGATTATTCCAGAAGATATTGTTTTCCTTGTAGGTTTGCATCATTTATTCATTTCACAGGTTTAATTGTGAAATTCATCCCATATATATATATATATTATATCAGGTCATCCCATAAGTAATGTCGTTTTTTTGCATTGCTAAACTCGCGTCGTGTTTGCACATGTTTCTCTGTATATTTTGTGGAAAACTCGAATTTTTGTGTGTTTAGACATGTTACTTCTCACTCTAAGTGAAGTTTCATCGTGTTAATAATCTTCGTTTATTTCACCCTTACGGATAAGATGGAGGTGTCAGAGGAACACACCAGGCATATAATGCTTTATGAGTTTAGAAAAGGAAATAACGCGACTGTAGCCGCAAAAAATATTCAGGATATTTATGGGGGAGGAAGCTTTAAATGTAAGGAAATGTCAAAGATGGTTCCAGAAGTTTAGGTCTGGTGGCTATAACTTAACTGATGACGCGCGCTCGGGCCAACCTGTTGAGTTCAATGAGGACCTTCTGATAGCTACATTTTAAGAAAATCCTGCTGTAACTGTTGAAGAACTTGCCCAGCGACTAAATTCGACCGGTTCCACAGTTCATCGCCACCTGCAACGACTGGGAAAAGTGTCGAAACTTGGGAAGTGGGTTCCCCCATACGTTGTCACCAGACAACTGTAGAGATCGCGTGAACATTTGCTCTTCATTGCATTCTCGGCAACTTGAAGCACCGTTTCTGAATCGACTCATTACTGGGGATGAAAATTGGGTGCTTCATCACAATGTTAAGCGTCATCGGCAGTGTGTTAGTGCTGGGGAATCTGCTACACCACAGCCAAGAGGACATCTGCACCCCAGGAAGGTTTTGCTGTGCGTTTAGTGGGATATTCAAGGAGTGGTTTATTTTGAACTGTTGCAGCCCAATCAAACCATTACAGCCGAAGTCTACTGTCAGCAACTTCAAAGACGGAGCGTTGCATTGCAAACAAAACGTCCTTCTTTGGCCAATCGCAAGAGTGGTGTGTTTCAACAAGACAGCGCGCATCCTCATACTGCTCAAATCACCACTGCCAAAACTGAACAGCTTGGTTGGGAAAAAATTCCACATCTTCCGTATTCACCAGACCTTGCACCATCAGATTACCACCTATTCAGAAGTCTTCAAAACTACCCTGACGGGAAAGAACTTGAAAGTTTCGAGGCTATCAACATTGCCCTCTCCGAGTTTTTTGCTTCTAAACCGAAGGAATTTTATCAGTATGGAATTGAAATGCTTGTAGAGAGGTGGCAGAGAGTCATAGAAAGTGAAGGAAAATATAACATTGATTAAAATTTATTTTGACGCAGTTTTATTTTCTTTGGAAATAAAGGTAAAAAAAACGACATTACTTATGGGATGACCTGATATATATATATATATATATATGAATTTCACAATAAAAACACCTGACGAGGTGTAGCTCTGAATACACGAAAGGCCTTGGAATCGTTTTTCTTTTTCCTTGTGAGTTTGCAGCATATTATATATATATATATATATATATATATATATAATATAATATATATACACAAGGTATCAAGAAGTCCTGTTAAAAGGTTAATATTTTGTACTTTATGGGACATGGTCATTGAGAAAATTCTTCAGAAAATTTAAACGAGATTCCATTTGTAGAATATGTGTTGGTACTCCTGCAAAATGTGTCTAAACATTGTATGTTCGCTTCTACTATTTTCATTCATAAAAATTCATTATTACGATTTAGTCTGAGTTGGCACTCCATGTATTTTTCATAATATGTATCTACAAAAAGGTGTTTGAGGAACTGTATCGGCATCTGTACATATATTTGCTGCTATTATTTGTTAATATAATTAGTAGACAGCTATCTGAAACTTTATCGTATCAGGCTTTCTAAAGGGAAAAAAGGCTATAAAGTTTGTTTGTGAAAGGTGTTTATTTCAGTTTATCGCCGTTTCATTAACCCTCATTATTATTTTTCTTTGGCTAAATTTAAGTTATTTTAAAGCACTTTTTCTTTTTAAATAAATCTTCTTCTAAAATTAGGTCGGAAAGAGTGAGACAGAGAACGGCATAATTTGCGGATGTTTTGACATATTTCATCCCCTTTCCATTGGTTTTCTGACGATTTAATCAAGTCACAACATGGTGAAGAGCTTTTTATTAACGAGACGCTTTCATTAGGGTTGCCAACGCTCTGGTTTTCGTTGTATCCAGTTTCATTTTCAAAATGAAGCCGGAGACGGAACTTCCGGTTCATTTATATAAAATAAAAATGTAAAACTCCGTTTTTAATTCGATTTCATATATTCTTCAGTAAAGAGGTCATTCAAGAACCAAAACTGCAGTTAATAAACGTCCGCAAATAATCACTAAACACAACTCCTTAGGTAAATTAATAATGTTAATTCAAGAGGCCGTGTTCTAAATATTCGATTTTGTGAAATTTGAAAGTTGGCAACCCTAACTTCTACGCATTATCGTGAAATACACAGCAATATATCTGTGCAGCTTCTTGGGGTAGTAGCAACGAAACATGGGTTAGGGGAGTTTATCTTAAATCTCAGGAAATCTTTATTAGATTGACTTCTATAAATAAAATATGGCATTCGTACTAAATTTAAGGCCAGTTAAAAGTAGTTCAATTTTTAATATTTGTTCAACTCTGTAAAACTATATACTACTTATATTTTCATTATTGTAACAATGTAAATTACACACACACACACACACACACACACTTTATCCTATCAAATAATTCCTCCAACTTTAATGAACGTAAAATCATGCTAGAAACAAGTCTTATGAAGACCTACTTCATCTTTGTCATCTTCATCCAGTTCTTCTTCATTAGCTGAAGATTCTGCATCATCGTTCTGCGGCAATCTCGAACCTACAATCGATATCACCTGAAGGAGAAAGTTCATTAAAGCGTTTTGCGGTGAAGAACTAATGGAGTGGGAGGAAAGAGAGTCGTCTACTAATATATTCCCGATACTCGAGTCTCGTTTCAAAGCATAAAGGAAAATTTATTTGAGAAGCATTTTCTCCAGAGATTTCTACTAATCATGAAAGTAATACGTGCTCGTGTATTACCCTAAGCATCTCATATAGACGTATATAATATATAATACGTCTTAAATCAATATCCGCAGCAGGACTTACAATATAATTCTTAAGAAATAGAAGCAAAATAAAAGCGGGCAACATGTAGGCCTCAAAATAGTAAGTAACCACAACGAAGAGTACAAAAGCTACGATACTTCTGAAGGGAGAGTCCCACTCGAAGCAAGATCTGAAAAAAGATACAGCTGCTCAAAATACGGACTGAAGGAATAGAGGCGTACTAATGATTAACAGTTATAACAACAATAATTTCTGCTTGAAAATTAAGTGCAATTTTAAATAGAACGAGTTTTAAGGTAAAAAATTTCACTGGGTACAATTCTAAGACTGAATGCTGGAAGGATCAATTTCAAAAAATCCATTTTTTGAGATAAGGATAGGACTGAACTCGAAATCAGCTGCTCTTTCAGTGCTATAAGTGCTAATGTCATGAAATCATTAGGTGCACCGCAATGAGCCAATGTCCTAAGCGAAGATGATGCGGATGAAGATGAATAATAAAGAATGAATTTTCTTAAAGCCAGAACAGGCAGAATGATTTTGAAAAAGGCATCAAATGAGAGTGCATACGGGCGCAATTTACTGAAATAAAGGAATAAAGTTTGCTAATAAAGGTTGAATTTTGATTACAGAAAGAAATCTTCAATCGCGTTTTTCTCAAAATGCAAAATTTTGACATTGGCCCCTCTACCTTTCAGCCCAAGGATTGTAAGTAAAACTTATTTCAGTTTCGAGTTAAAGTGAAAAGCGCTTCAGGTTCTGATTTCAAGTAAAAAGTTTTAGGCCAGTTTAAATTAGTTTTTAGAAATTAGTTGGCGCCCGGTAGCTCAGTGGGTAGTGTGACAGACTCTGAGAGACGTGTCGCTGGTTCGATCCCGGCCGCTGGTATCGGGTGGAGTCGAGTTGGCAGCTTGCTCCGTTTCTGCTCTGGATTAGGTGACCCTTGGAGCGCACTCACCCCCACGTTGTGGAGAAATGAACTTCTTGGATTTTATAGGTTATTAATAAAAAGACTTTCGAACTTTGTTAACTATTCCATACAAAAAGCTAAACAAATTATAACAATAATCGATGGAATGTCTCCCACATTTTGATAAGTTTAGTCAGGGTTTGTCACGCCTACTTAAGTTTGTAATTGAAAAAACGGTTAAACCAGAACCGAACTAAATGAAATACTAACGGGTTTCATTAGTCTATCATCGCAAATTAAACTGGGAACGTGTTATTAAGTATAGGTGAGATTTCCTATGCCTTAGCATTTGATTCTCTCAAAAATATTTTGGGTGTAACAGGATGCTTTTTGTTCTAAGACACTACGAAGGTAGTGTTTATTAGTATTTTTTCTTTTGCATTTAAACCTATTCATAACGAAAGATGCTATTGGCTATTTTGCTATTTCTGCGCTTTAATCATTTGGATCTCTGCTACAGCGAGCTTTTCAAGTACTCTTGAAATACGCAAAGATCACGCGGTACGATAGAAAAAATCCATTTTATTGATTGATTGATTGATTATTTCCACGTTGCTCCAATACTGGTGCGTCATGCTGTAACGACCTTCACAATTTAGAGTTGGGTGAATAATCTCGCAGCATCCAATAAATGCATCAGACTTTTATGAAAAAAATACGGTGTCTCAGCAATAGCATATCGTGAAGTTTAGTAATCTATTTTATTAAACGTATTTATTGTGGTTTGAAATAGCTAAAGATAATGTATACTTACTTGATAAAAAGACCAAATTCATAAATATCCATAATAGAGGCTTTGACTCTGTTGACATTCCTGACAAATAGTTGTCGTTTGAATTTAGGTTCAATTTGCATGTATTTATCCTCTCTGGGCTCTATCGTTTGGATGGCTGCTTTTATCTGTTATAAAATAATGACAAATTTTAAGTTTCTAACTGGACTTATAAATTAAAAGTATAGCGTAGTATTCATATAGACACTACTGATACTCACTGGATTCCAGTAAGCAGAACATTCTATCAATATTTCTGGGTGATTTCCCTTAGCTCTTATTCTTAATTTTTTGTCTTTTAAAGCGTACCTATAATGGAAATTTAACTAATTACAAATGCAATTACGAAATTAAGAATAGTATTGGAATCAAGACGTTTTTTAACTCTAATTTGATTTATTTTTTAAGGATAAAATTCCAGCCAAATTAGTGTACAAAACCATGAATACATTTTTGTAAATCGCTGTGGTATAGTAGTAGTTTTTGAATGATTTACCCATCAAAGCGAAACCTTCACAAATTGTTTCAGTACATGACAGACACAGAGGGGGAAAAAAAAAGGCCTTATGCTGAAGAATCAGCATTCATTATCATTGTGATATTTTCTTAACCGTTATTTGTTCAACGAGGTGTTGGTACAAATTTATAAACAAGTTACAAAATACTACCGATCAATCTGCAGTTGATTTTGCTTCCACGTCACCAAGTATTGACAAAACTAAGCCCTTTTGATCAGTTTGTTATGGTAAATCTTATAAGTTACATCTGACCACTCTTTATCGAAACCTCTAAGGAGAGTGCTTCAAAACCTCGAACATTGCAGACTATAAAAAGGTTAATATTGACCAAATACATTCTTCAGTAATTTTATGATCGATTAACTTACATTGCCCGCTGCTTAGTTCTAATACATACAGGGTGTCCCATAAGTTCGGTCTCGTAGGAAAATTTTAAAATAGATTTTCCTACGAGACCGGATTTACGGGACACCCTGCGCAAATGTGATGACTGGGTTGTTTAATTTCCTTCGCAACATTTAAGGTTATATGACGGAAGGGACCACAGCCTTACGTGGGATCTGAACTACGGGTCGCTGTACATAATATTGACGCAATGATGATCTCCAATCCAACTACTTACTACCCGGATGGGATCTAATATATATACATATCCTTTTCTCATTCTATCATATTTAAAGTGCGCTCGATGCTTAAGCTCCAGACCGAAAATACCCATTTACCAACACCTAACTGCATTTTGTTTCAATAATTAAGCGCGAATTAAAATTAATTAATAGTTCAGTTAATCCTAAACACCTTTGTTGTGTACATGAATAAAGTGGCGTTGTACGAACCATTTTTTCTCTCCATTCTTTATCCTCAATAATGGAATGGCGATTTTACCCAAAAAATCAACTTTATGGTCTCTGTCTTCATCGTAGACCGTGATTTCTAGGACGCTGTGAATATCTTTGACGTCACTGAAAAACGGAGGGTAAAAGTGAGAAAGAAGATCTCATTGAAAACAAATATTAACGACTTATCAGTGATGTAGGACTCGAGACCGGGTCTAGAGACCTTTTTTTTTTCTTGTCTCGGTCTCGGCCATGGTGATCTCGACTACATCACTAATTTTTATTAAAAACTGAAGCGATTGACATCATTATTATACTTCCAGTAGGATTAGCATGATCGGTGAACTTTAGATTGAAATTGAATGATTTTCACGATTTTTCCTCAGTCAAAATCAGAGAAATACACCAATAAAACATTTCGAATTTTCAGTTTTAAATTATGAGTCAGAGAAAGTTAGTTTTTGCGTAATGTATTTGTATATTTTAACTTTAAAAATAAAATTATTCAAGAAGAGGGAGAGACTTCCGTGCGACTGTATTCCTGAAAATTAACAGAGTTTTCCAGTTCACACAACGAGATAAGTATTTCAGTACAAAACCTATACAGTAATACCTTGAACATCGTTGTTTTGAACATCGTCGTTTTGCGCTTTCGTCATTGCTATGCTTGCGACTAAGATTTACATCATTATCGTCTTGGTTTTGCTATTTCGTCGTCTTACGCCTGGCAGCATCACCCTTCCCCATTTTCATGTTTAATAGAAGGTTTAAATTGAACAGTAGACAAATGTTTTGCTTAAAAATAATTTCCAATTTCATTTCTTCGTTCGTATTATAAATTTTCGTGTTTAAATAAAAGGTTTGAATTAAACAGTTTCTTATTGACGTTTTTCCTGCGACTGAGCTGTTAAAACGAGTGTATTTGTACTGTATTTGTAATGCAAAAATCCTGATTTTGACAAAAAAAAATCTGAGAACGGAACCTCTTATTTCCCATAGGATTACATTCCTTGAACATCGTTGTTTTGAATATCGTCGCCTTTTCCAGGAACGCATTAGCGACGATGTTCGAGGTATTGCTGTACTGTATAACGAGTTTGAAAAACGTTGAAAATGCGATATTACTTCATAATGTTTATAATTGATATAAAATATGTTAAGAGAATTATTTTGCGTTTAAGATAATTAATGTAAAGTATTATTCATTATTATCTTATGAAAAACCTACGTAAGAATATAATTTTTTTTAATTTACTTACAAAGTAAAAATTTTGTTCCAAGATGGGGTTAAAGTTTTGTATTCTGTTTGAGTTTGAAGCCTGGAATTGACTAATTCCAGCACGCAGAAAGGATCACTTTTTCCAACTCCGAAATCAGCTGCTGCTAATCCTTGAGCTTTAAAAACTTTAACCGTAAGTAGTCCCACATCCCTCAGGTTATGAAAGGACCTCGTTAATTTCTGAAATAAATTAAAGTTGTTTTTTGTTTCTGCTCAATCTCCAGTTGATATTTTTTTTTTTTACTAAAAAACCAAACAAGAGGTCGACACGTTAAGAATATTAGAGTCCATACTGTTTCAAAAATAATAAGCATTATACGGCTAACACTTTACCCTCAGCCGCTATCGTGAGGTCAGGGAGGACCCCGATCAAGTTAATCTTACGAAAGACCAGGAAATAACAATAGTAGGTAAAGGTTAAAAAGAGTATTGAAAGACTTAATAAAATGTTATTTTATGATTAAGTCCACGGTATATTCACCCTTTTATGCGTAAAAAATTAATTTTCACTATAATGTTTGTAATGAAATAAGAAATACTGAAAATTGTGTCATGAATTTAGCAAAATTATTTAAAACTAAATATGAAATGGATAAATTAGTGAAAAAAAAAAATACATCTGAAGCTTCTTTTAATCTTTTTCGTAACGAAAAAGGTCACGTGACTACAAAACAAACACGACTGATTGCAAGATATGTACAGTGATCTCAAATTACAAATCACAAATTTCCTTTACATAAGTGTGTGTGTGTGTGTGTGTGTGTGTTTCTTTGATTCCTACTTACATATCTCTCCTTAATAGATCGAGTTTCGTTAGGATTCTCTTTGTACGTAATTAGGTCTGAAATGGAGGCTGAAGAAGTGGTCCCAGATATGGTCATAAGAAGAAATAACTTTCCATTATGACTAACAATTCCTAAATCTCCATCCCCCTCAAGGTCCACCCACACTTGGTGTGTGCTCTCCCTCTCGTACTCTCGTAGATCCAAAGTGCATCTTTTAGAGGGATAGAATGGTTTTGTGAACATAACATTACATTTGGAAAACACGAAGCCACTCGGCCTATCGAGGTTATCCGAGTCATGAGGTACATTTTATAATAAAATTGTGCAACGTATCAATGTCAAGTCAACTAATTAATATACAACTATTTACAGAGCTACCAAAGTAACCTACATAACTTAACCTAAGAATATACACTATTTACAATCTACAAACTCTTTCATTCACGAAAGCGTTCAAATTAAGCGTAGCATTTAGTTTTAATTGCTAATGAAAGATTTAATTACACTGGTCAACAACAATTTTGTCACAAGGGTTTTGATGGGTGTTCTAAGTGTACTTTTTCATGCTGAATCTAAATATGAAATCAGATTTTTTCTATCAGGCTTAGTTTACTTGTGACGCTATGTTCATTTTTTCCTCATTTAGCATGATCACCGGATAAAAAAATAATAACATTATATATAATTAAGTATATAACAATATTATAATATAAAACATCATAAAAATAATAAATATAATAATATATTATATTAATTAATATAACTATAATAAAATATATTAATATTAATATATATGTTGTATTAATTTTTCTGTAAAATTAGTACAATTTATTCCTTTGGGGAGAAAGTTCTGATAATGCTGGCAGGATAAATTTGGTCGGAGCAGCAGACTGTGCAGGTTGAAACATGTTTGTACCTGTTCAGACATGAGCCTAGTTTCTGTGTGTAGAGCAGCTCCAAGTCAGTCTGCTTGTAAATGTCACAGTGTTAACAGCTAGTGTCTGTTGCTTCTTGTTAATTTTACACCAGTGTTGTATTCATATAGATGTTTTGTAATGCCGCGGAACTGTCTGAATCATCCTAATTCCTTTTGTTATGTATGTGGTGATCTAACTTTAAAATCCCAGAAACGTAACTTTACACCATTAGTAAAAAAATGCTATGAACTTTATTTCGGATGTAAAGTAGGCGATCAGGACAAGAGTTGGGCCCTTCACATTTGTTGTGTGACATGTGTAAGACTACTTACAGGATGGCTAAACGGTTCACGTCACATGCCATTTGCTATTCCAATGATTTGGAGGGAACCCAAAGATCACACAACAGACTGCTATTTCTGCCTGGTAAATACAAAGGGGATCACTTCAAAAACAAAGAGCCTTATGAAATACCCAGATCTACCGTCTGCAATGAGACCAGTTCCCCACAGTGCTCAACTTCCAGTACCAAATCCTCCTGAACATGTAAGTTTAAGTGATGAGGAATCAAACGTAGCTGTAGCATATCACGAGGAAAAAGATGAAGACATTTCTGATCCAACATTCCAGGCTACCTGTTCCTCCAAATGAACCACATTTACTGTCACAAGGAGATCTAAATGACCTAGTTCGTGATTTGAAATTATCTAAGAAGCAGGCTGAACTTTTACGTTCAAGATTAAAGGGTTGGAATCTACTGCAACGTGACATTAAAGTTTGTTTTTTCCGCAGCCGCCATGATGAATTCAAAGAATGGTTCTCCCATGAAGATGGACTTGTGTTTTGTAAAGATGTTAATTCAGTCATGGGGGGCTCTTGGTCATGAACATAACGTGGATGAGTGGCGATTGTTCATTGACTCCTCAAAAGTCAGCTTGAAAGCAGTCCTCCTTCACAATGGAAATAAATTTCTTTCTGTACCTATTGCACATGCTGCAAACATGAAAGAGTCATACGACAACATGAAGTTGCTTTTAGAAAAGTTTCAGTATCAGAAATATAAGTGGAATATCTGTGGAGATCTGAAGGTCATTGCACTTTTGCTAGGGTTGCAGCTAGGTTACACCAAGTACTGTTGTTTTTTATGTGAGTGGGACAGTAGGGACAACCAAAACCACTACGTTAAGAAGGATTGGCCAAAACGCACCTCACTTGTTCCAGGCAAGAAAAATGTTGTGAATAGTTCACTTGTTGACCTGAGAAAGTGTACCTTCCTCCTTTGCATATCAAGCTTGGACTTACGAAAAACTTTTGTTAAAGCGATGATAAAGCGCAAACAGGATTCACATACTTGAGAAATAAGTTTCCCCGGATCAGTGATGCCAAGATTAAAGAAGGCATTTTTGTAGGCCCTCAGATCAGAGAATTGTTAAGAGATGAGAGATTTGAAGGAGAGTTGAATGAAGTTGAGAAAGCTGCGTGGCAGAGTTTCAAAAGTGTCTGCACAAATTTTTGGGAAATCACAAGGCCGAAAAACTATCCTGAATAGTAGATCTTCTTAAGTCTTACCAAGCAATGGGGTGCAATATGTCATTAAAGGTTCATTTCTTGGACTCTCACTTGGACTTTTTTCCGGAAAACCTGGGTGCGGTAAGCGACGAACATGGTGAGCGTTTTCATCAGGATATTTCTGCCATGGAAAACCGTTACCAAGGCAAATGGAGCCCCAGTATGCTGGCTGACTATTGCTGGACTCTTAAGAGAGACATGCCTGAGGCAAAGCACAGCAGAAAATCAAAACAAGCTTTTAAACTACAGGTATGTCTTTTTGATCATATTTTAATAAGTATGTAACTATATGGGTTTTTAAAAATTAAATTGCATGTCACACAAAACCAGACCTGATAGAGAAATTTTACAAACTTATTTGGATTCAGCACAGAAAATACTATAAGAATAAGGTATTTTCATTCTTGGGACACGAAAATATTTTTTTTTGTTGCCCAGTGATTCATACCTTTTCTTATAGTGAATATAATGAATTTTATATAGATGTATACACTGTGTGTGTGTGTGTGTGCGCACACACACACACACACACACACATATATATATATATATATATATACATATATATATATATATATATATATATATATATAGATAATATACACACACACACACACACACACATATATATATATTACTTATACATACTGCAAACCCACAAGGAAAAAGAAAAATGATTCGAAGGCCTTTCGTGTATTCAGAAGTACACCTCGTCAGGGAATGACGGGAGAAGGCGAGATGACAAAAATATATATAATACCACCGGACAAAAAAACAAAGATTAGCACATGATTAACAAGAGTTGTTGAAATACCTTTTGCCTCCAATCAGGATATTGTAAATTTTATACATTCCCGCACTGTTATTGAAATTATTTTTAAAATGGATAAATTTGCACATTCTAGAATATTCCTTTCAATTATATCTGTTTTTAACGAGCGCTTTAGAACTGTCCCACTTGTTACTATGATTACACCTATACATATAGTTAAACAATGCAGAATTATTTGCTGTTCTACACGTATATTTATGTGGTTTTACCCTAATATCTAAACGTTTTACCCGTTTGGCCTATACATACTGAGTCACATTGTGTACATCCGGATCGAATACACACAACCAACCACATTATCCGGGCTATTCTTCACTAAGCGTGATTTAACAGTATTATTATACTTAAAGACTACATTGATACCAATTGTTTTAAGTAAAGTCGGAAGATATTGAAAATTTACATAAGGTAGGATAAGGATATTTTTACGCTCAAATTCCTTTACAGTTACACTATTATAATACCTATTCTTGGCTTTCTTAAGACAGTTATCTAAAAATGAAATAGGATAACATAATTTAGTACCAATATTCATGATATTGCATAACTTAGAATCTAAAAATTCAGGACTGACAACTCTCAATGCTCTAAGAAACATAGCAGAGAAATAGAAGATTTAATCAAGGGCTGATGGTCAGAATAAAAATGCACAAGAGTTATTATTAGTAGGCTTACGATAAACTTCAAATTTGAACTGCTTAAAGCATCTCCGAATTTTTTAGATCCGCAAGCCTACTAACAACAACTTGTGTGCATTTTTATTCTGACCATCACCCCTCCATAAAATCTATTTTTTCTGCTATGTTTCTCAAGACCATTGAGAGTTGTCAGTCCCGAATTTTTAGATTCCAATTTATGCAATATCATGAATATTGGTACTAAATTATGTTATCCTATTTCATTTCTTGACAACTGTCTTTGGAAAGCTAAGAATTGGTATTATAATAGTGTAACCGTAAATGAATATGAGCGTAAAAATATCATCAGCCTACCTTACCATGTAAATTTTAAATATCTTCCGACCTTACTTAAAACAAATGGTATCAACGTAGTCTTCAAGTATAATAATACTGTTAAATCTCTTCTAATAAAGAATAGCCCGGATAATGCGGTTAGCTGTGTGTATTCGATCCGGATGTACACAATGTAACTTGGTGTATATAGGTCAAACGGGAAAAACTTTAGATATCAGGGTAAAACAGCATAAATATACGTGTAGAACAGCAAATAATGCTGATGCATTGTTTAATCATATGTACAGATGTAATCATAATTTCAAGTGGGATAGTTCTAAAGCGCTCGTTAAAAACACGGATATAATTGAAAGGAATATTGTAGAATGTGCAGTCATCCATGTTAAAAATAATTTCAACAACAGTGCGGGAATGTATAAATTTAACAATATCTTATTAAAATGTCTTCTGCCTTTAATCAACGCTTGTTAACCATGTGCTAATCTCTTTTGTTTCTCTGTTCCGTTGTACATATGTATATACTTTCGTCATCTCGCCTTCTCCCTTCAGTCAATGACGAGGTGTACTGCTGAATCCACGAAAGGCCTTGGAACCATTTTTTCTTTTTCCTTTTGGGTTTGCATCTGGCATTATATATATATATATATATATATATATATATATATATATATATATACACACACACGAGGGTTCAAAAGGTAATTTTACAAGGTTAATTACCGGTGCACTATTCATAGTACAATATTTTGCTAGGCATGCGTGGCAACATCCAGAGTCACCACGAACCAAAAAGTTCAAGATTGTACCATCAGCTGATAAAGCGATGGCAATAAATGCCACTTCTTGTGAAACTTCACAGCGACTCCGCACGGTTATTAGAAGAAAACGTCCCGGGTTGCTTACTGCAGGTGTGGTGTTCTTGCATGACAATGTACGCCCTCACACTTCAAATCAAACACGCCAACTTTTGGAATCGTTCCACTGGGAAGTCATGGATCATCCCTCCATAGTCCTGACCTTGCACCAAACGACTTCCACTCGTTTCCAGCCTTAAACATCATCTCGGAAGTAAACAATTTCAAAACGATCTTGATGCAGAAGCGGCCGAACGAAACTAGTTAAAAACTAAGGACACTACATTTTACTCGACCGGCATCGGAAAGCTTGTCCCACGCTACGACAAATGTTTGAATCTGTTTGGTGATTATGTAGAAAAGTAAGTTGTTGTTGTTGTTGTTGTTGTTGTTGAAATACTTGTAATAATTACTTGCGTTGTAATAAAAGTTTCTTCAAAACACCTTGTAAACTTGCTTTTTGAACAACCCTCGTATATATACTGTATATATTAAACCATTGAATGTTTCCAATACTATTATGTTCATATCATAATAGAATTCCTCGGCATAAAAATGTGACATATCCGATGTCAGACATCAAAGATATAAATTTAATAATAAACTTGATGGCATGCTGTATTTTTTCCCTTCCTCTTCGATATTAAAACGTGCATTTCAAAAGCCGTAGAGTTTTTAATCTAACTTCTAGCCTGTCCTATTTTTTTTTATAAATATTTTGTATGTAAAATAGTAAACAGGGGAAATACTTTATATTTTAAAAATATATCCGAGTTTGAAACTCTTGTGACGTAATATTTTTCAAATTAATGAACTGAAAGTCTGAAATCAGGAGTTAACTTTGGTGTTTCCTTTGAAGTTATATATTCAATAGTCTTATTAAAATGTTATAAAGAAACTCTTGTTATATTATAGACAAATTTTATTTGGATTGTATTAATTTTTCTCAGCTTAGAGTATGTTATTGGTTAAGCTAGGTTACATTTAGTTCAGTTATAAAACTATTTATAATTCACAGTATATACACAATAATTTAGTTTTTCATGTAGCCTACACTAAATATACTTCTTAACTCTTGTTGTTGTTGTTTTTTTTAAGTACACGTCAATTTTTGCACATATAAATACACACACAATTGTAGGACAACTTCCTGTATATTTACACGTACAGTCCCCTGCAATAGTTCCGCTCCACCCTCTCCGAGATGTGGTGGCAACACAGTTCCTCTTTCTCCCCCCCCCTCACCTCTCGTTATCCTCCCTACTCCTCCTTTCCCTACGCCAAAAACGACAACATTACGAGATCAAACCGTCTACATGAAATCGCACAATAACTGAAATTAATCATCATAATGTAGAGGAATACAACACTCACTCGTAAGTGTTAATATCGAATCGCGATATGAAAAAAGTATTGCATCACGAATGATCCCAAAATTCGAAGGACACTGTAATTCGGCGTGTCAGATAATCAGATTACGATTCGAATAGCACCTAATTTTAAACTGTGATTTGAACCCAGCGACGAAATATATTAAATAAAATATATATATTATATATAAGAATATATGCAAAAATGAATGTTAGAATTATTCAAAGTCCAAACTCGCGTGATACACTAACTGTATATAAAATGCAAGTTTGGTAAAAAATTGTATTTTCTTTCTATTTTATATTTGCTACGTAATTGATAAATTTTCTTTTTAAATTACCTAATCATTTTTTAGATTAAGCTTAATCATGTAATCGTGTTAAATTCTGCAATATTAATTTTTTTATACATTCTCTCTTAGTAGTAAAAGTTGAAGTCATAACTTGCCAAAACTCTAAATTAACACTTAATTTTAAATTTTAAGCATTTAATTTTGGCTTATATGCATGTTTAATTTTAATCCATACTAAAATCATATTTCAACTTCCATTTTTAGTTAACTCGGCAAATCATGACAACATCAGATCTGTCAATATACTGCTGTAAAGAAAAATGTGACCATCTTCAAATATCTTACTTATCTGCCAGTAATGTTGTTACAGCCAAAATTTACCTTTATCTTCAAATATTTTGCCCCAAAAAAAAAAAAATCACCCCATTGAGAAAAAAAAAACCCAGGTCAACATTAAATAATAATGATGTCACCAAATTATTAGTATATAAACTTGTAATTTTTCAAATTAACATTCTGATTTTTCTGATCTAACCTAGAGACTAATATTTTAGAAGCAGTAAAATTCAGTCAGAGGATATCTCTGCCTTCTCCTTTGAGCCCTGTTTTCTCCAGAGAACTTCGTTTTAAAATAGAATAAATAATTTCCCGATACGCTACAAGAAGAATCGGGGAACCGTCAGATAATTTAGCAAGTTTTCAGACTCCACTACAAAAAGAAATAGGAGTGTAGTATAAAAGAAACTACTGCGATTCCCTACACAGTACCAGCTACCCCAGAGTGAGAAAATCCGTTGTTGCCACCTAACCAGAACCCCCGTCAACTTCGAACCACCCGAGGCCATAGACGGAGGGTTAACATATACAGGGTGGCGCAAAAGTCGCACATCATAGGAATTTTAATGTATGGAATATCAGGTACAACAAATCGATGAATCGGCACAGAATTTAAATGCTGTACCGATTCATCGATTTTTTGTTAATTTCGTAGTCATCCCCTACCTAAAAGAAAAAATAATATAATCAACACTGAAAATTCCTATGATGCATGACTTTTGAGCCACCCTGTATAATACAGGATAACTGCCCTGTTCATACTGTCAGGATCATCAGACGGTGGTTTCAGGAACAACGAGATGTCGAACTGCTGAACTGGCCCACCAAAGGGTGACCTAAACCCCACTGAAAATGTGTGGGCAAATGTGGTTAACGCTTGGGAGCCTGGGCAGGAGCGGACATCTCGGCACCAGCTGGAACACACCATGGCAGGGTGGGAATTATTTCGCACGAACCCACAAATCACCTACAATCACGCGACATCTGTTCCAAATAGGTTACGAGAGGTCATTAATAATAATGGAGGATGGACCAAGTACAGAGTAATTGTGCATAATAATGTCATGGTTGTGATGTAGTAAATATATACTTATTTACTCGAACACTTGTCAGTTCCTTATAATTTAAACATTATGTTTTGTATATTCTTAAGAAAATCCCTAAATTTACTTGATTCGTGTTTATTTTTGTAATAAAAAATTGAACTATGTTATCATTATCTCTCCATGGATACACCTTTTGCTGGATAATCATTTGTTGATGATGCATGGACTTCAAACAGAAATGTTATTGCCTGGAGGAAAAGTCGATACTACAACTTATCTTACACTTTAACTATAACATGACCACATCAAAATCCTATGATTGAAAGTCTTTAAAGTACCCAACATTTAAAAATAATGCATGAATAAAATACATATTCGTCCTAGCATTACCACCAAAACTAAGTGAACAATATATTTATTCTGTCATTGGTTTTCAAAAAAATGAAAGTATTACTATGACAACACCCGAGAGGAGGAGGAGGAGGGACTGGGGTTTAAGAGGGACTGTGTGGTCACCACATCTCGAAGAAGGTGGAGCGGAACTATTGCAGGGGACTGTACATTAACTTTTCATGTGCATTAATTACATAATAAACTTGCCTATGTATTTTTAAGTTATGTATTTATTTCATGTTCGAAGCGTATGAATTTCAACATCAAGATTCTCGCCTGGTCATTAATTATAGCTCCGTGATGTTAGGCGATACAAATACTTTGAAATTAGTTATAATTTTTTATGTACGTATAAAGTCAAACTGGAATTAAAGTAATATAATTGCATTTTTTGTCGTAAATTATATTTTTATAGTAAATAATTTGGTAAGAATATTTACTATGAATACGAACATGGCCTTACGGGAAGGCTTAAAAAAAAACATGGCTACCGTGTGCAACTGCCCGGATTTTAAAAGGCTGTTCTAATGTCACTTCCATGAAGTTCTCCACGAATAAAGCTCCTGACATTACACAATATTGAAAGCATGATAAACGCGAGTGATGAACATAACGTCTATTTTCAACAAATGAGAGAAATTTAAGGATGAAACTCGAAACAACATATCACGAGCGTAACTATGCGTACATTTTCACGAAAAAAATGCATTTTTGACAGTGAAAATAATTTTTCTTCTTCATTTGGAATCTGCTTTAAAGAATTGGATGTTTTTCTCTATTTCCCCGTTTAACAAAGGAATCAATCAATAATTTTAGGCACGTATTGTTTTAAAGGTGTTTCCTCTCACGAACATATTTCCCCAGATTTTCACAATTATCTGCCCGCGGATTAATCATGTTTTAACCATATTAACCATACAGGCCCGTCCGGCAGTGAATACAAATTTAAATCAGGCTAGAACTGAAAACGTCATCATCTTTCGATTTGAAAGTCTTTGGTACGCCTATTGAATAATTAACTTCTAATCAGTGGTGTATTGGAAGGTATACGCCGTATATTTAGTTATATTATTAATTTTAAGTGTATACATACATTAAAGTATCAAACGGTCAATCGCGACAAGCACCCGGATTCACGTTTCTATATTTAGTTGTTATTATTATACCGCATCCTGATAATTACAACACGCGGAAACCAATTATACATAACATTCAGTGTTGCAGAGAGAACTTCAAATATACCATGTTACTTTGAACTTCTTTTTTCCCCTTTTTTTTAGCGTATACCGAAACAAAAATTATGAATCCACCACTGATTCTAACTCAAATGTTTTGGTTTGGAACTATAATTACAGTATGTTAAGTACTAGAATTTACGAGACTTCATGAGGTTAAAGTTTAAAACAAAAACTTTGAATGTACTAAAACAAAAAATACGAAGAACGACTCGCGTAGTCACAAAAAAGTCCTCAATCCACAATTTCAACGAGAAAGCAAACGAGTCTTTGATCAGGACAGCTTTATGGAAAGGGAAAGATAACCTCAAAACATTCAACAGCAAAGCAACAGGTTTATAAAAATAAACGTGTGCCATATTTTTTTTTTCTGTCAGCTGCCTCGGACTGCTTTTCGATAAATTTTTATCGTTAACCATTGTTACCCCAGTAAAGTCTGGCTACTTCATTCTTTCTCCGATCTTACATGCCACCCTATTTGAGCTCTATTTCCTCTTATTGTTTTTTAAATGTACTTCACTTTTAAGATGGAAGGCGTCATTATATATATATATATATATATATATATATATATATATATATATATACATTCAACTGCAAAGAACACGCAGTATAAATAACGTAAAGAACGACGCTTGTATACAAGCGTCGTTCTTTACGTTATTTATACTGCGTGTTCTTTGCAGTTGAATGTATATAATGTTACGGCATGCGGGAGGTGCCCCCTTGGGGCATTGGTTTCTGCGAGTATGTAGAGGAATTACGGCATTTGGAAGAGTGAAGTCCATGGTGTAGTGGTTATCGCGTCTGACCGGCAATCGGAAGATCCCGGGTTCGATTCCCAGGTGGTACTTCATTTTTTCATTTGTTGTTTTCTCTTTCTCGTCTTGCGCGGAATATATATATATATAATATATCATGGTGTTTGAAAACTTTCTGTACAAATTGTAATGGGGGATAGGCAACACCAAGACAAATCCTTTCGTCTATAAGTGTATGTCCACTGACGTCACCATTCGGCGCGAGAGGGCGCCGCTGCAATTGGCTAAAAGGTGAAGTGGGCTAGACTCGCGCTTGCCGCGGGCATTCTTAAATCGGACGTAGTACGCGTAACATGGAGCGCTTCACGACTGCTGAGATGGCTGACATGCATATGGTGTATGGGGCTGCCAATGGAAACGGAAGAGCTGCTGTGAGGTTGTACCGACAGCGCTTCCCAAACAGACGTGTGCCAAACCACCAAACGTTTGCGCATTTGCATCGGCGACTGCGAGAAACTGGAACATTCCATGCAAACATGCATGACACTGGTCGGGAGAGAAACGTGCGCACTCCTGACATGGAAGAAGAAATCCTACGGCGATTTGAGGACAATCCAAGCGCAAGCACGCGAGGTGTTGCACGTATCCTCGGTGTGAACCACGACCTGGTCTGGAGAGAGTTGCACGAGCAGCAGTTACATCCGTTTCATCGTCAGAGAGTCCAGGCATTACAACCTCGGGATTACCCTCTTCGTGTGGAATTCGCACGCTGGTTTCTGCAGCAGACAGCGGTGCAGCCTAATTTTCCGGCTTATGTGCTGTTCTCAGATGAGGCCTGTTTCACACGTGAGGGTGTGTTTAACATGCACAATTCTCACGTGTGGGCGCACGCAAATCCACATGCTACACGGGTTTGTAATGCCTGGACACTCTGACGATGAAACGGATGTAACTGCTGCTCGTGCAACACTCTCCAGACCAGATCGTGGTTCACACCGAGGATACGTGCAACACCTCGCGTGCTTGCGCTTGGATTGTCCTCAAATCGCCGTAGGATTTCTTCTTCCATGTCAGGAGTGCGCACGTTTCTCTCCCGACCAGTGTCATGCATGTTTGCATGGAATGTTCCAGTTTCTCGCAGTCGCCGATGCAAATGCGCAAACGTTTGGTGGTTTGGCACACGTCTGTTTGGGAAGCGCTGTCGGTACAACCTCACAGCAGCTCTTCCGTTTCCATTGGCAGCCCCATACACCATATGCATGTCAGCCATCTCAGCAGTCGTGAAGCGCTCCATGTTACGCGTACTACGTCCATTTAAGAATGCCCGCGGCAAGCGCGAGTCTAGCCCACTTCACCTTTTAGCCAATTGCAGCGGGCCCTCTCGCGCCGAATGGTGACGTCAGCGGACATACACTTATAGACGAAAAGGGTTTGTCTTGGTGTTGCCTATCCCCCATTACAATTTGTACAGAAAGTTTTCAAACACCCTGTATATATATATAATATATATATATATATCTATATATAATATATATATATATATATATATATAAGCAAATTAGGTTCGTAACATTTGAGAAAATAATTATAGAGTTTTGGTACGAAAACGTAACTGGTTGTCTATTTTAGGAGGCCTACTTTGATGCACGATTGAAATACATGCCTTATTCATAATTACTGGAAATTCAAAAGACGCTTAAAATTAATCGCGTTTGTATACAAAAAGATAAGAAAAAAGTTGGTGATTTTCAAACTATTTTCTCCATTAAAATACTGAGTTAAATTGAAATTTTAACACAACCTATAACATTATTCGCATAATTTAAAATTTTTTATAGAGTAAATTTTTACTGACTTTCCGATGAAGTCATCCTTCGATTTTGGATCTTTGTCCCATACGGAAATTTCGAGTAGCTGACTTTGATCTTCGAAGAGATGGAAATCAAACTGTTCAAGCCACCGTGGATTTAGTGACCTCATTTCGACTTTGCTCTTGTTCTTCTCGTTGCCTAACCTGGAAAAAAAAATTATATTTTCAAAAATTTTATCGAAGTTTAACAGCGAGCTCTTGTTTTTGAATTTTAATTAGATTACAGAATTAATGAAAAAAAAAAAAGTTTTTTTCAGAAATAATTTTTATATAAATTTCAAAACTAACGCATATAGTTCAGTCCCTTGAACTGTGAAGCATATTGTTGGGGCCCTGGAAAAGAGGTAGGTAAAGATAAAAATCTATAAAAAAAAAAAAAAAAATTTAAATGTGACAAAAGTTAATAATGACTTGTAGACAGAAAATAACCTTTTCATCTGATCTCAGGATTCGAGGAAACATTTTAAAAATAGCCAAAAATCAATAGCAAATACCAAACACGCTTCAGATAAAATTTAACGACTTTTTCACAAAGTTTTATCTATCTGTTTGTCTACTTACCTATCCATCTATGTACCTATCAATCCTATATGCATTTATATCGGTCGTGCTAACGTAATTTTCTCGAGGGACATTTAATTAACTTTTTATGGGTAAGACAAGAGGTTCTCAATCTTACGTCGACGACTGTCAACTGGGGATACTTGGGACAGTGGGGGTAACTTGGGACAGTGGGGGTAACTTGGGACATATATATTGACCTTCTTGGTATTTATAGCTAGATACTTTATACTGCGCGTAAAACAATAAAAAATACCCCCAAATTCAACCCTGTTTAATATAAAAATGCTAGTGAAGCATCAAAGAACTAAGTGTCCCGAGTTACCCCCACTGTCCCAAGTATCCCCAGTTGACGGTACCACGTTTTTACTCCCATGTTTTTCTCAGTACCATCATTAAAGGAAGGCGTTACACTAGCACCACCGAACCGAAACCGGAGTGGTGGGAAAGAATGGTGTTCAACCTTGAATTTTCAGCCGTATCTTATTCTAATAATATTTATCGAGATTTATACGAATCAAAATCTTCGCCTTTCACGTTATCATCAAATAAGTTGAAATTTATCTAGCCGGCGAATTGGATAACATGCAAACCCGCAGACGGAAAAGTTGCCGGTTATTCAACTGCAACTAATACTACTTTTAAGACCTTTTTTATGAATAATTATCAATCAGCAAGCTGCGTACTTATTATAACCCTCTTGCGTACCACCTAAAAGAGTTCCGTGCACCATCGGTGGTACGTGTCCCACAAGTTGAGAATCGCTGGGTTAGATTACCTTCTCAGAGTATAGGTCCAAGATGACTACGAAGAAAACTTTAAAACAGTTTGTAATAGAAGCACTAAAAAATTGTATAAAAAAGAGCAATTTCTATACATAGCAGCGCTCATGAATTGAGTCTCCGTTGGACCATAAATAACCTATCTTGACAAGGTCATTACAAAATCGTACCCCATATGAGAGAGAGAGAGAGAGAGAGAGAGAGAGAGAGAGAGAGTGTGTGTGTGTTACAAAGGAAAAGTAGTACCTCAAAAGGCCTTGCGCCCATACCGAGGAGGTACCAATGACAACGGGTGCCACGGAAAATTTTCTACACACTCAAATAGTGTGCAAGATTTGGTCTAACCTTTTCTTGAAATGATCCACAGAGGAACTGTTCACAACTTCTGAAGGTAAACTGTTCCATGTGTCACAGATCTTATACGTAAATTCCCACACACATAGTCCTAAACCGTTTCAAATCCAACTTACAACCATTGTTGCGAGTTGGGTATCATTTAAACTAAACATACTTCTAAAATCGACATCGTTGAACCCGCGTAAGAGCTTGAAAACCTCGATCAGTTGACCGCGCAGCCTCCGAGTTTCCAGCGAAAACAAGTCCAGGGCGCGGAAGCCTCGATTGTAGCCCATATGCCTAACGGAAGGGATTAACTTTGTGGCCCTCGCCTGCAATCGCTCGAGCCTCTCAATATCTTTCCTGAGGGTGGGCGACCAGAACTGCACAGCATACTCCAGGTGCGGCCGAACCAGGGAATTTAACAGAGAGAGCACAATCTCCTTGTTTCGAAACTGAAATTGTCTCCTGATATAACCCAACAGCTTCTGGGCTTTCTTTTCCACCTCTACGCAGTTTGTAAACTTAAGGTCGCTGCTAATTAGCACACCCAAGTCCTTTTCCAAATCAGTCGCCTCCATATTACTCCCCAACATCGAGTAGTCCGACTTGGGATTGGCGTAGCCAATGTGCATCACCTTGCATTTACCCAAGTTAAACGGCATTTGCCACTTTTTGGACCACTCACCTATCCTACCTAGGTCCGCACGCAGTTGCTCGATCGCCTCGGGCGTCCCAACATTGGCCCCAAGCTTGGTGTCATCAGCGAATTTGGCGATCCGACTGACGATGCCACCGTCGATATCAATTATGTAAATGATAAACAAGTGGCCCCAAAACGGAACCCTGAGGAACCCCACTAGTGACCGAGGCCCAACCCGAACTAACCCCTTTAATTACAACCCCCTGCCGCCTATTCTTCAGCCAGTTTTCAATCCACCTACCCACTTCCCCACCGATACCCAGCGCGCAGACTTTCGCCATTAGCCGGCGGTGAGGTACCTTATCAAAGGCTTTCTGAAAGTCGAGATAAAGTATATCAATCGCCCTACTCTTATCATACTCACCCAACATGATGTAGAAAAACTCGACAAGTTGGTGAGACACGACCTGTGCCGTCTAAACCCATGTTGGGAGTCCCCAAGCAGCTTGTAGGAATCCAAATGGTCAACGATCCTATCCGCTATTATCCCTCTAATAATTTACCTACAACCGAAGTGAGACTAATGGGACGATAGTTCCCTGGACTTTCGTGATCCCCTTTCTTAAAGATAGGGGTCACGTTGGCTTCCCTCCAGTCACCAGGCACCTGGCCCGTCTCCAACGATTTGTTGAAGACTGTAGCCAGGTGGGGAACTATTTGGTCGCGCACTTCCCGCAACACTCTGGGGAGGAACTGCTCTGGCAGAGGAGCCTTAAACGCGCTCAGTTTGTCTATTCTGTCGGCAACGACTGTCGCGGCACACCGAACACTATCCAGGCCAGCACCTTCGTGCCTGACGCGGGTGTCCTCCCTAGTGAACACTTCCGTAAAGTACTCATTGAGCACACTAGCGATGTCCGCGTCGGAGGTCCGCAGCGCGCCGCTGGGGTTCTAATGCTTCTAATGGGCTTTCTGCTATTAACATAACTGAAGGACTCCTTAAGGTTCCCCTTGCAGAAGCTTGCCACCCGGAGTTCTTCGTTACGTTTGGCTAGCCTAAACTTCGCCTTCACTTCCCTGCACAGGTGGACATACACTCAGTGTTCTTATGGGAATGATTGGCCTTCGCCCTCCTATACGCAGCTTTCAATTCACAACATGTTCAATTCACAACATTGTTCCGTCAAGTCCATTTGATTTCTGACCAGAGAATCTCCAATTAAAAAGGTTTCCTCTTCGTTAACAAGCAAGTCAAACCTTTTTTTTTTAATGGTAATTAGCTTCAGAATCCTTGTACGAGCATTTCAGTTTTTAGGGTCTTATTTTTAACTATTTTGAATTCTTGTCCTACTTTTCGGAATACTCGCTGTGATTTCCAAACGGGTCATGCTTTGTTCTAAACATTCAACCTTAGAGTTTATATCCGATGTTGGGTTTTCACACTAGCCTTGTCCACCGTTTTGAATTTCTAGTACCACAACCCGAGTCCAAAGATTTTTTACAAATTCCTTTAGCTCTTTAACTTCCTTTTCATGAACAAACATACACTCAAAGTTGTAATGTCGCTGAAATTACCTTCAGGAAAGTCGACACATCAATGTTGAACTTTACAGTTAATGCATTCGGCTTTCAGTTTATCTGACCCAGTCATATTTTGTCTATTTTCAATGCGATTTACAATACTTAAGTGAAAAGAAATGCAAAAGCAATATATTTTTGAGAGGGTGATCGTTTTCTCACGCTGTCTGGCCTAAGTGCCTCGTAAGGGATTAACCACGTTGTACTTTAACTTTGATAAAATAAATATGTACACTAAATTAAAACAATGCATTAATGTTACGTAATGTTAATTTACAATCAACATACCCGAGGGTTCTTGTAGACTTTGAGATGACATACGAAGACTGAACTTGCTTGTGTGTGTGGATTTCGTACGGGTCAGCCGAACGCAATGTACGATTAGCAATCCCCCCCCCCATTACAATTACCCTGCAAATCGTTTAAACATGTGGATGCAACGCCATCATAGATTTGATCCCACCCACTTAAAATAACATACGTCATCGTAACTGCAAAGGTCAAAATCACAGCTAGCAAAATTATAAAAATTTCCATTGCGCATGAATGGGAGACAGCGCACACTCAACTTCAGAACGGAACTGAAATGGCTGGTCGCACCGAAGCGGAGTCCGATGTCTGGCTGAATTTCACGTGATCGAAATTTCGAAACTTCGAGATTTTTCGACTGATCGTAGTTTCAAAATTTCGTGACCGCACTGTACTTGATTTTTGCCAAACATACCGTTGCGAGTTGTTCCTGACTAATTCAATTTTGGTCTGTCTCGTCCAGAGAACTTTCTTCCAGAATGTAAATCCATCAATTTGCTGATCCTTGGCGTACTTTAAACGAGCTTCTTTGCGCGCTTTTCGTAGCAGAGGTTTTCTTCGTGCAACTTTCCATGCAGACCATGTTTTTAATGTACGACGGACAGTAGAGGAATGGACAGCGAACTTAGATAGTCTTGAGGTTTGTCAAATATCACGTGCCGTCACTCGTGGATTCGCAGCAGACATTCTTTCAATCCGTTTAGCCGTACGTTTTGAAATCTCGCGAGGTCATCCACACCTTGGTAAGAATTTTGATTGTTCCAAAGCCTTTCCTTTCCTTTATAACCGCAGCAGCCGTCGTAAATGGAATTCAAGTTGTTCTCCTACCTTCCTATAACTCTTTCCAGACTCGTGCGCGGCAATAACATCTCTAAGATCTGGAGACAGCTCTTTACCCCGACGACCCATTGCTGACTAATGGATTGTACAGTCATCCGTCTTCCACAGATTCGCAGATAAAATTCTGAAATTCAGAATTGCCAATTCTCAAATTAATAAATGGCCAACTACTGATAAAATTTTTAAATTCTTCAAGCCTAAAGTGGGACGCACAAAGTATTAAATAATTTTGTAAAGTAATGTACGAAATTTTTTTAATTTTAACTTTTTTATTTTGCTCAAATTCTTTGTTTTACTTTATATGTTTTGGAGTTAAACTAATTTTTTTATTTGTTAAACTTTCCCAAAGGAGCGGTAAATTTTTCCTAACTATCCCATACATGATGCAAAAGATAAGGATGAACATAAATGAAATATTTCTCTGTCCGGATACTTATGAGCGCCACTGTATATTCAGAGAGAATTTAATTGTATTTGAGAATACGAAGGTGGACCATTTAAAATAAATATTCAGGTCTGAGAGAATTTTAATGATTCCCACAATATGGAATTCCTGAAATAAACCTTTAAATATGGGACATAATCGATATATATATATATATATATATATATATATATATATATCACACCCCGCAAGGGGGTTCTAAGCTCGTGCTCTTGAGTGCTCTTTTTGCTCGTTTGTGCGTGCTTGTTCCTGGAGGTTTCACGTGCGCCCTCCCGGCCCTAGCACCCAAGAATGATGGGGCTCGACCCTGCAGTTCTTGTCATCCTTGGTTTTTTTCCACTTCGACTGTCCCCTCCACCCTTTCTTTTTCCTCTGTCTTTCCTCTCACTTTTTCTTTGTTTTTTCCGCCGAGATATGCCCTTTTAAATAGAGGCGACTCGGTTCTTCCCGAACTTAATATAATATATATATATATATATATATATATATATTATATAATGTTACACACGGCGTATTGCCAAGGGGGTCAGGGAGTACTCTCGGGAATCTATTCCTCACGAGGTCATAAAAGATTCTTTAGCAATTCCAGTTCCATTAAGACAATCCTATCTGAAGATAAGGAGTGAAAAAGACACTTAAAGCAACGATGATGGAAGCATGAGACCAGGGGGTACGCTCTAATGAAGAAGCGCCAACAACAGTGCCCAATGCCGCTGGCCTCTGTCTAGACACCGGATGACCCTTCGGGGCTCAACCTTGGAATCATAGCCCGCTCCTACTCCTCATGAGAACTTTCCCATACCTATGACGCACCCTTTGACATCCGGTCCTCCAATATATAAGGAGGAACCCGAAGCTTGAGAGAGATATTTAGGTAGAGCGGGGTCTCAGACGAATCTCCGGGCTGAGGGATCGGGAAATCCAGTCCGTTAAGTGGAATTTTGTATCGGTTTTGAGGTCGTGTATAAGGAAACGGAGTTTGACTGTAGGAAAGGCAGTAAACTTGGGTAACAATTGACTTATGCATTCAATATTTTTAGAACTAGAAATTAAAAACTATTATTAGATTCTTTAAACCTTACTTCATTCATTAACATTGTGTGAAGAATAATTTAATTGCTTAAATTTATTAAAAGAATAACTGCCGATGCGTTTCTTTGACAAGTGAAACCTTTAAACGAAAAACTCTGCGTGCTCTGCGATTGCGGTAGGACCATACATTGAGACGGTGCGCCGTTCCTGGAGTACCATATTATACCCTCTTGGAGAATTCATTGAACCAAGGAAGTATTACACACACACAAGTTTATATATATATATATATGTGTGTGTGTGTAAGACTGAGCTGCTGGTGGGGTGTGGTTCGGATTCCACGTTAAACTGTAGGTCTAAGGTAGAGTGAAAAGCTTGACCTTCGTCAGAATGAACAATTCGGGCGGAAGCTAGCTAACTAACTATATATATATATATATATATATATCGGCTGATTATAAATAATCTTCCCGATTTTAAACATTTATTATGGAAAAACTAACGAAGCTACAGCGAAAAGATATACAAATAAAGAACAACTCAAAAAGTTTTATTTACAAATTATTGAAGTTCAATACCAGCTGCTTTTGTGTCTCCTTTTGAGGTTTACAACATTCCTGAATGAGGAATTGCCTGATCGTTGGATCAGCCACCAAAGGAGCTCATATTGAACTTCAATAGCTTGTAAATAAAAGTTCTTGAGTTCCTCTTAATTTGTCTATCTTGCTTTTCGCTGTAGCTTTGTTAATTTTTCATAATAAATGTTTAAAATCGGGGAGACAATTTGTAATCACCTGGTATATACATATATATAACCTCGTTAAACCTCGTTGATGTTCCGTGTGTTGGTCTCTCTTCACACGAAGGTCAAGATGGTGGCCCCGCCTCTAGGTCTGGCTTGGTGGAGGAGCGAGTTGCTTTCTTGCGCTCTCCACCGTACATAGCCAGGTACACCCAGCTCATCTGGTACCGTCCTGAGCCAGGCATCGTTTTCTCTTGAAGACTTCAACTTTAACCACTAACGTTTCTGAGATCTTTTGGAAGCTGGTTAAAAGGTCTTGGCCCCCTGACAACCAAGCTATTTTCCTTCAGTGTTGAAGAGATCCCATATCTGGGCTTTAGTTTGGAAACACTATACATTCTGCCTTTCCTATTTTCCAGCGTTGTTTGAATGGTAATTGGGTTTAGTTTTAGGTTTGGTTCAAGTTTTTTTATCATTTTCCATATGTAGATTATGGTGTACCTTTCTCCTCCTCTTTCCATGGAGTACAGATTTAGTTTACGTTGTCTTCCCCAGTAGTTGAGTTCTTTGCAGCCATCAATCTTAGTAGTATGACCGCAAAAAGGGAGTGCAATTGCAAATGGTGCAAGAGTGCCAACCCCCCACC